>VZRE01004774.1:121-383391 GCA_013396775.1 Cephalopterus ornatus | reverse complement strand
AAGGAAACCTGACATTCTACAGGTGTTCTGCTTTTTGGGTAGTCTCATGGAAGGATAAAGAGTTTGATGAGACACGCTACAAAAAGGTCCTTATAAGGCTGCTACTTTTGCATTTCAGCTCCATGACCGAAGTGCTTTTTGGTTTTGGTTGTTTTTGGGATTTTTTTTGTTCTTACTGGATTTTATTCAATTACCATTTCAGTGGCCACTGTGGAGTGAAGGGTACATTCCTGCTTCAGTCATCTTTGTGTCCAGTTGGCAGCAATTCTGAACACCCAGCAAAGCAAGCAGTTGGTATTTTCCTCCATTTTCACTTTCTCCTTAGAAATATTTCCTGTATAGCCTTGCCACACTGAAAAAAAAAAGGGGGGCAAAAAAAGAAGAAAATTCTTATGATCCTTCTATAAAGGAATTAAATTTGCTTTATTATTCTAGTTAGTGGGAATAGAAAAGCAAATCAGCTGACTATTATTGTACAATAAAGCCAAGAGTAGTTCATTTCAATCCTTGTTCCGTAATACTTATATAATTCAGACCTGGAGACAAAAGCACTAAGGTCATGGATTAGCTGTGGCTTAAAGTTGAAAATAGCCTGAGGAAGTAAGGATGACAAAGTAATTACTAGTGGGCAAATCATATATTAATGGGTATGGGAATTACTTAGTGTATGACATTTTATCAGTGTAAATGGAAGAAACACAGAAGTAAATTCAATTTTTAAGGTCTCCATGAAAATATACATAGGTATATAAATGTGACTGGTCTCTATACTTGAAACATAGGTTAAAAAAAAATTGAAATTACAATATATTAAAATACATTATTTAGTAATAATTAAAACAGTTGTTGAAATGTAGAGCTGATTCTCATTAACAGGGCTTTATAAGTTCGGGTTTTTTCAGTGATGTATAAAACTAAAACCTGTGTCATTAACTGAGGTGCCAAGCAGTTCAAAAAACACACTGTGAAGAAACTCATCCCTAAACACCAGCCATAAACTGCGTTTTTCTAGATAAAAGATCATGATCCAGAGGTAAATAATTATGGCAGTTTGCTTGGCTATAGCATGTGAGGTAAACCACATCAAAGCCTTCACATGCATACCCAAATAAATTAGCAAAATCCATAATAAAAGCTCTGGTGGGGTCCATATTCACCAGTGCTGGAATTTCACAAGACACCTACCAAGGTTTCATTAGGATCACCTATTACAAGCATTACAGCTGGTACAATAATAATTGCTGTGCCAAAGATAATTGTGAGAGTGCAAAACAGAGGAAAACTAGAAAAGGAATTATGTGACAAGAATGCTATGCAATTTTTCACACAACAGCAAAGAAAATTAGATTTCTAAGCAGAGGGTGAACACTTACTTGCCTGGGTAACAGCCACTGCCTGCATAGAAACCACCCCTCAGAGCCCTTGGGAAGTTCAGAACAAGCAGCAGCTGAACACATCCAGGAAGAACAGTGGTACTTAATTATTTAGTGCTTCTGTGCTAGAAGAAATTACACCTGCACACGTTACTGTGGGGTAAAAAAAACACATCAGTAAAACTACATATGAAGTAGCTCTGTACTGATTAGACCACTTCTAACCTATTCACCCAGAACACCTCCTTGAAGAGGAGAGCCTTTCCCAGTGATGGGACTTACTGGGAGAAGTTTATCTTGGCCTTAATTTGTAGCTCAGTCAGAGCAGAGAGTTTATAGAAACCTCTTGAGTCTTTGTAACACTGTGTTAAGTAACAGCAGAAATAAAACCACTGTCTTGGGATAATGCACCTTTTTTTATACAAACATTTCATCTCGAACTCTTAAATAGGCAATAAAATAACATTCAGCCTCGTAAGTCTTCTTTGGTTAGGTTCATAATGTACTTACCTACCAATTACATTCCTTGCATTCAGAACACCAAGAAACCTCTATTTGTTAGTAACTCAGCCCAAAATAAATGTGCTGTTTGAGTAAAAGATAATCTATTCTGAAGAAGGCTGCTAGACAGGTCCTGGGGATATAGGAGGGTAAGGTGCACATGATTATTTAAAACAAACAAACAAACCAACCAACCAAACAAAAGAAAAATCAAGTGTTTTCCATTTCAGAAGTGAATTTTTCCACACTTTTATTCAAAGTCATGTTTTCTTCATTCAGATATAAGTTGTGACCTCAAAGAAATATCCACTGAGACCTGTCTTACTCTCAGCCTTTGGATGCCAACATTTGGAAGATGAGGAGATATCGCATCCTGTGCCCCCACACACAACACAGTATCTCAGGCTGTTTCAGTGTTTTGGCTGTCCTTCAAGTGCCCCATGCAGAAGCAAAATGTTGGTACATGTGTGTAGTACAACTTAAAGGCTGATTAATGGGCTGGTTCTCATTGTCTCTGCCTTATGAGCCCCATAATCCTATTTAGTGTTTTAGCTGTGTCACACGTGAATTGGTGGCTCTGTGAAGTTCCTTGTCCAGTGATGGCAAAGAATAATGCCTTTGGCATGCAACACTCAGCTGAGGGAAGCATAGAAAGTGTTAACTCAGAGGCAGGATAATATCCTATTTGGTTGAAGTAAAAAGTAAACAAATACAGGATTTACTGCAATTTAAGGCTTAAGATGAGATCAGATGCCTGTCATCTCCAAAAGCCTCTCAATCAGTGAAAAATAATCCTTCATGAAATAGATTGTTGGGTTTTGGTGCAGATTTTTTGGAGAAAATGGAGCCATATGTTATTGTTCTGTAGAGTGGAGGGAGGTGAAGCATAAACTCAGCTGAAAACTTATCCAGGGCTTCTGGTAAGTGCAGGCCAGAAGCGTGTGATTTGTGCTGCTTACCAGATCTCTGCATTTCGTGAATCCCAGATGATGTGCAGGGGGATCTCATTAAAAGGGTGCAGGAAGTTAGAATTATCATCAGCTAATGAAGAGGGCAGGGAAATGAAAATGGAGCCAAAGGGAAAGGAGAACACACTCATTTTCCTGGGAATTACTGTGTTAGAGCCACCTGCTTACAGGGTTAACTTTCTTCCCCTCTTTATTTCAAATGAGGGGAGTCAACCCGACCTTTACTTTCAGATCTGAGAGAAGCCTTGAAAACGAGAACAGTGAAGCCGTCCAAATGCAAACACTGGCTGCAGCAGACCTATTTATAAATAGTTTAGAAGAACACCATGAACTGCAGAAGAAGGGGAATTTTCCTCCCGCCCCCAAGTTTGCTGCCTCGGTGAACACAGTGACATGCTTGAATTTGCTTTCTTACATACCAGGAGGCCTGTAGCAGAAAATGAGGTTAAATCCACAAACACAGGACCCAATGCAGTCAAGTGGCACCAGCTCCAGTTTTGCTGCAGTGCGTGAAGGGACCATTCTGCAGAGAATGTCCCTGGTCCAACATGGTCCCTTGGGCTTTAGAGTTAGTGGTCCTGCCTCATGGCAACAGGCCCTGGGCAGGGCTGCCGAGGGCAAAAATCCCAAACCAGCTCGAGTGGCTCTGAGGGCATCTACCTCTGAGAAGGGAGGAGCTGAGGACACCCTCCCAGGCTGCCTTCATCCTTCTCTTCCACCTCTCTCCAGCCTAAAAAGGTTTTCTTTCATAAAGAATAAACAGCAAAGCATTCAACTGCGATAGTAACATTAAAAATTCATAAAGTGAGAAACTAATCTAAAACAGCCAGCACCTAAGCCCTCCTATATTCTCATAACAACTCAGATTTATCATAGCCCCCAGCCTGCTATAAAACTCCAAGTCACATCTACTACTACGCACTTCTGCTGGGCTGCAACTTTCAATTTTGAACCTTAGCCCTACAAGGAGTTCTCTGAGCAGAAGGTCAACCTTTGTTTTGAAGGACGTCATAAGTGAAAACAAACTCGGGCCTTGCAAAACTTCCCTGTTTGTAGTTTTTTCCCCAAATTACTCAGAACAAGTAATCCAAGAGATTAAATTTCCCTTTCTGAGAAGTGTTATCTAATGGCAAACCAATGGTGATGTCACTGGGCAGATGATACAGTCACTGAAGTGCAGCAGAGATGGCTCAGATGCTTGGAAAGACATTGCAGAAGGAGCATTTAAGCCGCTTTCTGTCTGCCCTCACACACAAACACTGAGGATCAAGGCAGCCTTCTGAGGCCTAACAAAGTCAGAGCAGATGACAGAGACAGTTAGCCAGTCAAATTCTGTGTTATTTCAGAATAATACCTAGCTACCTGTAATTATTGCCCTGTTTTGGTTTCTCCTGTCTGCAGACATCACAGGCTCTCCCTTACCCCACTTTGAATCACATCAGATGCCACTGGAGCATGCCAGGACTGGGAACAGAAGTCAATTGAAGGTGAGATGAAGGGAAGAAGAATGTACACCTTTGACACATCTCTGTAAACAAAGGTTAACTCACCGTCCCCTCTTTTGCAGGTCACTCTAAAAGTGGGGTGAATCTTACTGACCCAGATACCTGTATCTTCTGTTTCCCATCTCGTTTCTCCTGAAGCCTCTCTAACAAACTTCATGGGTGATTTCTTGGGTCAGGGTGGTATCTTTCTATTTATATATTATAGCTCTCAGTAGAATTGTTTTCCATAAACTCGTTTGGTTACTCCTGAACTCAAGAAGTTCACAGTCAGCTGTAGAAAGAACTGAAGATGGGATTTTTTTTTTTTTTTGGCTATGGATAATAGTCACAGACAGGCTCTTCTCTCCAACCAGCTGCCTGAAACATCCCACTCCGTTTCACAGAAAATGATCTTGTATATGGGTTAGCTTGCAGGGTCATTGAGCAAGTTGCTGGCTACACCAATGGCACACTTGCTCCTCCAGGATAGCTGTGGCTAAGTTAGTTTAATTGCTCACAGGTCCACTTTTGGATTGAAGGAGAATAAGAAAAAAATAAAGACAAGAGGTGAGCTCACTGTGTTGAGCAGTTTCCACCTTGGACAACCTGCTGGTGAAGAGGCAGAGTCCCTAGAAGTTCAAGGATGTCTCAGGGCCTCTGGAAATCAGCTCCAACAGGACCCAGTAACACCTGCGGTAATGAAGGAAGGAGCCCTAAGACTCCTTGTGCCTGCACCAAAGCTTCTGACAGTACTGGCAAAACACTGAATTTATTTGCTTTAGAGTGATCTGATTAAAGCAACAGCTGGAAAGGTGAGTGTCTTTAATTAAATGGACAACAATTTATGACTTATATTGGATGCCTCATAGTAAAAAATAAACTGTTTATTAATAATGGTTTTAAAGCTCAGTTCCTGTTTTAAGCAAAATAAATTTAAGTAAGCAGTCCCAGCTGAGCTTCTGGTGGGAGGGAATTTACTGGCAAAATTAAATGAGTTAAAAAAGAAAAGAGCTACTCAGAATTTACTAGTGTTCATTTACCATCCTTAAGTTTTGGGAGAAACGTAGTGCAACCTAGCACTTGCACTTCAAAGGTTTTCATGAGCCACTGGCAACAGGCATAATTCTCCTCTGCATGAGAATTTACAATCTTGGAAGCTCTCTCTCATTTCTTATTTTCTAAGTACTGTAAATATATTTTTTACAGACACGTGCATACAGGCACAACCAACATATACACACACACATTATATACTAATATACACTTATATATACTAATATACATATATATATATACTTGTTCGTGATGCAAAGCAGTTTGAGAGTTTCCCTGCACAGATAATTTGGCAGCTGAAAGGTGTCCAGCTGGCAAACTCACTAGAATGGAGCACACGAGACGGAAAGGGCAGCAACTGAACAAAAGTTTTGTTGCTGGAGAAGGATGAGTTTCCTGTGATACTTCAAATTCCTTCTGTAACCATGGGTGGATGATTTAATAACAGACATTCAGAGGGATTTACGTTTGCAAAGATGTGAATAGAAAACTTACAGGAATTTCTTTAATGCTTGATGCCAAGGGGAGCTGGACATCTCAGGAGACTTTTGAGAATTGCTCTGCGTGCGTCTTTCTCTCCTAATTTGCTTCAACAGATGTAGTTTCCTCTGCCTTGGCTCTTCCCATTTAGAAAATGTCAAACCCAGTGATTTTCTCCCTTATCAGGAAGGATCAGGAGAGTGAGGCACTCTAGCAAACAAGTCAGCTGAAAAAAAAAAAGGAGATAGATGAAGGAATCTGAAAAGTTTAATGTATTGCTGCTCACCTTTGCCAGACATGAATGACCTATGAAGTATTTATCATCAGAACCACTGACCTCACGTGGGTAATGCTACCCAGGGCCTATATGGCTTTGCTACTTTTCCTTCTTTTGCACTGAGCAGGAAATGCTTGTGCAGACCTGGAGGAGAGGGGAGCTTCACACCTGAAAGGGGGGTTCAGCTCCAGCACCTTTTCTCAGCAATGATAGGGTGTGGCATTGGTAATGAGGGTCTACTAAACCCTCAGAGATGAAAACCAGCCCCACTCTGTTTCCCGCCACACAACAAGCCTGAGATCTGTCGGAAACTCACCGTTTTGGTCCAAATGTAAATGTCCCGGGCAGAGTTCTGGGATCATGGAGTCATTGCACCATGTCACATGAATCTGGCACATTTGGGTTTTGATCTTATACAAAGCCATGGTCCCACACAGGGATGTTCTCAGCCTGCTACCCTCTCTAATGCAATAAAGCTTTTTGTGCCCCCTGCCCTCAGGTTCAGTTTTCCGATCACGCTCAGAAATTATTACTAAACTAAGTACTGGAAATGCACCTCCCAGCACAGTTACACAACATTTAATGGAAAAACCACCTTTGTGTACTTAAAACAAAAGCCCGAAAGCCAACACGCATCTCTAACAGTGAAGGTAGGAAAGAGTTTAACAAGAAGCCAATCTCTGAGCAACAGAAGCTGCAAAGCCTTGTTTCCTTTGGCTCTCTGGCTCAGGGTTGGGCCAGTCTCTGGGTAGTAACACACAAAATCAAATCAGAACATCTCTTATAGCGGGAATACTTTTCCTATGAGTAGTCTGTGGGATCTGGAGATTTACTTCAGATTACAGAACAACTTTTGTTCTTGATTTGGGGGGCATGAATTTAATCTCTCCTGAGTTGCTTATCTTGCTATTGCTGACAAATCTAGCTGTCTGTCCAATTTGGATGAAACTTAACAATGTATTCAGGTATAGAGTCTGACTTACAATGTGATAGTGGAAATCTCTTTAGGAAACCGGGCTTAAAAATCCCTCAACAAAACTAAGTAATTGTACTTTGACTTGTCTACTTCAGCTGCATCAACTCGACTGATGACTCACGGGAAGTTACTGAAGCAAGTTCACGAACCATCACTGATGCACAGCATGGGAACCCTGCTGATTGCAATTACTAGAAGGATTGGTTGGAGCATTAAATGACAGCCATTTATTGGACTAATAAACACAGAGCTTAGTGTTCCTATAGGAAATGACAGCAACTCTTGATACAAGACCAGGGAACATGGAAGATCTTTCCTTGCGGGTGTAGTACCTGCAAAGAAGCAGCTATATTTGTTCCATCGGAGTCATAACATCTTTCTGAGTAACATTTCCAAATGAAGGACCATTGAGAAATCCAGATATAGTCCATTTTCTTGCTAGGACACATCCTGCTGGGTTTTTGTACAGGCCATTAGTATGTTATCTGCTGGGCCATAAGACAATAAGCAAAGCCAGATAAAAGCAGTCTAGTGAAATTTGACAAGAGTAGAGGATGCAAGGGTTTGCTACTTAAATAAATAAAAGTTTAAATATTTAAACAAAAATTTTGGTTTGAAAGGAAAAGCTCTGTGCGAGGGAGAGTTCAGATGAAAGCTGATGTTTCCTGGACCGACAACAGATATAACGACTGATCCAAAAAAACTTGAATGCAGAGAGCACTGCCAGGTTCCATTTGGATAGCTAATGAATAGCTGGAGTGGTTAAATGAAAAGAGATGTTATGTGATGCTAATACATAAAGCTACAAAAGGATATAATTGGACTGCTTTGATCAAGTGGAGAAAGAAATCCCCACCTTGGCTCTTCACAGCAGAGATGGTCATCTTGGCAAAGCTGAGGAGAAGAAATGGCCAGCCTTGCTCTGAGTCAGTGTCAGCAGTCTCCTGGTGGCTCCCCAGCTGTCCTTGCTGTACAGGAAAGCCATAAGACAGAGGAGAGCAGTATCCTGAGTAGGAGTAATTTGGTGACTTTGTCCAGGCAGTGTTATTCCCCTGCACCCATGGAGACAAGTTTCAATGTTTTACATGACAGTGGTAATGGGAGCCCCTATTCACCACACACGGTGGGGAGTCTTTCATACTGGCCCCAGGTATTCCCTCTGAACTTCAGTGTCAATCAGGAGCACTCTGTTTTGTAGAGTTTGGTAGGAAAGCTTCATCTGCTGGCAAAACTTTTAAAGTTAGGATACAATTCTGCTCTGAATGTTAGCAACCAAATTACCAAAATATGCATTGTTTCCCAATCATCTCATAGGGAGGGCGATGCCTGGAGCTCCAGGAACACAGTGTCTTTCCTTCCTTCATATTCTCACCAGAAGAACCTCTCACCTACCTCAGTTTTTCAGTGTTTTTACCTCCCACATCCCTTTCACTACAGGTGGTTACCAAACTCCAGCCACTTTATTGGGCAGAACTGGAAGACTAAGTGATAGAATATCCTGAGGGAAGCGTAATCAGTGACTGCAAATCCAAATAAAGTTATTCAGCTATTGTTCACTCAGCACCATGCCCAAGAGAAAATGAAGCTCTGACCTTCAGCTATTTCATAACCTAAAAACTCGTGCTAATATTAAGACAAACATTTTCTTGCATTCTTGTGGGAGATATCTGCAGAAATCAAAAGAAAGGTTCCCATTACTTTAAAGTTCAGGGTGTCAGAGCAACGAAAGTTTTCAGAACCCCTTGCAGGTGTCCAGCACATCTCCATTAAAGGGCGCAGTCCCATTTCATGGAGTTGCATGTATAGTGCTTGCCAAAAATCAGGCATCTTTGGCTACATAGATTCTGAAGGCTGCTTAAACCCAGCTATGTTCCTTAACCAAGCAGTTTGCAGGTCTTTGTTCCTTTACAACCATATGTGCTTTCTTATATAGCATAGGGCTCGGAATCACAGTATATTTTAAAATTATATAAAATGTTTCATGTGTCAAATTAGAAGTTATACAGAAAACTTCATGTGGACCATCTGTGTTTGGCCACTCAGATAATATTAATTTCTGGAGTTCTGGGTCACACAATTCTATTCATTTCAAAAGCTGGCTAAAAGATCAGTTGGATTTTATCCTGTTGGCTTGAATCTTGTATATCTTGTACAACTTCCTGGCTGTGTAGTTGACATGTTGCAGCAGTAAGCACAGAACACTTAGAGGAATAAAAACTGAGCAGTATTTGGACACTGGGACAGTTTTCAAAGGGCATTGCAAATACACTCAATCCATCATTTGTTTTGCATTACTCTAAACCACATATATTCCCTGGGAGATATAAGTAAATTTTGATGGGAAAAGGAATCGAAGAGGGCAAGGAAGGGAAACTAAGAAAATGTAAATACTTGAAGTGGAAATTAATATAGTTATTTGTGCTAAATAAGTATTCCCAGGCCAAATATTAAACATTTTCTATTTAAGTATAAACCAAACTATCTGTGTAACATAAGCATAGTTGAGAAACAGGAGTTTATTTCAAGTAAATGTATGTTTTTCAATTAAAATAATCACTCAAGCTAGTGAAATATCTCAAGCAATTTTACAATTTAGTCAAGGCCCTGTGTGACTGCTGGGATTTTTTTGTATATACCGAGGCTTTGGTACACATTGGAACATTAGAGGATAGAGACACTCCCAGTGCCCAAGGCTGATCCTAGAAATTTTTGATTTCTGTAGTCCTGCACATGCTTTCTCCTCCAGCACCTCCCTTTTGCGAAGTAGAGACAAATAGAAGAAACAGAGCTTTGCTTACTTAAGCCTGTCCTCATGCTGTGAACTCTATCACATACTGCCTGTGACTCCGTTCTGCTGACACCGGGCAAGGAAACCAGAGCATTCAGTTCACCTGCCTTGGCCTGGGAGAGCTCCCCACCTCCTTTTCTCTTCCCATTCCCCAATTCACATGCACTGTAGTTTATTTTGTACAGTCCCCGTCTTCCTTTCCCTATTGGGAAAGTTTGTAAGGTTTTGCCTGGCCCTAAAATGAAACCGAACAGAAAGAGTAGGCAGTATCCACACCTAGGAAACAGCCTAGACAAGGGGACAAACATGGCTGTTCTTACTGCTGTCTCACTGTTGTTGTTTCTGCAAATCTTCGTCTCAGTGTTGCGTCTGAGACATCATTCAAAAGCCATTCATGAGCCCCTGGCCACGGGTTTGCATAGTTCCTTTTGATCCCATTCATGCTTTGGCTTCCTCAGCTTCCAGTGGCAAGAAGCTCCATGACCAAATCGTGCTTTTTCTGGACAAGAGCACAGCAAACCAAACAATGCCCGGGACAGATGGTGTTTTGGCTTTCCTCCCTGCTCGTGTCAGTCCACCCACAGCTGCAGGGACACACTGATGGCAGGGACACAACTCTGACCTGTGCAAGCACAGACACACCAAGTTGAGCACGTGCACAGAAGACATGCCAAGGCCCTTGATCCAACCAGTTGCTCCCTGCTAGTCTGTTCCCAGCTCCTCCTCTTTTATTGCAAACATAAATCAGAGAATCAAGCGGGAAGGTTGTTGTGTTCATGCCTGTGCTCTGCAGTGGAGCTTGTTACTGCTGAGACCTTCTCAGCAGGTGTTTTACCTGCCCTCAGACCCTGCCAGTAATGGAAGCTCGTGACCTACAGAGACAAATCATTTCCATTCTCAAACATCACTGCAGTTACAGAATTTATCCCAGTGCCAGCTCAGAGTCTCCCTCACCACTCTTTAACCGCAACCCTTCCTTCAGTGTTTCCTGTAATGATTTTCATTTCCCTTCCCTGCTTCTGGGACAAAAGAGGATAAAAGGAGACAATGCAACATGCAAGGTGCTTAGGCAGGGGTGAAACTCTCCCTGTGGGCTTTCAGAGCAGGCTGGTTGTCTTTGGAACCCTGGCTGCATTCAAGCCTCACTGTGGCTCTCCATACCCACAAAGTCCTCATGTCTCTATTAGTCCTTCAAGGTGGATGGGAAGCAGAGATAAGCTCACTCAGTGGCTCTGAAGGGGTGATCGGGGCAGGAGGGTATTTCTTAAAGCTGTTGCTAGTGGAGATCCAAGGCTTCACTCCCCAGTCCTTCTCTAACACATAACATACATTCAGCTCACTTGTACTGCAAAATATTCCATGGACCTAATGATGTCACACATTGTGCAGTATCAAATTTTTGCAAGACAAAACAGCAACAGGGGATGCAAAACAAGTGCTGGCAAGAACGAAATAATTTCCAGACTGGATGCTCAGTGAACGTTATCTTCAGAGAAGTGGGTTTCTGAGTTGCTTTGATCAAACGAGTTTCAAAGGTGATTACAGCCCCATAAGTGTTTTCCTAAGCAGTATCCTGTGGGATGGGGAAGGCCAGAATTCAGGCAGAAGCTTTCTCCTGTACAAAAGCCTTGCCACTGACATTGTCAAGGGATCTGTTGCACTCCATTGTGTCCATAATCTTCAAATTAAAGCTCCCTAAATCCACAATAGTCTAATAAACCACAAGCCTGTAACAGCCCCTTCAATTTTCCACGTTAATAATCCATGGATTAAGAGTCCCTCTGCTGCTACAATAGCCAGAACTGATCTTCTCTACTGTGTCAATGACCCATGAATTATAGGGCTGTGTCTCAGATGGTTAGATAATACTTCACTCAAGTCCCAGCGATAGATTTTTCTAACAGGGCAGATTCAGGACTGTGTTTTGAAGTAAAAGCACATCTTGGCATTCTCATTTTTGGGACTGCTCTTCCTATTCCTCTTGGCAGTATCCTCACACAAAAGCACAGCCCCCTTTTTATCATATCAATCCATTTGTTTTGCAACAAATGGCCTAGTCACCTTTCATTTACAACTGTAGGTTTCATATGTCATATGAAAGTTTAATAAGTGGCACAGTTTTATAACTGGTTAATCAGCTGATGCAAAATCCTTCCATTTTCTTGTAATAGGGTCTTATAATAGCCTGGAATATTTTATACTGATTTGTGGATAGCACTTCTTAACACACTTGTATCACTTAATAACCCTTTATGACACCATTTACTATGAAGTACACACCAGATCTCCAGCAGTCAAATCAGAGGGCAAAAGGAAGCAGAGCAGAGTCACTTCAGAACTGCTGCCCAAACCCATCATCTGTAAAATGCTCATCGACTTTTCTGATCAGGAGCAAGCAAGCTTTTGTAACAGCTGCATGATTTCACCTTTGCAAATACCACCACAGCCAGCAGCCTGGATTTTGTGTATGGATGAAGTGCCCTGTCAGCCGCTGGCATGGAAAGCGATGTGATGGGTAGGAGCAGACAGATTGTCTCTATGGCATTTTCACTGGGGAGCACGGTCCCAATGGCACGTTGACTGCCAGAACAGAATGCCAATGCAATTACTTCTTTTTCCCTTTACTTTTTAAAGCAGAAACCTTCATATTGAACTCAAAGCCACACAACTCACTGTTGCAGGGTTGTTAAACCAAGGAATCCCTGTTAGGTTAGCCAGCCATGTCTTCATCAAAGCCTAGTTGTTCCATATCATATCTTTTACAACATTTGGTTTAGACTCCTATTACTTGGAACATTTAAAACTATGTCAGTTTAGCTAGATGTGGGAAGAGGCTCTGCACTGTAAGTAATCAGCTACTTTCATCTCTACTGCCACATCTTAATGTGTATGGAATAAGAAGTTGGGTCTTACTCTGTCCTTCACAGGGCAATAAATCACCTACTCAAAAGTTAGAGCACTAATACTTTGGGGCAGGTAAAGGTGTGGCCATGACTTAGGTGCTAGGGTTGTTCCCACTAAGGAGGGATCCCATTACTTTCTGAAGAAATGTATTCCCTGATTTTCTCTTTTTCCACAGTCAGTGAAGGCCAATTTTGTAAATCACCCCTAGGAGCTATGAGAGCTTATTAAAAAAAAATAGTGTCAAATAAAGGCTTGTTAACATTGATTCTGGAGCTTAACTCCACCGTTAAATCTTTCAGTGTCAGAGAGAGCAGTGCAGCATCTACAGACAATTAAAATTATAGTCAAAGTAACAGTACCAGCAGTCGTGGTGGCTGATAGAGAGTGAAGATAAATCTCTTCTGATGCAACGAAAAAAGAGTGACAGGAGCACTGAACAGCAGTACATGATGAGTTTTTACTGTTTGTATAGCAAATGTGACAAGCGTCAAGCCAAAGCAAAGTAAGTTTTGTGCTGCTGGCTATCACTTGTGATATGATCCTGCAGCAAAACCCTGCAGAGCCACAAATAATTGGATTCTCCTTAGCTGGCAGCCTGGTTTACAACTATCAGAATCTCACCTCTTACTTCACTCTGGTGGAGATTTTAATGATTTAATTTCTTGTCTTCTAGAAGATGATAAAACAAGGGTCTGAATTGCCTATATATATCTTGGGTTTCAGCTCAGATTTGTGAGACCAGATGTACTGCGCTAAGTGGCAAAAATAAAGAAACCTGACCCATTTGCCTCATGGAGAGGCTCTAAAATTCTGTCATCAGTTCATTTCCCTTTGCAAACAGGTGTAAGAACAATAACTATATTGTCATTAGCCAGCACATAGAATAAATACAAGGAACAAGCCTATACTAGCTGACCCAAGTGTGACAGAAAGTGCTGCTTTATCTCCTACAACTGCCAGGACCTGAGCAATGACTCTCCCCCGACTTTGACACAAAGTCAGCATTGTCTTCTGAACCCATCTCAGCCTGTAAGGTGACCTTGCAGTATTTTTCTTGGTTGTCATGCTGAGCGCAATGTTTTTCTTGTTATACTATTTATACAGAGCAGGCTATTTTTCCATAAGGAAAGCATCAAGTCAAGAATCTGAAAGTCCAGAGGACCGTATACTCAGCCAGGCTCCCTGCTCCAGAACTGGGGTGACCAGTGGGAACACCGTGGCAATGCTGAGCTCCCAGTGCTCCCAGCACAATGGCCCTTGGGCCTTCCCATGCTACCAACAGCAGCAGCATCCCATTCATTCACTCATCCAGCCCCACATTAAAAAAAGCAACTGCTACTGTGGGATCTGTGGTAGCTTCTCAGGTAGGGCAGTGCTATGATCCCCATTTAAGGATAAAACACCAAGCCCCGAGAAGTGAGAACAGGGCAGCACATGCAATTGCCATACAAACAGCAGAGCCTGCCACTCCTCTCGTGCCGAAACAGCCTCATTCCCAAGGTGAATGGGGTCAGGAGAAGCACCACTGGTGTGCTCCCCAGCCAGTCCTTTGGAGATGAGGGCAGGAGGGACACCTAAAGGACAGCTCAGGATAACCCCAAGCCCACTACACTGAAAGGCTCTGTGCAGGTTTTGGATTACATGAGCTTGCTTGCCCCTCTGTCCCCCCTGCCTCCAGCATATCCCTACGTGCTCTCAATATACACACAGCTTGTTAGCAGCTCTGCAGGGTTCCCGGGAGCAGTGAATGAACAGAAACTGGGATTGTATGATCATAACAACCAGCTCAGTTTCTTCTGTCTCCTAAACCCCCCTTCCAAGCACTGGAGGAGTGGCTCTGGAGGAAAGGCCATGAATTTTATATTTCCCTGAGCACAGGGTGATTTTGCCTGGTCAAAGCTATATACATTGTTCCTCGTTACTAAGGCAACAGGTACCTTACAAATGCTGATAATACATAAACTAATACAACTCTGCAGTTTGCTCTTTCTTCCCAGTGCAGCTTAATAACCCGTGTGGATGCTGCGAGCTGCCTCTCTCCCGCTGGGATAAATGAGCACTTCAGGAAGTATTATCTCCCTCCAGCCCGGACTCCATGGTGCCCACACAAAGAGGAGGCACTGAACTGGGGAGCTGGGCCACTATCAAAAGGCAGAGGGGTTTCAGAAAGCTCCAGGGAGGAGTGGGAACGGCTGTGGGAGCACCACACAAAGTCTGCTGCAGAACTGCTGCCTTCCTAAAGCAGCAGAGGATCCTTAGTGCTGTCCAGAGGGAACACACGTAAAGGAAATCCTGGAGCAAACACTCCTTAGTTCCATGTTGTGGCCCCATCATCAGCATCAAGAGCTAACTGGATTAAGTGCTGTTTGTTAAAACTCCGCCTCACTCCTCCTCTCATGTACCAGACTCTGATACACATGCCCGGTTGTTAAGCAAACATGCCAGGTCCCCACTGCTCTTGCAGTGAGAGCAGGGTTAAAATGCTTCACTGGTCTCCTTAATCCCTCTCACATGATTCAGTCAACACCAGTGGGGGAGAAGGACCTGCAGGTTTTGCCTCGGTGGCTCTGTGCTCCTCAGAAGTCAGGGAGAAGGGATGAACTCAGCATTGTGCTTGGGCTGGATGCGGTGGGAGCTGTGGAAGTTGTAGAACACGGAGCGCACCCAAAGGTACCGGGGGCTGCATCTGCAGCACTCACGGATTCAAGAGCTGCTCCTGCTCTAGTCTTGAGCCTTGCTTTTTTCACTACTCAGCAGCATTTAAATCTTGAAACAGAAAAGGTAAATAGAAATTTAAAAAACAGATTTCTGCTCCTGTCCAGAGCTGCTGTGGCACTCGTTCAGTGATAGGGAGATGGTCACTGTGCAGTAACAGAGGGAAAAGCCACCAGGAAACAGGAGTGATTGCACACTACTGGCAGGAGCACTCCTCAGGGGACCAATAAACCAGTGATCTATCTGCAGAATTTAATTTTCAAAGGCAACAATTCTGTTAGAGGAATGGAATAAGTGGCCTTGTTTCTGGGGAGAAGAGGTAGCCTGAGATGCAGTAGGCTAACAGGAGCTCCAAAGGAAAAAGACAACCCATAAACCAAAGCAACTCAAAACATGACTGATCCTCGCTTTTCCCCCCACCTCCTTTCCTGTTTTGAGAGTTTGTTTTGTTTAGTTTTTCAGAAAAAGCATCATAGGGGCATATATTTCAACTATTTTATGCTTGCTACCAGTCAGCCCCTTTGTCCCCATGATCTAACAATAACACAAATAACTTAAATAATGTATGTTTAACTTCCTTCCAAAAGCAAAACACAGGATGAGTAGTGCACTCTCAAAGAGCTTTACAAGCACAAAATGAGGACAGTTTTACAGACCCTATTCTTGTCCTGGATGACTTGCTGCTGCTGCTGCTGCTGCTAGACAAGGGGCTTTTATTGAAATCCCAGCAGAGAAGTAAACATTTGAAATAAAGCTAAACAAGAGTTTAGTTGTTGAGGAAAAGACAGTCATCTGTCAGCATATGGCAAACAAGCGCTTCTTAAGAGTGGCCTTCTGTGGCTCTGGACAGGGACTCCAGTGCTTGGGTTTAACCACTGCAGTCTGAGTCCCTTCCACCTAATGAGAGGGCTCCCTGCTGTATCAAATTTGCAGCGCTGTTGGCTGCTGGAAGCATTATTCATTTGCCAAACAGATCTTAGGAAAACAAACCTGGGTTCCAAGTCTCAGAAACACTGAAATATGCTACTGGAGAATTCCCCCAGGGAAAACGCTGAGCTCACCACCTCCCATTGAAAGCCATTAGCAAAAGGTCTCTGCCCTAGTTGTGAATTTACTACCTTCCCTTTTTATCCCCCCCAGAACTTGCCTGCACTGTCCTCTAACCCAAGCCAACCTTTCAGGGGACAAGTGGAGGTGTATGGAACAAACAGGTGGGCTGCCAGGTTTAGAGAGTAGTGGGGAGTGACTGACACTCAACTGGTGGCTGATCTTCAGTGGGGCTCCTCTCAATTTGGTACCCGGTCTCTCTGTGTTTAGCCACATTGACCTACCCAAAGGGATGGACTGCGCCTCCAGCAGCCTCACACAATTAGTAGGAATGGCGGATTTGCCAGAGGACAGGGCTCTCTTCAGCTACATCTTGACTGGAAGGTGAAGTCAACTGACAGAAACCTCATGCAATTCCACAAAGCCCAGCACAAACTCCTGCACCTGAAGGAGTAAACCCCACATGTCCTGCAGATTCTCTGAACATAAAGCAGCTTTGCAGAGAAGTTGGGGATGAGATGGACAGGAATTGAGTGTGAGCCAGTAGTACACCAAAGGTCAAACACCTACTGCTCTGAACTGGCAAGACCTTGGACAGCAGTTCAGGGGAAGAGATGACTCTCTATTCCCATAGGAATGGGCCTCTGAAGTCCCTCACAGTCAAGAAAGACACGAATATGATCTGACCAAGGCAGACAAGGGCTGGAGGACAGTGCAGACTGAGAATGGCATTTCTTCAGCCTGAAAAGGAGGATAGGTACACCTAATTGCTTTCTCCAGCTACCTCCTGGGTGGCTGTAATGAAAACAAAGGCAGATGGTCCTGCTTTGTGCAGGGATTGGTCTAAATGACCTGAAAATTTTCTTCCAGCCTCAATTGTTCCATGATTCTATGAAACCATTCCAGTAAGAATTGTTTGCAGAACACGACATTTGAAGTAATTGACTCCTGGAGAACGTGTAAAGCTCAGTTTCACCATAAACTCAAAAAAAAAAAAAAAAAGAAAGGAAAAAAAAGAGAAAAAAGTCACAGGGCTGCTTCTCATCTACGAAGTCCTTCCTTTGTCTCTGGGTGACTTGCCAACCCAAACACCTGTTTCATATGGGTAGAATGCAACAAATAGCTGACCCATATCTGTAATTAATCTTGAGGGCGTTTTGATTTTTCAGAGGATTAATGCACCCAACGTCCTTAATAAAAAACAAAAAGCCAAAACAATCCAACCCTTCTTGAAATCAAGCAAAACCTAAAGCAGATGGGTAGACAACAGTTGCTAAGCAAACAAATATTCCA
Organism: Cephalopterus ornatus; assembly: GCA_013396775.1. Classification (NCBI taxonomy): domain Eukaryota; kingdom Metazoa; phylum Chordata; class Aves; order Passeriformes; family Cotingidae; genus Cephalopterus; species Cephalopterus ornatus. The sequence goes on along the minus strand of VZRE01004774.1, from coordinate 365,532 downwards.
TGGTTCAGCTCAACTTCAAATAAGTTCAGCACTGAAAACCTGAGTAAGCAAAGATAGTGTGTTACCTTTGGCAATCTGCATGGCTTCAGATTTGCAATATCATTTCTGATCTATGCAGACTGCTAATCAAAAATGACTATTCAGATTCTAATCAAAATAAACTTTCAAAATACTTCAGATGTAAACCGTGGTTGAGTCTGAAACGTCAAGTATTCTCTGTATACCCTTAGTTCAGTTAATCTTGTGCCAACAGATTATGCTTCAGTTTTTGGTTACATGGAGCATGTGGAAACTAACAGGAGAGAAGTGGCCTTCTAGCCCTATTTCCCACTCTTTATCAGAACGACGCCATCTGACCTCAGCAAAAGCAAGGCACAGTCCAACATGCCCAGGAAATAGCAAGACCAGGACATTCTTGTAATTGCATTTTTAATTCATGACAAGGTTGGACCACATGGTCTTTCAAGATCCCTTCCAACCTGAGCTGTGCTATGATTCTGTGGAGCATTTCTCATAAACAACAAAAAAGTCTTAGAGCAGCCAAAACTTGAAACACACAGTGCCCAACTGAACCTCCCTCCTCCTCAACATATACTTTTGACACACTTGTTCTAAAATTGTTAGTTTAGAAATCACTTATAATGAGATAATTATTTTCTTCCCCTTCAGATTTTCAGGTGTTATGCCCTTTTTTCTGGCAGGCAAACAGGAGTGACAGCATGTCTTATTACAAGGACAGAAGTGCTCTGGGAAATCCATTGCTGGAATATATGGAAGAAGGAGGTGAGAGGAAGAGAGCATGATCACTTTATACCCTGGATGAGACTGGAATCACTGTACAGACCCTTTACACCATGCATCCTGCAGGTGTTGACAGGCACAGATGATTTTGCCTAGGATGGAACATGTGGGAGGGAAGGATTAGTTGTGGCCCATGTTAGTCCATCTGACCTGCTTCAGACTGAAAAACCTGCTCTCTGGTTGTCATTGAGGTGGCTCTGGTGGAAATCCCCGTTGCCAAATATTCAATTATCCTTTTTCTCATGCTTTTCAAAATCTACCAGCAACATAATATCTTGCCTGTGAAGAAGTATCCTCCTCCCTGTGCCCCAGACAACATGAGGCCATCTATAGGATTTCTCAAACATCTATCTTGTTAAACTTTTTTTTGGTATTTTAGTACCAGCCTCTGGCAGACACAGCTTATATTTCAGCATATTAATCAAACTCCTCCACACCCCATCAGTGCTGATCTTGGCACACAGCTACTTTTGTCTCGGGGACTCCCTCAACTGTATGCCCTGAGTTTACAAAAAATTCCCCATCTCCTAGACCTCAGGAGACAGACAGGGTTATGTCCTGGTGGGGGGACGCTGAGAGTATGTCCTCTGAGGAGGAGTGAGCAGTGAGAGCTCTTGATGGTTAGTATTACTACACTTAAAAGTATGTTAGAACTAGAACAAAGCCTAAACCATGCAACATGAATACCACTGGAAAATGTAAGGATGAGACATGTCATAGCTAAGTATGATATTTTTTTTCCTGGTTCTTGGCCACGTCTACAATGGAAAATGAGAAGCAGGAGGAGAAAGTACAGCTTTCTTTTCTCTCTAGAAGTCAGGATAGCTTTGCATAACAAAACACGTCCAGCGGTTTCACTGCTCCTCCTAGGCCTCTCCAGTTGTCTGAGAACTCAGTTTGGAAGAGGAACTAGAGGTATGCTGGCTGCAACAACAGGTATTTCACTCCTAACACTGGGTCAGAGTGCCCAAAGCCAGAGAAGGGAGTGCTAAAGCCCCATCTTTTCATCCATCCCAACCACTCCTGTTTTTTCACTGATTGTATTTGCTGCTGCAAGACATTGTAGAGCATTGCTCATAATCAGATGCATTGTACACGAACAACACTTCCTTTGATCTTCAAAAGGGTTTTACTTCTTTGATTATGAGTTTATCAGTAGCACATAATCAGCTTGCAGACACACACAGTTTAGTCTTACCCCATTTTGATTACAGGTACACAGCCAGCAAGTGTACCTTATGCTGTATCCAAGTATTTATTGAGATAAACTGCCTTAGCTTTTCCAGGAGACAGTCTTTTCCTGGCAGGTGTAACAGGGTGAGCTTCTCAAGATATCAAGAGCCATCACAGCTAAGAAACTAGCTGCACTGTGACTTTTCCCTCAAGATGAACTTTCAAATACACCATATCCCATGTCGATCCCAATCATAGTGTACTAAACACACAGCACCTTTGCATGTGGTTTGACTCTCCAGCAATGTCTAAGCAAAGAGGTTTCAGGTAAAAAAAACCCCTCCACAACACACTAGTAACATTTAGAATTAGGGATAGGAAAGAATGTTCACTTTTCACTCACAACTTGCAAACAGAAAGTCAGGGACACTAACCTGGAAACTGCCTCACAGGCAGGTACAGCCGAAAAATGAAAATAGATGCAATATCAAAGAGTGAGAAGTACTCCAGTAGTAATTAATTACTTCATTTCAGTATTTGGTAGCTGATTTAGTTTCTGACCCATATGGAAATGCTGACAGGGCAGCCCAGAACACCTGCTGCCATTTAGGCAAAAAAGCATTAAAACAAGGGTAAAAAAGCAGTCAGTTATTTTGTGTTTGCCAGCTTACAGCTAATTCTATGAAATTTGTTTGATTTTAATAGCAATCTACTCAATTCTTCGCTTTAAAAAAAGATGAAATTCTGTTTGAGGTCAATGTTATGAAGCTGTGTCACCCAAGTGTGAAGAGGGAAAGAGGGACTTGCCAAGCAAGTTCTTCTGGCTGTGCCCTGCAGTCTGCTCCCCTTCCTGCTCCCTGTTACATCACTGCTTTTCTCCAGCCTTCTGAGCTCTTTGCAACTCGTTCCTGTGGGCATCATGAAGCCAAATACAAGGATCCTGTCAGAAAATGGACTTTCCAAAAATATTCATGATCAGAAAGCACAGGTCAGATTTCTTCTCCTTTTAAAAGAGTTAAAATCCTTTTCAAGAGACGACCAAATTTTTCAGGAAAGCTTAACATGCTGTTTAACTTATCCGAATGTCTCAAAAAAACCTGGTCTCCATTACAGCATTGAACACCTGGAACTGGACATGCTTACGTTTGGATGTCTGCTCCTAAAAGCAACAATAGCTTGTGCTGTTGTGGGTAATTCAGTTTTGGAAGGAGAAGCCTTGATTTATATGAACTCCATGCTAATGGAGAATTACTTCTAGTTTGTTACGGATTTCAGCACTGAAATTAGGCAGTTTTCTTGCCAAATTTGGGCCCAATGTGATTCCAATCGAATGAGTTTGAAGAGCTCCAGTCCTTTTTATAATACTGCAGCATGGCTTGCAAACCAGCTTTTACATGTTTGGGGTTACCCAGCGCTACAAATTGTTGTTTTATCAGATGCAGCTGACTGAAAAATGAAAAAAACACTCCCTCTTTCCTCCCACTCTAAAAGCATTTAAAATGCAGCATTTCCGGGAACCTGGCTGGGTGGAGGGAGTTGGCAGAGTGGTTTGTAATGTATAAAATACAGAGGGACAGATGTTCAGCTGATCGCTTTAACAGATACAACAGCAAAACGAGGATGACAGCTCTATTAGATTTCAGGAGGTGATGTGTCATTTGTGCAGTAGGCTACTCCACATCTTCATAAAAAACACTTTTTATGGGGTGAGACAAGAAAGATCCAGATAAAAGCGACGTAAGAATGCTAGTCAGCCATAATCATGAACTCCATTAAAGATTTGCTGGAAATCACATTAAATAGGAGCTCAAAACTGCAGATGAGCTCTATGGCATTCCCAGTTGGCAACAGAGCCTTTCTCCTTGCAGCCCACTGTTCCCTGGTGCATTCTTCTCCTGGCACGTACACTCAGGTACTCCTTTCAGAGTTAGAGAACTGCCCATTGCATCACCATATGATTGGCATTTAGAGAAGATCCAGTCTTCAACTAGTAATATCACAACAGCATGGTATCAACAGTGACATACCCCTGAGATTAGCTCAGCTGGTTAGAGCACAGTGCTAATAACACCAGGGTTGTGGGTTTGATCCCTGTATGGGCCATTCACTCAAGAGCTGGACTCTTGTGAGTCCCTTCCAACTCAGAATAGTCTGTGATTCTGTGAAAACCCAGGCTGGAAACCTGCATGATGCATGAGGCAGGAACAGTCACTTCTAACAATGTCTGTTTCTCCATACTACCAGCTGTAGCTACCCCTGTCATTGCTCTTTGCCTGTGACCTTCTTCCACTTCATCTTGTATTTCCTTTTTAAATGTCTTTTTCAGCTCTTGGATCCCAGGTGTTTCTCTTTCTTCAGCTGACACTCAGGCTGTGCATCAGGCAGCCATCATGACTTGGCAAAGGTTTACTGGGTCAGTGAAGGAGGACCCTCGGATCCAGATTTTTGCTATTAGAGTTGTCAGTCATGCAAGTCCTTAGAGACTGTGAGAGCATGAAAATTAAATCTACGGATTGAATTATCCTGCACTTTTGTTTTGCCTCCCTTAAGTGCACATGTGGTCTTGTCATCTTGTCGTTTTTATCATTTTTAGTGACAGTGCTCAATAAAATAGTTGACAAAATGATCAAATTTCTTATTCTTGCTGCAAGCTGAATAGCAAATACGAACTCTCCAAATTACAGTGACTTATTCTGCTTTGTCTGTCACATTCTTATAACAGAATGTTTATGTAGTATTTGCAATCGAAGCAGTTTTGGCTGATTTTGTTTGTTTCTTAATCTATAGATAGGATTTCACCCCTTCAGTGATACTACACTGAGATTCCAAAAAAATTAGACCAGTAACTTGGAGCACACTGGGAGAATTTGCCACATGCAATAAAGTACAAACTGATGTCCTGATATCAAGAAGTAGGGGAACCTGAAAACATCTGCATCCTGCCTGGCAATCAATCAGAGGAGAAGGTAGAATTACTATAGTGATTCCAACCTGTAGATCCCAGTCTTTGGCCGATCACACTATGTGATTGGGAATCAAAACACAAGAGCCCCTGGAGATCCAGGGCACAGAGTATACAGTCAACAGCTATAGAAAAAGTGCCACTGTTTCTTTTAAAGGTAAAATTCATTTCTACCAAGCTTTCAGTCCAAGATGTCTAGCCAACTATGGTAAAACCCAAACCCATGAAAACTTTTGCTTCACATCCATGTTTTTCATCAAACTTCCTTTTTGCTAACACTAACACAGTACCCTATTAAAACCAGCACAGAAACCTGTACAATTTTTGCTTAGGAAAGAGAGAAGGCAGATGAGAACCAGCTGCACTCGAGAGCTGTGCAAACACCACAGCATGAGGACCCAGAAAGTACACCAAGAAGGGCTGTGCAGGAGTATAGAGTTTCTGTCCCTCTGCTGTAGCCATGCACAGCCTGAACAGAAACAGGAAACTGGTCCAAATTCCAGTGACTAAACAACAGCCCAGAGTTTCAGGTGTGATGAGTAAGTTGCTTACATGATTTTTGGTTGTCAAGTTTAAGACTTCTTAAAAGTCCTAAGCAGCTGGAGCCCTCCACCCTTTCTGGAAAATCTGCTTCAAGCTGGGCAATCTTAAATAGTGTAAATAATTCACAGACTCTAACTGGATCTGTTGCAAGGCTACATTTCCTGGGAAATTCTAGTGGCAAAGGACAGGATTTTGGAGGATGAAGTTTGAAAAATCAGTGGCTGAGGACTATTATGTTCTTCCTGGGAACCCTGTCTTCTCTTGAAAGTCAAAGCATGCTTAGTTTGTCTGATTAAAAAAAAAAAAAATCAAAACCCAAAAACCAGCATCAAGTGGGTCCACAGCTCTGAGCAAGAGATTTGAGCACCCTGCATATGGACATCAGCGTACAAGAAACACCTCATTAAAAATGCATCAGGTTTCATCTTATTTTCCCTTGGCTGGCACTTTCACCTTCTCAAAGAGTAGGACAAACATTTTATGCTGATAAATCACTACATCAAGTCAGACCCAATAGCAAATTGTGTCTCTAGCTCTAAGCAATCAACCCAGCATCCTGTGTCAGGACAAGTATCCATTGAAAACTGAAAGGGAAATGTTAGAAGGAATTGGGTTTGGGAAACAAGGTAAGCAGTTCCACAAGATGTTTGCTGCACAACCTCATCCAGTAGAAACCAATTTCTCCAACGACAGCAAGGTTTAGGGTTCATCCCTCCACTAAAAGCACCCCTGACTGTGGATTTACCAAGGAAAATCTTGTGTTTAGCTCCCCCAGATGCAACCATGTAACCATCCTGTGAGCTGAATCACCTCTCAGCCTCTCCCACCCTTTCCAACATTTGTTGAACTGTGGTTCCCATCTATTCTGAAAAAATGACAACTATAACCCATAATAAAATCTGGTGATAGATAAATCCTGGCAAGTAAGAGATATCCAGCTCTGCAACCTGGTTACATCTACTGGCTATTAAGGACCTGGAATAAGCAGGCAGCTGGCAGAGGTCTTGTTTGAGTTTCCCAGTTTTGACCCTCCACGAACAGAAAATTGTTTCCAAGTTTCTAAAGCTTGGACCAGCACACAGTATCAATGCTAATGAAGCAGGAAAGATTTCTGCATATCAACCAAGTTGTTAACCAGTTCTATTCTGTCTTCTGGCACATGCCCAACATTTATATTTATTAATTTGTGATTTTTATCCAGGAGTTGTATAACTGTAAAGCTGCATCTTGCTTGCAGTTTTGTATGCTGCCCCACTGGTGCTGGTTTTCTGGAAAACCCAAGAGGACGAGTATAGGGAGGATAGGAAGTGTTGTGCATAGTGTCAAGGCCATTTCAGTGGTAAGTTTCTTTTCCAGGCTGGATTGCAGGAGAAAGGTAGTCTCAAGGGAAAGAAAATGAACATATGTACTCAGTAAATTCTTGATCCTTCATGAAAAAGCTTGGCCCAGATACAGCTATGGCTAATAGCCCAAAGTAAAGCTAGTGGGAAAAAATTTCTCATACACAAACTAAACAGTTTAAAAGTTGAACTTAGAGCCTTCTCCTGAATAGATGTCCAAACCACATGAATTATTTCATGCATGAAGTAGCTAGACAAAGAGCTAAGACACAACAGCTGAAAATCCTGAAAACAACAAAACCCTCTGCATAGAAATGATAACATCATAAAGGTGTCTCACCACTCACACAGATCCACAGAGCATGGGGCACCAGCAATGAGGTATGTAAAGGGATATGTACCTACTCTTCCTGCATGTCCCTGTTTTCATAAAAACCTTCTCCAACGTGCAATAAAGGACACTGGAGAAGCTCGGTGGAGATGTTTTGGAGGATCATGGAAGCAGCCCCACATCTAACCCTTCTCGCAAGGGCAAAATGATTACTGAGCAAAAGAGCCTGCTGTGAACTTTGATAAAAAGTACATCAAAGCTAGAAATGTAAAAACCAAAATATTTTCTTACTAAAAAAATAAAGGAAACAAAACAAAACAAAAACAACACCAAAACCCAGCAACACAGAACTCCAACAACACCCTCAAAAGACCTCCCAAGCCCCAAATCTCTGTCATTTGAAACCAGCCATGGGAAGAGTTTATGTTCCTCCCCATAATGGATGTTGGTTCAGCCAGGGAGCCTGACCCACAGGGAAGGTTCAGAGGATGAAGCTCTCACACTCCCAAGTAAGAAGCTGTGGCACCATTTTGAATGAAAATGTTTAGGTTGTTAATGAAATATTATTGTGCCCATAGGAGACAGAAGCTTGAGCAAAACAAAAGAAAAATTTTTACTAGACCAGTCCAATTTCTTTTTTTATTAATATTTAAATTAGGCTTTTTAACAAACCCAGGAGAACACCACTTCTGCATGTATTCTACTTGCAGTTTGACCTTGCAGTGTTCACAAGGAAGAAAACTAAAAGCCAGCAAAAGATGAACCCATCCAAAGTTGTCTCCTCACAAAAAAAAAAAAAGAAAAAAATTATCTTTCCCACAGTTTGAGGTCTCAAGCAAAAATTTCCATAACAAAAGAAGGGAGAACAGCTATACCCATTGAGAGCAACTGAGAGCTGGCCCACAAACATTCAGAAATCAAAACCACACAGCAGATGCAATTATGTCTCACAGCAGAAATAAATATTCAACTTACTGCAGGAATGTCCCAACGGGCAACTTTTCTAGAAATAAATTTCAACTAGAATTCATTTAGTTTTGCAACAGATGCTTTAAATTTGAGTCTGTTTGTTCTCAAAAGCATGAGACAACAGCTGACCATAACCCATATCTTCTTATCACCCTCATTCGCATATCAATTTATAAACTGCTGGATGAAGTTAAGAGTAGAATCAATTTCGTGTTTAGGAATTACGAACCATTTGGAAGAGTTCAGCCCTCTCTGACTCTATTTAGTTCTCGTCACCAAGGCACATTCATTAACTACCGTTAAAGAATCCCTGAGCAGTTTCTAGGGATCGTAACACAGCTATTAAAAGCCTTTTGGATCCAAACAGTAGTTATTCAACACCAATCTATCTTTCCAGCTCTTGACAGGCACCACATAGGCAGACATCAAAAAGAGCTGGGTATTTGATGAAAATTTTACCGAACGATCTGGGAGCAGCAGGAAGGTTACAGACTTCAGTGCTTGCACAGGGTTTGGTTTGTGGGGCACAAGCTGGAAGTGCCTCTGATGTACCACCACAAGATTAATGTTCAATATCTTTAATCATTCCCTACAGTATTTGAAATATGAATAAATCTAAAGCCTCTTAAATAAACATTGTTTATAATCTTGGACAAAAAACAATGTGGGAGTTACTGTGCAAGAAGAATACAATTTTAAAACTCCCTTCCTATTTTCCTGTTTCTTTGAAAGGGTCCAAATGAAAATAGCTCTGTTCCCTGCTCTCTGAGTTATCTGTCAAAGGGAAATGTTTCTGTGAATGCCACCAGCTGTTTTATATCTTAATTAGGGGATTGGTTTGTTATTGGTACTTACAGAAAAATATATTTTACTGATAACTACAGAATAAATATTTATGCCTATTAGCTACAACTAAATAGAAGTAGTTCAGAAATAGCTTTAATCAGTTGTTACTCTACCTGCTAGCAGTGTAACTACTTAAAGTATCATGAGTAGTAAACAGAAAAATAAGTTATGAGAGCAAGGGAGTCTTCATAGTTGTTCTCTCTGTGAAGACAAGGAGAGACTTACGGTGCTCTGTAATACTTTTTTTTAAAATCACCAATGTGTTGAAACTCAAATGCTGTCGGTGAAAACTGAATGGCTGCTGCCTGTAGTACCTTGTGTGCCTTTTTTTTTCTACCCTGCAAATGAGTTTGCTTCAGTTTTGCTGCTCTCCAAGTATAATTTGTTAGCAAATGTTGGAGCATACTAATGAGAGGCAATATTTACATTTACAAAATATATTCTTGAAACCAAAGTCCAGATGCCACAACCACTGTGGTTGGTTTAAAGGTTAACTTTACATGCACTAGAGATTTCACAGACCTCAGGACCACTCAAATAAAATGACTCACACACAACCCTTCAGAAAATAACAGTAGCATGAATTTACAATCTTTTACATCTGAGAGAAACATTTGCTTACACCCTTAGTTTTAAGCACCTATTTAGGTCTTAGTAAAGTATTTTTAAATTCTTGGCTGCACGAGGTGAAATCTGATTCAGAGACCTCATAAGATTAGAAAAACACAATGAGAAATTATTCACTAATCACTGGAAAGTTTTTTAAAACTAGAGATACACAAAACTGCTGAGTGAAAACATGGCCTGTTGATCTCTACCCTATTTTTTACTAAAAACGACAAAGCAAAATTGAACCAAGAATTGGTGACATGTATGGATTATTCAAAGCAGGAGTGAAAACCTATACTCGGAAGATTTCTGAAATTAGAAATTGCGTGTGGGAAGAAATAAGAAATCTTTAAAGCAACTGTGAAGATTTTTTTTGTAATTATTTTCCCACCCTCCACAGATTTTTGCATGCATAGAACATGTTCATCTTAGCCCCAGTTTTTGAGTGAGTAAAAATACAAAGAAATAAGGAAAATGAATGGGAACAAGTTCTTTTGAAGGGTGATAAAATGCTCTTACAGTGTTCCCCATCAACCACAATACAGCTCTGCCTGATGAACCTGCAAACCAAAACGATCACAGAAGATAATATGCCTTTGAAACAATTCTCAAGTTAACACTTGCACACCAAGATTACTTCAGTACCCATATTCTGGTAAAGCTTCTGCAATTATATTATTCTTTATTTATTGGTGCCCGCATAGTTCACATGTTTAAGTACCCTAGAGGATCAATACTGTTGGAAAACCAGCTAATGTTCCTCAGACATGCATTTCTGAGCATTAAAAAAGAAAAAAATTAATGTAAGGATGAACTGTTCTATGCTGGAGGTGATGCTGATATGATGTTCTTGAAGACATCCCTTTGTCATCCCCCGAAATGATGTACACTGCGCTTTGAGAGCTGCAGGCTTGGCTTTAGTTTTGACAAACACCTGGAGGATGATTTCCCACCAGTGCCAATGCTGGCAGCAGAAAATGGATTTTAGAAGGAAATAGCAAAACTGAGTAGGAAGCTGGTCTCAAGATTCCTATCTAGGAAAAGCACCTTGGAAGACAATTAAACTTGCAATTGCAGCATGTGCTTGAACCAGGGATAAATCTGGAGGTCAGATGAGAGAGGTGATGGAGCTTGAGTAACTAATGAGAACAGATGTGATGTCCACAGCTGTAGCCACAGGCCTGACTCAGAGAACAAAGAGAAAACCTGCTTGGAAGTCCCATACCTTCAAAACCAAACAACTGTTCTTAGCCAAAACAATTACATTGCCATCAGGAGCTTCCTTGTATGGAGTCTGATGGTTTTGGTGACCTCATCTGGGACAAGGCCAAGCGATACCTTGTCCCATCAGCACTCTAAGCCGATCCAGCTGTTTTGGCAGTGCTGTAGTACCCACACCATGTCAGACAGCTGCTGTGTGATAGAAACATCTGCATTCAGGTAGCACAGGCAGAAGCAGTGAATCTGCATGCCCAGTGAAGCCAGCTGCAGGGAACTCTCCCAGGGAGAGCAGACGGATAGTGGGCACAGTGAAGGCTGTGCTGGGTCCCAGGGTCACCAGCTGCTGGGGTGATGAACACAAATCCTCCGAATGGGTTTTCATTTTCTTCTAGATATTACAACTACATGAAATCCTACAGTTATTTTGCCCTCTCAGTCTCAAATTCTACATGTCAAAGAGCATGACACCAGTGACTGAAGAAGTGATTGCCTTGCACTGATGGAAAGAGCAACTGAGAAGCTCAAAAGAGATAAAAAAAAAAGATGAGGGAAAAAAAAAGTACAGCCTCCTGAACAATAATCACCACCCAAAACTTTTTCCAAGTATATTCCCATCCCCACAAGTCGAAATCAGGGCTTTCAAATAACACCTCAGGACAAGCCTTTGTTTTTCCTGGAAGCTTTCATTTGGAAACCTAGACTAATAGATTTGGGCCATAAAACAGTCCAAGCTTTTGAATTCTGAGAGGAAAGGATTTCCAATGAACTTTCAGTGAGCAGATATCTACTACCTGTCATCACTTCCCTGCTCTGTGTAGCTATTGGAGAGGGTTACCCCTTTTATTTTCCCCATGAACCTGGTTGTGTCAGGTATCAGAACATGTACAACAAGGCTGTGCCAGATATCTCCAGCCCACTGTGTTCACAATCTCACCTTTTCCTTACAGATAAGGAGCCTGCTGTGCTCGAGGTTGTGGCACAGTCTCAAGATTAATTGCCTGTCCTCCAAGCTCCTCTCCATGCCTTCCCACTCTCCCCTTCTATTGCTGCATTCCCTTCCCTGCACTCTAAAAGGACAATGCTGAACACCAACACTCAGCCCCCAGCCTGGCTTCTGCAGAACCAAACCTCCAACTCAAGGGTTTCATGTTTGGTTCCACAGAGTACTTTGGGGGTGCTGAACACGTTAATCAGAGAGAGTTATGCAGTCACATAATTCTGGTATTCTGCACTGCCAGTGACCCATCTTCCCCAAAAAGAATTATCCATCTGTCTACCCTATCTGTAAGAAGCGCATATCCAATATTTCCTATTCTAATTTAAGTCAGTTTTCATGAAGCCCTTTGTTTCCACCATCTGAAGCAGCAAGCTTTGAACGGGGTATTATAAATGAAGATCATTTTACCTTCACCCCTCACAGAATAGACTCCAGACTTAATTTAAAAAAAAAATAAATGGAGAGAATGAAATCAGACAATGATGCTATTAAAGAGTTCCATATCATTGTAACTTGAAGTAATTTTCTAAATGGATCAAGACAGCATAACAGACAAGTGGCTGATTAATACTGCAGATAACTGTCTTAACAAGAAATATTTTTCCTGTTTTCATCTGTGACGTATCCACAGACAATAATAATGATAGCATGGAAATAATTTCTTTAATTACTGTGTGATAGAGTATAATAGAATAAAATGGCTATTGTTGGCCGGGATTAGGATCAGATGGATGCCTCAGAAGGAAATCCCTGAGATGTGGCTGGACAAACACCAGGCACAAATACATGCAGAAATTCCACGAAGCACTTTATTAGTGGGGGCATTCACTGAATGGCAGCTGATAAGGTTTTCAATAACATGGACACTGCTAGTTGTATAATGCTCTGTAATCTAAACATAATTAAAAGTGTTAACAATTTTGTAGCCTTTATCTGAACGCATTTTTCCCACATGCTTTAGGTGACCGGGTCATAATCCAAAGACAAGCAACTCTCTTGTTTTACACTATTAGTTTAGTGAGTGGCAATTTTTTTCCTGCTCACAAAGGTCATTGTACCCCAGGCAACATCTCATGTCGGTATCTTCCACAAATCCAGGATGCACCAAAACAAACACAGATGGATTGCATGTTGTCTATTAACTCAGCATTCCTCTTCCTTTCCTCAGATGCCAAAAATTAATTAAAGAGCACTTGTGTGTGAGTGGTGGTAATGCATTCATATAATTTGGCAATTATCTTGTCAGCTACCTTTATTAGATTCTCAGTACTGTAAATTGCTTTAAAGTATGTGCTATATGGCTCTGCTTTGCTTACAACATCAAATTCTGCAATTGCAAGCTCAGGGATAAGTTTTAATGGTAAACAAGTTTTGGTGAAGTTCAGGATGTATTTATTTTAAACTTTTTTTTGTTTTTTTTGCATTTAAAGTCAAGGAACTAAATCATTCCCAGGAGGTTAAATGGGAGTTTCATTTGCTCTGCTTTTTCAAGAGGAACTCAGTTCCCTTCCAGTCATACATGCAAATAAACCAATTTTGAAGGATTTAGTATGTCCCAAAAGCTCTCTTTTAGGCATCATTAGGCACACTAGTGAATTTTAAAATCTGGCCACAAGAATATCACCCCAAGCCTGGGGAGTGGGAAAGGAGGTACATACGTCTGACTCAGTGGGAGCCCAGCTGAAGAGAAGTCTTCACCCCAAACCAGAAGGCAGTGGTAGCAGACCTGGGCCATTGGCAGGAGGGGAACGGGGCACAAGAGCTAGGATCTCCCTGTGGTAAAGTGACAAGATTGGAGATGCAAAAAGAGTGAGATTTTTTGAAGAACAACGTTACTTCATAGATCAGAACTAACTGATGGACAACAACATAATCATGATCTTAACGTCCCCCAAAACAACTTTTCTTTTTTCCCTCCTCTGATTTGCAGTAACTGCTTACAGATTGCTTGTCTGGCTCCATTTCTCTCATGCTGGCTGTGTATTTTGTATTTATCTGTCTTCAGTTTCCGATACTTATTGACACATCAAGACAGATCATAACAACAGCGAACCCCAATTCGTGCTGTCATGCCAAGAGGCACATGGTACATACGAGGCATTAAAGCCTATTTCCGTGCTGCTTAGAGCACTGATGGATACTTGGAGTATTATTACTAGCTCACTTTAATTTGCAACAATTTCCCATGAGCCGGGATAATTGAATGCACAATAAAACAATCAGAATTGTCTGAATATTACGTTCACAACATAGTGTGCACTTAACAAATGCAGGTGCTTTTTAGGGTTTATACTCCCCTGCTGTCTTCCTAACATCTAGAAACACACAAAATTTTTCTGCTCTATAGAGGTTTTTGGGGTTTTTTTAATAATTATTGGTAAGACTGAATATAGTACCTCTCCCCATGGAAAGTTTTCTTCCTGGATTACATAAAACTGCATTAACTGGATGTAAGAAAAATACAGAGGTGTGAAGGTTACGAAAAGATTCTTGCTGGCTTTGTGTGCATCACCCAATTCCAAATATATTGGCGAGTGCCTTTTCCATCAAAACACAAAGCATGAATATGGGCATATTATGCTTCATTTCACAATGAGGCACAATTACAGCACTCAATTTGCAAGGCTTGATTTCACAATGGCAGCAAAATCATACACAGCAGAGACTCACATCCTCCTCACTCAACCATGTCTCTCTCCATCAGCTTTCTGCCTGCATGAAGCTACAGACACAGGGACCACTTCAGAGGTGGACTGAGGCAACTTTGCACTTCAAATAACACACCTGAGCACACAACCTTGAGTTTTGGTGCTTGGGTACCCAACATCAGACAGCAACAGCAAGTGGCCAGACGGGATGGAGCACGGAGGCAAATAATGAGGATCACCAAGAGTAGAGGGGAAATGTATTGTCATCCCTATCCAGAGATGAAAGTTCCTCAAGTTGGGCATATCTGATGATGGCTCTTTGAGAAATACCCCAGCTATGGGTGTAATGGGGCTGAATTGGATGAAAGGCCTCTGCAAAATTCAGCTAGTGGATTTAAATATCATCCCTTCTCTAAACCCTATGGCCATCAGAGAAACTTCAGAAAATTCATGGCAGACAGACACTCAAGTTACATAAGCATACAGACAACCTATTTTCAAAGTTTATAACTAAAAGTTAAGATCAAAGTCAACAAGAGTTTATTTCACATATGAAGAAACAACATCTTTTGAATATTTAATGGATTTTGTAACAATACCACAGAGTTTCTCAATTTACAGATGATGTGATCTAACATTTTTTTTAGGTGGGTCAAATTATTATCTTTATGTGGCTTCTATGGTTTGTCTGTATCTGGAAGATGTAAATAGAAAAACAAACCAACAAAAGTATTACCAAATTGGATAAAAGGTTTCCTTTCTTCCTCTTCCCTCTCCCTTTGTCACATGTTTTTCTTTCTTCCCTGTCTGCTTTCCCATTGGGAATGAAAAACATTTTTGCAGAGGTAGCATCCCAGTTAGAATATCAGCTTGACATTTAGGAACTTTTGCTTTGAATTCCTACCCTCTTCCAGGATGAGTGACATGAAAGTGACTTACAAGTAGGGTGCCCAGGAGCCTAAAGTCTGCTTCCATAAATGCCTTAGGAACATGAACAGTAAAGACACTTATTATGTAAAAATGCCAACATACAGCTGGTGTTTCAGGTGTCCCTGATACTTCAGAAGAATCTCACTAGGACCATACCAAATTTAGATAGATAAACACCCATTTAGATAGCTAAATGTACCAAAGTATTTGAGAACCTTGCCATCGTAGCAGGATCCGACAGCCTAACCTAGTTATTTACTCTGTATTTGAACAATACCATGTTATTTCTAGGTTCTGGATCCCAGTATTTCCTCTTCCAGATGAGCATCCTAACCAACACATTTCAGGCTTCCTTTCATCCTTTTTTTAATTATTCAGTGAAATTCAGAACAATTTTAGCCAAAGAAGCCTCTGCCATGCTTGCTTCATAGCCAAGTTGTTTGGGAACATGGGACTAGAACATGACCCTGGTGTGGGCAGAGGAGGGAACTGCTCTGTGGGGATGCAGAGCCAGAGGGAGAACCTCCCCAGTCCTGGAGCCAGTGGATTTAACAGGACCTGGCTAATGGCTGCCTTCACTGCCAATTTCACTAAGAGTCATAAATTAGTTTTCCTGCAGTATTTTGACCAGCTGATAATATAGGTAGCATTGTTGTTGCATTAAGTGTTGTTAATTCCAAAGCCACTGCTTCCTCTGTTTGTAAGGGAAACAAATATTGTGAACAAAACAGTTCAGCTTTTTCATTGGCATTATTCTTTTGTGTAAGCCACCATCATTTATCATCACAGAGTCAACCCCTTTTATGATACTCTAACAATTGCAGATATTTCACAACTAAAACCAATCTCTGCCAGCTTGCTCCCAGACCTCAAGTTCAAACTTGAGTGATATTGTGTCTAATCCTTTAAATGTCGTTAGTAGTTATGAGTCTATTAAGCCACTGTATTTTGGCTGTAACCTTGTGAATCCCCTCACAATGTCACTGTCACTTTGACTAGTTAAACTAACTGACTGAAATATCCTCCCCCAGGATAAATTGTACCCCAGCATGACTGTCCTCTGCCCTGCTGCGGTAGTTCAGGTGGTAAACTTTGCCTGAGCAATACCACAGCTTGGGGGTGGGATTAAGGGGCAAGAAACAATTGCAGGCCCTCTGCTAGAGGTCAGCTCACTCTGGCAGCCTCAGAGAGGCAAATCCATAATCACAGCAGTACGCAATCTGAATGGTAAGTTCAGACCAGATACAATTGCACCATCAGGAAGCAAATAATCATCACTCATTTGCAAAAAGCTGCATTAAGAGGGGAAAGTCCTATACCTCCCCAATGATTTATAAGCTACAATTGTAATTACCTCTTTGAAATAACACAGAGAATGGCCTCCCACCAAACTCACATACAACGCCCAGACAACTACCCTCCTCTTGGAAAAAAACAAACCGAAATTGATTATTTTATTCTAGCAACAAAGGTTTTGTACAGAGGGAAAATGATTCACTAAGTAATTTCCAAGTGGTGAGTAGCTCTGGAGGTAACAGCCCTGCCTTTGAACCCAAGGGGGAAGACCTAGGATCCTGGCCAGTAGACAAAAGTGTCTGCTTTGGTGCCAAGGACATCTCAAGGCAAGCATGACCAGCAGCTCTTCGTCCAGATAGATGAAGCCTTTGAAGATGAAGGCATTAGCTGAGCTCTGACCTGGAGTTGTACCACTTTCCAACTGTTTATTTCTGTTTGTACATGAAGAAGAGATGAACAGTAGCCAGGAGACTGAAGAAGAAGAGGGACTAGAACCAATTAAGATGTACTTGGGAAAATGTCAAAGAGAACAAAAAAGCTTATGAAGTGGGGGGAGGCAAAGGTGAAGGTTAGGATGAGCTACATGGTGAGGTCAGGATGAGCTACACAGGGCAAAATTCAGGCAGAGGAAGCAAAGATGACTGTACACCACCTTCGTGTTACACAGCTTCCCAGGGCAGCAGGTGTAGAGGATCTGTAGGGTGTAAGCTGATCCTGCCATATACATGGCATCCCTCTGAAATTCCCTTTTCCCTTGAAGGGGAGGAGGGGACTGGAGCAGAGCCAGCTGCATGGAGGCCAGCCCAGCATCTTCTGGCCGTTGTGCTCCAGGTAGCAGCTCCACCTCTCCACAGAGCCAGAGGGCAGCTTGCCCTAGGGACAGCATCTGCCTTGTCAGAGCGATTTTTACTCACCAACTTATTCAAGATATTCAAGTGGAAAGTGCTTTGTTGTATAATTCCCAAGAGAAACAGTGAAATACCAATAGTTTTCAAACCACAGACTCAATGGCTGAGAGCACATTGCAGGATATTCCTTGGTTGTGTGGTACATTTTCATTGAATCTGTGTTGTTCACTCACACTTCAGAGAAAGCAAGGAAGGAAATCATACCTATGATCTCTGCTTTAAAACAGACATTTACTATCACCATTTCCCACATCCCTGTCTGACTCGGGACCAAACAGGCTTCCCAAAGCCACCCACAATGTGTGTTCCAGTAGTGTAACAAGAGCTTTTCTTTCAGGCAAAGAAACAATGTGTGAGCTGGAACTAGTTGAACAAAAAGTGGGGAAAGAAAAGGCTCAGCTACAAGTCACTTCATATCCTCATCCTGAGGGCTCACTAGACTTCATGTTTAAAGTCAGACCCACCTTCATTAAATAAAGATAAGAAAGGATATCTCCCCTGCCTGAGGGACCAGCTTCTCTCTTCTACCCGCACCACCTCCCAGATCAGTCACCTAACAGCCAAAATCCCACATAGTCCTACACGCTACAAGAGTCACCTGCATCCTGAAATCTACAAGCATATCCCCAGAATTCATGTATTCTCAATCCATGAAAAAGGGTCTGCCATAAGGACATGAAAGAAGGAGAGGTATTTCCAAAACACACTGAAAAGAAGAAACCCCCTCACAAATGCCAGACTGGGATTGTCAGTCCTGAGCTTACACCAAAAGCCATAATTGAATATTTCTTCCCAGAACCTTTTTTCCAAGTCCAGAACCTCTCCCCGCAACTTCCACAGCAGAACTTCCCCCATTCCAGCTGCTGCAGTGTGGTTTCTCTTTGCAGGCTGAGCCATGCCCTGAGCAGAGGCTGCATTTTCAGTGAGCTTCACTCGAAGCAGTGCTCCAACACCTCTTGCACAGATGATGTGAAAAGATGCCTTACCCTGACTTTTGCAAACCAAGAATCAGGGAGAAATACAGCATCCCTTGATTTTAATAAAAACAAAAATTCCGGCAAAACCCAGGAGGGTGTCGGGAAAGGCTCAAAGCAGCAAAGTTAGTTACTAATCCAGTTCTATTTGTTAATGTTTTCCCAAAACCAATAAATTTTCCCACACAATAAGACTTCCTTTAAAAAAATGAAGACTACTTCACTCATATCATTCAGGCTGATTCAGAGCCTGTTCCCACTGTCAGTGACTTCAGCTAGTGAAGGGCTGGGGTGGACGTTAATACAAACTTCTATTCATAACTTGCCTGAAGTTAAGTCATTTTCTACAGACACCACCAAGTCTACTCATCCTGCTCATGAACAGATTCATAAGTGGTTGGCTGGGAGTAGTCCCAAAAAGAACCTGAACCCTGACAGCCTTCTTTGATGGAGCATTGTAGGGTACAGGAGGTGGATTCTTCTCAGGCTCCGAATCAAAGGCTTCCTCTCTGGTCACTGACTGTTCTCTGAGCAGCAGACCCCATGTCAGCTGTGCCATCTCTGGCTCTTGAACCTCATATATCACCCATATGCCAAAAAATACTTTTGTCTTCAACAGGACAAAAATGACCAATAAAAGCAGGGTGACTGCTTTAGCTCTGGGGTCCTGCCTGCCTTTCTGTCCCACATAGCCTGGGGAACTAGCCTGAAGTAAGATATAAGGGTTAATAGTCCTCCACAGATATATTGTCTTGCCTCTGTGTGTGTGCAGAAGTCAAAGTTTGGAAGCCCACTGCAAGGCACTGTAAATATTACTCAGGGGTGCTATTGAATAAAGTCATATAAAAATGCACAGGGCTTACAGCTCACAGCTGGACTGCACTGCATTTCTCCTAACCCTTGCAAATAAGAAACAAACTCTCTGCACAATCAAGGGAAGAAAAAAAAAATAATAAAAGATTTATACTGGCACCCAGAGGCTTGTGGACATAGTTCAAGAACATGAAAAATTACGTGCAATATTCACATCGGCATAAGGGACTGCAACTTAACCATAAAAAACATCCATGCAATTCCACAACTGCAATGTATACTGGGTGAGCAGGACGAAGGGGACCTTCTGGGGCAGGGAAAAGGAAAAGGCCACCAGGACTGAGGCTGAAAGGTGGGTGGGGATTGGCTTGAGGAAACTTCTAAAATTAATACAACTGATGAGAAAGGAATCTTAAGCACTTTCTTTTGTCTGCTTGTCCATCTTGCCTCCCCTCAGCTACACAGGGACACTTGGCAAAAACCACTCCAAGTTCACAGTTGATGAGTTAAGATTGCACCAGACCCCTGGGCAGACACCTTTATCCAGAATGGAAGCTGTCTTACTGTAACTATAAGGAGTGCAGCCCTTTTAAAATTCACACTTTAACTACCCATTGATTAGGTCGACTAAATGTCCTCACGCAGGCAAACCATTAAACTTCTAGACAGATCCACCAGACATGAGTATTTTCACAGCACCCATCACTCTCACAGGGCTTTGTGGCACAGGAAAGGCTTTCTTTTTTTCTTTTTTTCACTTCACAGAATATTCTGAGTTGGAAGGGACCCACAAGGATGGTCGAGTCCAACTCCTTCAAAGTGCTCACAAGCAAAAAAGAGGGGTATCTTGTTTCCAGCATCCAAAGAGGCGAGCCTTTTATCCACTATTCTCTGCGTTGCCGGGAAGTCACAGAAAGCCCCTGAACTCGTCCCTCCTCAGTGACCCCCCTTGCCAGGAAGGCTGCTCTCCCTGTCTGGGAACCACTGAATTAAGTAATCAGGTCCCAAGGCAGCTGCCAGCCCGCCTTGAGCAAGGGATAAATAAGACAAAATCAGCTCAAAGCAAGAATCCACGACCACATGACGTTTCTGGACTGACTGCTAATGTATGTGTCTCTGGAAAGGAGAAAATGAGGGAATGGCCCTCGTTGCTACAGTTTAAGTGCTCCTGCCTTTGAAGGCAAGTATTAGCTGGAGACAATGCACCTCATTATCTATCGCTTATTTAAGACTGATGTTACAAAAGACTTTTGGAAATTATTTTCATTCTAACAATAAAAACATGTTCTTGATATAAGACAAGCCTTCCAAACCAAAATTTTACCCTGGACAGAGCTAATTCAAGTGCTTTCCAACCATGAGTTCAACAGTGGGAGAGAGAAAACTGTTGAGTGTAAAACAGCGAGCACAGTTTAGCTGGAACCTCTTTAGATAGCTAAGAAGTGAGTCATAGAGACAACACCACTAAGCTGGTCATTCATCAAAACCAATCTGGCCACAGACACCACGAGTCCTGTTATCTTGCTGCCAGACACTACATTTTCCCATATCAGTCTGCCTTGCAGCCTGGTCTTCTCATGGTCTCACAGTCTTCATCATTTTGGTCTTCTATGAATTTATTTCCTTCTCACAAGCATTTTCACTTGATCCACCAGGTAATGGGGAGAGGAGAATGTTCAGATAGACCAAAACCACGTTTTTTAAAATTCCCTTGCTGGCTCTTGGAAATACAAAATATTTTCCCCCCAGTACCTTCAGGTTGTAAAGAAAGAAATAATCTGCTTAAAACAATAAGAAATTTATCTTACTGACTTTCCTCCTTATCCTTTGAAAAGAAGTTCTCTCAGAGAGAACTAACACATTTTTAGCAGGTCTCTTTGCTGCAGGAGACAGAGTAACAAACAAATTTCAGGAAAACAAACAAACAACTCCCTAAAATCAAAACAGTAAAGAGAGATTTGCCCTGGATGAGAAGCACACAGGGTCTGTATTAGCCATGTCACTTAGTCCATGATTAGCGAGCTGTTAGATACTACAGCAACAAGACAACTGCAATAGCATACGCAGAGCAAACCAGAAGCAAGGTTTTTCTTAACACAAACCGAAATTATACGAGTGGTTCTAGAAAGAGAGCTCTCACCACCATCTGAGATGGCTCAACACGCACATCTTTGAAGCACCCATTGATGCAACAAGTTTTTCTTTGCAAGAGGCCCTTGGTAAACAACAGACAATGGGCTTTCAAGCCTTTCACTTGGGAGGACTTCCACCCAGAACAGCTTTCTAACATTGCTTTTGCTGACTGAAAGGGAAATAAAATAACTCCTAAAACATTTGCACCAGTGTTCCTGTTTGGTTTTTCTCGAGTACATGAGAAACTGCTACACAAACACGCCATCTTCAGATGGAGAAAGTAGATGTGGCTCCAGTGACCTGCCCTGTGCTTAAACCATCTTACACCCACTGATGCCTGGATCCAACGTATTTTCCATTATGTTACAGCAACTGATACAACTTCCATTCCCCTTTATAGTGTCTGTGCATATCTGATTAATTCTTCCTTCTCACAGGAAGTCCAGCAGCCATAGACTACCGTTTTATTAGGTAGAGTATAGCCAGATGATTTCAATAAAGCACTAAAAAAAGAGACTAGTTTCCCGGTATTACAATAAAGAAACTACTTGAAGGGAATAATTTCAGATGATAAATCTGCTGCCATTCACCAACACTTGCCTAGCTGATTAAAACTAGTGCATTTTCCCAAGCATGTCCCCTCCAACTCCCCACCGGGAACACTCCTAGCAGTACAGATATGAAACGTGTTCCCCCACACAGAGATACTAATATTGATGATAAATTGGTAACATTTATCAGCTCTTGTGCTGCATTTCTTGACAGATTGCACAAATCTTTTTATACACATTTTTGTAATATTTAGGTCCAAATACATTGGGCATTCTCCTACCATCTTGAACTTTTTATTCGCAGTCTGGAGAAATTAGAACAATCCACTCTCAACATCAAACCCATCAAAAGCCAAAGGAGTGTATTGAGGACATTGGCAACAGCATTATGGATGCACTCAACAGAATCCTACTACATCCATCATATAGAACAACCTATCTTTCCATGGATGTAACACTAGATTTTCCTTATCCAGCATGTTGGCATCTCATTCCAGCACCACACAGGGAAGCACACAGGCAGTGGAGAGAAGAGCACGAGAAAAATAAAAATCACCTGTGAACATTATTATTGCATTTGAAATGAGCTTGTTCCAGCCAGACTTTTCCACTGGTGTTTGCTGCATCAGTGAGTGCAGTAACAATTTTAAGCTTTTAAGCTCAAGCATTGCCCCCAGAAGTCACTCAGAGGGCAGATCACTGCTGCTAACATGGTACAAGGTACTGCTCCCAAAGCTGCTTGGGATTCAAAAGGGAAACTAAATGAACAACTTGAAGGTGGAACACATATTTTCATGTGATGACTGTGCAAACACATGCAGCCATTTTGCAGCCAAGCTCTGCTGGCCTATAAAGGAAAAGTGTTAGGTGTTGTGAATTTTCTGGCTCTTTTTGGTCCATTTTACTGAATACAGGCATTCACAGTTTCCTTTATTTCTCATGCAACACTGCCCTTTAAATCCAGTTTCCTACTTTCACCCCTTTATAATGCAGCTGATTCCATAACACTGAACATTTAAATCTCAGACCTGAAATACAAACGTAACTGATGAGAACTGGTTGATTTAACTCCCTGTTAAGACTGAGCACATGTGTGGTCAGAAGTCTGTGATCAAGTCCAAATATCCTTTAAAATAATTTTTGTGAAAGTTTATTATATGACAAGAGGAAGACATCCTCCCTGCTCTCTGATACTCCAAGAACGGAAGCATAAGAAATTGTGAAATAGGAGTATCAGTCTAGCTAATAAAATACTGGTTTAAGCCATGGGCAAACAACTGGCATATGTTAATTCTTTGATTATCCAAAAATCTGTAACTCTTGAAAGAGCACCCAGATATCACATGTTATTACATGCAGGCAGACTGCAATAAATGCCTGCCTCTTTGGGCAGGTGCCTCCACATTGACCCAAAATCTTATTTTAGCATCAATAATCACAACTGAAAATCAGTGTCCTTAGTACAGCACCAATTTTCCATCGAACCTTGGAAAGCGCTGCTTTAATTATCAATGGATTTAGATTGTTGTGTTTGTGTAAGTTGCTGCTCCAGGCCATCCCTGTAGCGCTGGATGTTTGTGGTCTACTCAACTTCCTGCCATTCCGTCACTTCTCGCTTGGTGCCTGCCATGAGACATGTCGGCTACAACATCTGTGCGTGTAACATCAAAGATTCACTTTAGTTTACATTCTGGTGACATGATGTAAAAGAAAGTTGTTTGGGCCTTTTTTAAATTTACTTTTCCTCCTCTCTTTTTTGGTCTTTAGAGAAAGACACAACACTGATAGGCCTCAGTTCAGTGCTGCATTAGCATAATAAAGCGTGGTGGTTGTCTATGAAGGTTTTTGCACGTTCTCTCAACGGAAGGAAAGAAAGAGTATTAAAAAAAAAACTTTCCCATCCTTGAGGGTAGAGGGTCTTTCCATAAGGAGTTTAGTCTGTTCAAACTCACAAGTTAAAATTATCCTAGTAATAACACTTCTTTTTCTTCCTAGCACTTTCATAACACTTTCAGATGACATGAGTTTACTTGGGGAAAAATATTTGCTTTGAAAAACGTCTGCACTGAGGAAGAGAAACCTCACTGCAACACCTACAAGGTCAAACAATCACTTATGAACTCTTTTAGAGAAAGAAATTTGGTCTGGCATATAGGACACTAGTCTCCAAATTAAACTGCTGTATCCATCGTCATACAGGTTGCCCGGAAAGCTGTGGACGCCCCATCCCTGGAAATGTCCAAAGCCAGGCTGTACAGGGCTTTGAGTGATCTGGTCTAGCGGAAGGTGTCCCTGCCCACTGCAAGGGAGTTGGATCTGGATGATCTTTAAAGTCTCTTCCAACCCAAAACATTTATCGTTGCTCTGTCCTTAATTAGGCATTGAAATATGTTCACAAATGTAGATGCAACTCCCACTGCTTTAATGCCACACTGTTAAAATGAGGACAGGAGCCTTTCTCTACCTTCTGGATTAGGAGAATAACTATATTGAAACCATGATGCTCAGATATCACAGTGACAGGAGACACGATGGCACCAGACAGCTCTGCATGGCACAGTACCTGTCCTCTGTTCTTGCAAGCCTTAAAAGAAGCTCATATTAAAGCTGCCTGTTTTCAGTCTTTCTCCAGAAGTTATTACCAGTAGAAGGCTCTTTGCCTGCTAATTATCAATAGAGGAGCAAGAAGAAAAACAACAGAATTGAGCCACTTACGGCTTTAAACACACGACCTACACACAGTGGTTCAGAGCAGCAGGAAAACTCCTGCTGCACACAGAGCTGCTGCTGGTGGTCCCAGGCATCCCACTGAACAAGCAGTGTGAATTCTGCCAGCAGCAACTAACAGGTACAAATGTTCCCAAATACACCATTAACTTCTACCCTCTGGAAAATGTGCCTGGATTAAGAGAGTTCTGCATTTCTCCCTTTATCCATAGCCACATACACACAGCAAAAATGTTGGTGTCAGGTCAGGGGGCACGAGGGCAACTTCTGGCTATTTTCATCTTACCAGGTACTGTAAATAAGAATTGCAATTGCTCAGCTGTGCAAGGCTCACATCCATTTGGGCAAAGCCCTTGTGGCTTTTTTGGTGCATTTGTATGGTTTTATTTATTTATTTTTAATGAAACAATCCCCCTAATGTCTAGTTTTCCTCTTCGAGGAAAATTTACATTTTTCAATGTAAATTGTGTGTTTTTATTTCATGCACATATATATATACACACACACACATATACTGCATTCATTTATTTCTATGGCCAATTATAAGCATTTTGTCTCCAAAACTCTCTTTTGAATCTTATAGCAGGAAAAAGCCACTGATTCAACAGAGAATATTGACTTTTTTCCTGCTGGCCTGGATATCTGCCTGAACAAAGAGCTGGTTAAAGACAAAATACAAAGAACCCTTTTGTGGGGCTAAGTTCACCTGGGAGAAGTATTAATGAAGTCCCACAGGGGTGGGGACTCAAACTTCCCTGCTTTCAGCGATAAAAGAAGACAGGCTAAGAAAACCAAGTACCCTGTCTTCCTCGCCCCTTTCTCTTTAAACCACAAGAAGGAGTGCCAACGTAATTGAGAATTAGGGATCTTTCTGCCATTAATCCATAGGGTCTATGAAGAAAGCAGGTAGATTTTCAGATGGCACGCCAGCTGCTGCATGGCAGCTGAGAATCTAAACCAAAGATTTAAGTAGGTCAATACAAGAGGACTGTTAACTCTGACTAAAAGATCTTCAAAGAAATCAATAATTACATGTGACAGCAATAGAAATGTCTGAACTTGAAATATGATTGTTTAGCATGTATTAAGCCAATTGATCAATTTTCTTTCTACTACAGAAGACGAGGAACAAGACCATTCTTCTACCAGGAGATTAATGTCCATTCTAGTCAAATACCGTCCCTGGCATTACTGTGTAAATTATTACACTTCTAATCAATAATTGTTCACCAGCTCTGCTGGGGAACATTCTTCCCTCACCTCATATATTTGATCATTTGTTTATAGCCTTAAGTTGGAATATTCAAATATCTTTATTTGGTTTTGTTCATGTTTAACCTCTCTTTGACTCCTGCTGAGCCTGTTGCCTTAACTATTACACCACAGCAAGCTCCTGACTTGGGTTGTGCATTGCAGAACCTATATTTCATTTAAGCACTCCTCACACATTGAAAAGTAAGACAATAGATTGCTCCTTGTTTGCATAGTCTCAGGAGACCTTAAAAGGATGGAAGTGCGTGAGCAAGGGGTAGCTGACATGATCTAGGTGGCACCTCCAGGGCAGAGCAGGCAGCTTCAGGAGCAGAAGAAGAGATGAGGGAAGAGCATCCACCCAAAGGATGGGACACACCTGTCCACCTTGCTGATGCCAGAGCCTCAGTGAGCCAGGGGTTCGGATGCTTGCCTACCCATAGGAGGAGGGAACCACTTCTAGAGAGAAGGAAAGGGCTAACACCCTACCCCCTCTCAGCAATTGCAGGACAGAAGAGCCCAAGGAGGCAGGGGAATAATTTCTTCCTTAGGACCAAGGAACCATGCAATGCCTGAACTACCTTCACCCATTTGTGGGACAACTGTGCTGCCCATTGCAGCACAAACACAGCCTTGCTTCCCTGTTCCCAAGGGCCTTTTGTGTCCTGTCTTTTGCAGCACAAGTTCTGATGCTTCTTTAGTGGGACCTTCAAAACGTCCCCCTGCAGTGCTTTTCCCGTGCAAAGCTCAAAAACATCCACACAGGGTATGGGGATTCAATTGCTTTTGCAGTGGTCACAGTTTTAATGAGAAGGGCATATTTCCATATCATCTAATTTATTTTGAGGTCCACCTCTTCCAACTGTCCCACAAACCTCCTTCTCCACCACCAACACACACTCAACTTCCAGTAACACACTGCATCAGCACAACTTGCTCAGGAGGGCTGTGAAAATTCCCTGGGTTTGTGAATCACAGATATTATAAAAGTTACACAGGTGGACAACTCTGCTGAGCACGGGCTATTGACAAAACTGCACATCTCTCTCCTGTGAGGGCTAAAAAATCACAACTGAATATTATTAAGAGAACATATTTTGAATTACTAGCTCAAAGCTAGGAACAATTAAGACAGGCTGCCAAAGCAGAAAGATTTATAGCCTTCAGGAAAGCACTATTTTGAAAGAATCATTCTTCAGACTGGCATTAAAAAATAAAGTAAAATGGTTTTGATGAGCCAATTTCCTTTTCCCCTTTCATACTTCCCCAACATACCCATACTGCCTAGGTTTTCTATTACTTTATTTCCAAGAAAAAATTAGAAATACTGAGACCATACCAGCACTTGACATTAATACACTGTCATTTCAAATAATACTCACCATTCAAGAGAAACACTACAATAACCCTGTAATGTGCTTTTAAGGAGGGGTCTCATAGAACAAATGCAATAAAGGCATTTTAGGTTGGACTTTAAAAAGTAAAAATCTCATCCCTGGTCAAATGCTTTTGTTCTGGGTAGCTCAGTTCTTTCTGATCATAGAACTAAATCAAAATGAGTCTGGTTAGTGTTCTTAGATAAATTATGCTGTCATCTGAAAAACAAGTCTCTGTAGACATAATTGAAGGTTACTACTTTATGAAACTTGATAGAGGGTGTAATGACTCCATTCTAGCTGCATTTAACAGGCAGTCTCTTATGGTAAGTCAATATAACATTAAACAGGATACATTATACTGCCTTTGTTATGAAAAGCCAATAGCAAAAAACCAGAAACACACTTTTTTTCAGGAAGTACAACCCAAAACTTTCTGGAAAGTCTCCTTAGAAGAGCAAAATAGGGCTGAGTATTCTAACTCCATCAACACTTTAGATTAAAAGACACATACAAATTCATTACCTGAGATGAACACACATATGCAGATCTTCTGTCTTTGTGCAAGAAAGGTCATGAGGTAACCTAGGTGCTGAACTTTCTCCTGGGAACATAGAATTACCCCTTTGACACCAGCCTCATATGCCACAGGTCACCCTCAAACCAAAAGGAGGCATCACGAGCATCGGACGGTTTCCTTAACCTCTCCTCTCAGAGGAAACAGCTGGACTGCTGTTAATCACAGAGTGAAAACACCTTTATCTTCCTTTCAGTCTGAAAAGGTCCCACTTGCTTGTTAGAGTTGGTTTGCAAAGGGCACTGAGGGGCTACAGGTGGGCAGCATTGCCTACTGCCTGCTGGCCAGGCTGCCCCCTCCCCACCTCACCCGCGAGCACGACCTAAGGAGACAACACTTCTTTGGTATGAGCAGGTTTCTTGAGTCAGCCTATATGCATATAAAAAAATATATAAAAAGGTCTGAATCTGGAGTGACTGTAAACAACTGCTTCAGCCAGCACAAGGTACAAAAGCACAGCAGGGAACTCAAACACAACTTGGAGTCACTTTGGCTGAAAAGTTTAAGTGAACAATAATACCCTTACCCCTCAGACATAAAGCTACCTTATGATTCTGACAAATCACACCTGTGTACATAGGCATACAAAGGTAAAACACATAAACTCACCCTCTTCTGTGGCCAGACTGAAGATGTGTAGGTAAGAAGCTCTGTACATCCCAAGCTAAATAGGAATCTTGCTTATAGTATGTAATAAGATTTGTCTCATAACCACTTTATTAAAACTTCAGTGCATAACTGTTAAAATGATAAAATATCAGCACAAGCTTGGCTTTTTTGGTTTAACCTGAAGACTGATGGATATACCTCCAACACTCGCTGAAAGATTTTATTTTATTAGGTCACATTACAGAAGTGTCTTCCCGAAGAATGAAATAAATTCATCTCCCTGGTGATAGCATGCTTGACTGACACAATGCACTCACCAACATCTTGTAGACAGCTGTGAACATTTGCAGTGGTGCCAATTAATCTACGATAGCATCAATGGAGACAGAGAAACAAAGAAGCCAACACAAAAAGCTCTATTCAATAACATAATAAATGAGTGATGCAGGTGTTCTGTGACTGGGTTTAATTTTTTCAGCCTTGCAGAAAGATAACACTTTAGTCAGCATTGATCTAGGTGTATCCCAGTCATTGCCTCTTGGCTGCCTCCACTCAAATGGCAATGCACAGACTACACTGGGAGTTTCACTCACAAGTATGAAGCTTGTACATACAAATACTGTAAATAAATTTTCATAGTACAGCTGGATGTACTTCTGTTTTTAAAATAGCCTTCAACTCTCTGATGATATTTTAAGGATTTCTTTGTGGCATGAGAAAAGGTATCCCTTCAAATAACCCCTAGAAACAGTTGTGATGTCCAATGAACAGAATGGCAAAAGTCAAAATGATGCGCCTAAAACTCTCTGAATTTAATGGTATGTGGGCACGTTCTAGTTGCTTTGCTGAATGGGGGCCTTGCAGTCTTAGCTTAATGAGTTGCTTTGTAAGCTCTGAGCTAAATGGAGCTTGGAATCTTTAATGACCAATCTGTGTAAACAGCAGCTACTAAATAACACTTTAATGCCCTGATGATCTTTTAATTCAATAGACAAATGATGAAGCAATTTTAACTAGCATCATAGCCTTAATGCAGCGGGGAATGCACACTGGAAAGAGCAAACAGAATAAGTGAGCAAGGATACAAAGGAGGAATAATACCTGGTACAACTTAGATGCTCAGATCTGCTTCCCAGAAGTGAGATCTCCAATATTGGTCCCAGTTCAGAATGTACCTATTTTAGCAGAATAGTGGTAAGGTGGTCTTTTAATCATGATGTATACTAGGCCAGGGTTTTAGAGCCATGTTTCCACTCACGCTAAAGGAGGCAACATGATTAAAGCACAGTATTGAAAAACCATCTTGGCGCGCTCACAGTGAAAATTGAGATTGCCTGGTAATATCACAGCTGTGATATTACAGGAAGGGTTGTGCAAATGAGGGGTAATGGAGCAAGGTCATTATGGTTGGTACAGTCATTTACAACCTGTACCCCTTCTGTCATAAGGATTGGGTTGGATGTCAGTCAAGTAGTGAAATAGACCCTTTATGAAAAAGATGTGGTTGAAGGCATGATGAAAGCAAGGCTGAATACTTACAACACATTGAAATGTCTTTAAAGAAGTGCCGACCATTTGCCTGGAAGTGCACGAGCCAAGAGTACACCTGAGGTCTGCATTTAATCTGCTGATGTGCTTACAGGGGCGGCATGTGTAATACAGCAGGCTGCAGGTGCAAGTGCTCTGTGAACCCACGCTTCTAAAACTTGGCCACTGCTCCTTTCTCTTCAAACAACGTTACCATTGGATCCTACCAAAGATGCCAGCTGCCTTATGGGGTCACTCAGTCTGGATAAGGCACATGGAAACGCTTCCAGTATGTGTTCAGCTCTCCTCAAAGCTCTCCTGTTACCTGATATACACTGAAGCCTCTCAGTTTAATCTGCTCCTTTCCTTCCTACTAGACCTATTCATTACTTGCCTACTTTTCCCCCTCACCAAACTCTTTGTTCCCTGTCAGACTCCCCAGTGCCTGTCAGTGGTGTTCCATGGGGTATGCCACACTTGGCAGCCTCCACAGGCCTGGTCCTTTTTCTGCTGGGGCTTGACCAAGTGTTCTTCCCAAACCTCACAATTTCTAGGACTTCTCTGAAAGAGCCATGTCTCAAATATATCACCCCTTTCCCTGGGCTGAGGGAAACTCACCAGCTTGGCAGTTTCAAAACCTATGTCCATGTTCCAGTACTAATGAAGTTCAGGAGAAAGGTGAAGTCTCTGTTGTGTTTGCACAGGCACATTCATGTGCAAAGGTCTTGGGTTCAGTCCTGTGAACCCTACAGGTCAGTTCCCATTTCTCTTCTGATCAGGTTGTCCCTTTCCCAGGGAACACATATACAGTTTTCCTGAAAAACATAAGTCATATCTATAACATTTCTTTCTTTGAAAAAAAGCAGCAGCCCATGCCATGATTTTGTAGATCTCTACCCTAAAGACATCAGTTTTTGGTCTGGCTAATATCTGAGATGGATTGTACCATCACACTGGGGATAAAACTGTTCCTTACATGTTGTGGGGCAGGTACAGAAGGTTTTTTTCTCTAGTTGTATTTGGAGGCATCATGAGAGAAAAAAGGACTTGTACAGAGTGTAAATATCATGAGTCAATATTAAGCAGGCAGGAGAACAGAGAGGCCTAAAGAGACACATTTCATATTCCACAGAAGTGCAGGGTCTCCTTGAGCGGCTGTTGAAGCAACGTGCTCAAGGAGAGTCTGTGGAATGTGTCAGCATCTTCCATGGACTTGTGGGAGAGACCCAAATGCCAGAGAGAGGCCAGGAGACACAGGAGTGGCCAGGGAGAGGGCAAGTGCATGTCTGAATCAGAGCAAAACTAATCTTTGGATTGCCAGTGCAATAGTCCATGTT
Source organism: Cephalopterus ornatus (assembly GCA_013396775.1). Taxonomy (NCBI): domain Eukaryota; kingdom Metazoa; phylum Chordata; class Aves; order Passeriformes; family Cotingidae; genus Cephalopterus; species Cephalopterus ornatus. The sequence goes on along the minus strand of VZRE01004774.1, from coordinate 334,083 downwards.
ACAGCCAGAAGTTCCCTGCTTTGATCCATTTTGATTTCTTATTGTCTTAATACTCTAAAATATTTCATGTATCTTCGAACCTCTCTTAATGTGAGGCTGGTTTATACATCCACCCCAACAATGAAAACAGGAAGCTGACAGAGGGTTCTGAGTCTGCGGAAAATTTGTGTTCAGGCCTTTGGCCTCAGCTCTTCCCTGCTCATCTTTCAAAAAGCCAACTCCCTCGAACTGGCTGGTGGTGTTGCTCCTGCCTGGCTGAGAGTTTCAGCAGTTGCTCTTGGTCTCCCAGCCACAGACTGCTCTGCTCCAGGCAGATGATCTGGCCTGCCCTGAAGCACTGATAGTGGTGAAAAACTTTGGCTAAGTGGTTCCTCCACTTAGATAATCTGCTCTTTACTTTTCCTAGAGGTTTTTCTTTCCTTTATGTGGCAGCTGATCCAGTCTATGTTGGCTTTTATGGGTGCACTAATGACTCTGCTTTGAAAGTTTGCCAGTTCATTATTTAATGGCTCCATCAAGACTAAACAAAATTCTCCCTCAATCTATCCATCTCTGCAGAATAAGGCCTGGCAAAGCCTTATGCCCCAGATAAGGTGCAGAGGGACACTGTCCTGTGCTCAAGCTGCTTGTACCACGGTGTTGTGTTGCAGCCACGTCCATGCCTCCTCCTGCACTGCTGGAGGGGACACTGCCCTGTGCCAGCAGCTCTCATCCAGCCCACGTGGTAACACTGCCGGCACTGGAGGTTTCTTATCACAAGGCTGAATTTACCCATCGCCCTCAGAATGGTTTTTTGTATTTTTGCATCCTAATTTTTTTCTGCTCAGATGACAGTCCAGCTGGCAGGGAAGAGGTTGTTCATTGAATAACGCACGTGCAAATGCAGACAAATGGTAGGCAGTCCTCTCATGTCCCATGGATTTACTGAGTCTGGATCTGAACAAATTCACACTACGAGCTTCTTCCTTTTCACTTCTTTTCTTTCTTTTCTTTTTTTTTTTTTTTAATTCTTGCAGTCACTGAAGATTTGGAATGAGGTAAAGCTTCTCTCTCCACCCTTTGCCCAGCAGCTCAGAGATGGACCATTTTTCTATGGCCTCTCCACAGAATATACTGCTCGTGCCCCCAGACAGCTTCTGTTTGCCTTTTGCTTCCTCTGTTTAACTCATGTTGTTCCTTTCTTGGGATCTCTCTCTGCTTATCTCCCAGGCTGCTGGCTCTCAGGAGGCATTTCTCTAGGATTAGAGCTGCCTGTCTCACCACTGGCTCCTGCAAGATGGAGCCCCACACTTCATAAATAACCCAATCTGTAATTAGCAAGATTTTCTGTCTCCAGATTTGCAGTTCCAGTCCTGCACACTCCAGCGAATCCCTGCTTGTTTCTTCTTCACTGAAGCTGAAAACACTACTCACCTCCTCTTTGAGACTGATATGCTCATGTGACCCCTGGGCAGATGGGGAGATCCAGAAAACGGGGCTCTCCTTCTGAAAATAGCAGCTTGCTCACCGTGTCCTTATCTCCTCACTATGAGATAGAAAGAAATGTTTCATCTTTATCTTCCCCCGAGCCCATTGCCAGTTCTGAACACAAACTTGCCTCTTACTATAAAGTTTGCGTAAGACTTTTTATCCAGCTGTCTTGGGAGGCTGCTCCTCTTTCCTTCCCATCCTGCCTTTTCCCCTTTCCAGCCCTGCAGATGCTGTTTTGCATTTTCCACCATGTGCTGTGTGTGGAGGGCGTCAGGTCTGTTAACTTAAACCTGCCCTTCACGAAGTAAACATCCACAGACTTGCTTCAATCACGCTTCAGCCCCAGCCAGGCCATCCACAGGGTGAATCCTGCAGTCCTGCAGCCACGGTCTCCTCACCACCTTCTCTGCAGATTTGTTGACCCCTCTTATTTTGTAAGCACAAGGTGAATGATACTACAGTTGTGCAAAGCCTTTGGAGAGCTGAGCTGTATGAAGCACTGGGCAAAATTGCACGGAAGGAGCATCAGTTCACCCAGAGTCTCAGCTTTGACGAGCAATGTCAACAGCTTTCTCTGACCTTTTTTTTTTTTTTATCTCTGCCATATTGATCCACATGCGTATAAATGTGTTATTACTTATATTTTTGCCTCTGTGAAAATTTGCTTCCTAAAGCTATTCAGTCTGCCAAAACTCCTTTGCAAATTTAAGTGCTGCAGCTAAATTGTTTTGCTATTCTTCAAAAGCTATTTATGAAAGTGTATGATAGAAGAAAATTATGTCCTATGTTCAAAATTCTTTTATAAAACCCTCAGTAAAACATCACTTGGATGTTTTTAAAACTGCTGACAGATTCCACAAGAACAGCTGTTTATAGACAAATGACCCACCAGGAAAGCAATGACTGGGGGCTACCATATCACATGTCCTTTGTGAACCCTGGTACTGTTGGGAAAGGTGTCTTCAAACATGAAATTTCAGATGGAAACAGCACAGAAAGATTAGAAACGTTCAAAATCCAAACTAAACCTGGATGAAAATTTTGCAGCCTCCGCAGATGAATGAGACATTTATGGGTTTAGACAAATGTTTTCATCTGACCCCTCCAGCCTGTCTCAGAAGTCCATGACACCAGAATACCACCCCTGTAAGGTGTCCCCAGGTCCACCATATGTATCTGTACAAAATCCAGCAAAGCAGAAGAATAACTTCACCAGCCCATGGCAGAGTTATAAATACACTTATGAACATATTAAAAAACATGCTAAGAGGACTTAAATGACTTTTACCTGGCCGTAGGTACATATAACCAGCATGCACAGGCAGAAACAACTCCTGGCAGTGGTGATAGGCCAATGCCACAGTTCTGTTTTGTCAGAGGCTGTCTAGTCTTCTCATTGCAAGGCAGAGAGATGGGTGCTTTCCAGGACTTTGCATGTAGCAGAATTATCAAAAAGCAGACAAGTACTGGAAGTGAAACACCCGAGGAGACTGGCCAAACCAAAGGCAGAATTAGCAGCCGTCTCTTTTGCTGCCATCAGTAGCTGAACTGAAGATTTAATTAGGGGATGTTTAAAATATTTTCAAACAAATGCAGCAGTACTTCATATATTTTTATTTCACAGATGTATACAAGATTTATAAAGTATGGCAATATTTTTATGGTTCCATAAATCATCTTTAGTCAGAAATCTTAGGGTATTACCAGAAATGAGTATATGAGGTCAAACTGCACCAATAAGCATGGTAGAGAAGGGCAGATTCTTATAAGGGACTATAGATTTTTCATGCAAAACCCTGAGGTCTTTCCATTCCTGCTGAAACCTGTGGCAGATAGGGATGCAGGACCTGGCCTTACATATGTATCATAGGGATACTGAGCACCACAGCTCCCACAGCAGCATCTCACATGGCCCAAGGGTCTCCTGGGAAAAGAAGCAGAAGGCTTCCCCACTCCTCACTCCACCAATGTGGGTCCATCTCTGGTGTTACAGTAGCTACTTAGAGAAAAAGCACACTTTTATTTTTAATGGCTGTACATGGCCAGTGATTTTTTTAGTCTGGAACTTGGCTCTCATTTTCCAGAAAGATATATGGGGTTTTTTTTTGCAATCTAAGCAGCTTTATTTAATATGGAAAGTAGAATATCTTTTAAAACAGAAACCAGCTGTGTAGTTTATGGGTATCATCATATGGCTCTGCTTTTTGTTTCCTTACTTAACCAGAGTTTGGGGTTTCCAAGTTGCCAAGCTGCTAACACTAGTAAATGGAGTTTATTAGAGACAGTGTTTGTTGAACAATAACATTTTATATAGTCTGTCACTGTCTAGTACCTTAGATGAATTACACATTTCTGTTCTCTATTCTTGCCCTGATTTTTTTTGGCACTTTAGATCCCATTTTCAGCTGTGAACACCAGAGACCGAAACTGAAGACATGATCTTGTGCTTCCTTATGCCTAAAATCTGCAAAGCCATTCCTGACCAAAGTCACGGAATCAGACCTCCAAGGGTTAATCTCACAGTGCCTTTTGACCGAGCTTAGCCAGCAGGAAGGGATTGGATGGCAGATGAAATACCTCCCCAGGAGATCCCTTCCAGGAGAGGGGCCCCTTTGCCCAGTTGTAAAAGATAATGTGTCCATTCAAAGGCTGTCCCACAGCAGAAACACAGACTGGGGTGGGTGTGAGGACTGGGAGAGGGAAGGACCCTCCTGCAGTGATGCTCTCCCCTCCCAAAGGGTCAGCCTCTTCCTGGAGCTTTGGAGCACAGTAGCATTAGGAACAAACAACAATTGCAGTCTAAGATGTCTCTGGAAGTTGCTCTCAGAGGGCTGTTTGCATTTGGCTCCTACAGGCACCAAATTCAAACCCAGCGTGATGGGCAGAAGCGAGCACAGCTTCTGCTTGGCCCTTGAGTGGTTAAACTGCACGCGTGAAGCAGGGGCATCACTCGGTTGAAATGTTAGAGGGCAGATGAAATGAGGGCTTTTCACAGCAGCATAGTTCCCCACTTCTTCTCTGTGCTCTGCAAATACTGTGAGCCAGTAGATATCTTTATCTTGTTATCTGTTGCTCTTCCTCTAATCAGAAAAGATTCATGCCCTGCGAACTTTAAACTGCAGGCTTGCTTTTAATAGCAGTAACTTCAGATGTCATTAGAGCTCCCTTTCACCACGATTCCCCTGGGTATTGGAGGAACTGAGCTTTAAACCAGCGCTCTGCGGGTGCAGCTCATGGGCTGTACGGAGAAGAGGGGTTACACAGAGTTCCTTCTCTGCTCAGGAATTATGGCTTCTTTGACTACTGCTAACTCAGCTCCGAGAAAGGTGATTTATCTTCATGCTTCACAAAAATACTTCTTGAGAAATTTCCCTTTTCCTGTCCCCCTTTGGAATAACCAGATTACAGCATGTCTCAGATTTAAAAACAAATATGGCCTGGAAAATAATATCTTTGGATTTCCCTCACTCATACCTTCTGCTATACACAATGGCTTCATTCCCAGCTTTAAATTAGATGAGTGCTATGTTAGCAATATACTTCACATAAGGACTGAGAGCAAGGCATAAAGAGTTCCAGCAAATGGGCTCAGTAGACATTTGTTTGCCAAGTATTAGCTGTTGCAAGAAGGTAATTTTGATTCCTAGAGTTGGGAGGCCCTTGCCAACAGAAGAGGTTTTGGTGTTTGTTTTCTCTGAATTACACTGAAAAATTAAAAAAATTACTTGCACCATGAAGAACTTGTGAAATTTATTAATGTTTATCAAATGTTCCAGTGTATTCATTTCAGTGTAACAGTGATGCAAGTCTCTGGTGCACTGAGTAGTGTCACCTCTCTAAAGGAGCTTTTAATCTGTATCTTTGTGCACAGGATAGAGTGTGTCCCTGGTTGCTCCACTGCCTTGGTATTTTGTAGTTGTTCCTTAAATATTTGCAGTACACTGGTACAGGATTAATGGCTGAGGAATCCACAACTAGGCACTGTAGGGACATAGAACAACAGAATTTCATCTGTCCCAAGATTAACAGCTTACTGTCTTTTTTAAATGAAAGGTCAGAATAAGATTCTAGTCCTTCCAAAAAAACCTGCATGTCTAAAGCAATATTGTGAATAGTCCAATGAAGTCAATAACAACAGCAACCAAGGAAAAATTGGAACATATGAATGTACTTTTGCAAGTCTGAGGAATGAGGAAAAGCAAATGCATTCCCCTGGGTTTTAGCAATCAGATAGCATACGTATTAGTAATATGCAATAGCCAGTGCAGTGAATAGAAAACCATAAAAACGTGAGCCATTGGAGACGGGCTCCTATATACAGAATTCCCTTCCTCTCAGAGGTATAGCCATTGATATCTACACACAAATCAACCGTAACAATAAGAATTGGTTTGGCACAAGCTTCCAGCCACTAATGGATAACACAGACCAAAAATGCTTCTCTTGCCTTTTGTTAGCTCTGGAATGCTGTTCCTCACTGGAGACATCCACAGCAGAAACCTACCCTGAGGCTAAACTGGGAGGGTAGCTAGAGCTAACCCATCTTTGTCTACAGAAACCTTCTAGCTACATAAATGTGTTTTACAGATGTCCAGTGGTAATTTACTCAGCCCAGAAGAATACACTTAATAGCACAAAGAGGGGTGCTGGGTTTAATGCACAGTCAGGGAGCTGCTTGTCACCACCACCTGCAGACAGAGCAGACACTGGAGAGCATTTTGCAGCCAAGCAGTCTGATCCACTCCTGCTGGCATGAAGTGGTGCCAGGCCCATCTCTCCTGTGAAGTCAGTCACTGGCCAGCACTAAGGGCTGATCCTGCCTTTGGTCCTGGCGTGCGAGTGCTGCTGGCAGAGCTACAGCCCCTTGTGTTCCACTTTTGGAGCAAACAGAGCCTGGACTATCGTGCTCTAAACAGAGAAAAGGGCAAAATTTTAGATACAACTGCACCAGGGAAACAGAAATGTCCTGCCCTGCATGGCTCTCTCACGGTGCTGCTCTAGATGACAGACAAGTTTGAGCCTTGCTCTTCTTCCAGCATAGGCATTTGTGTCCTGTCAGAATCTGGCACATATCTTGGAAAGGGAAATTACTAGTCCTTTCCTGAAAGTCAATTACTGCTGTTTCAATCCCAGATAAACTCGAGAAGGGCTGCCAAGAGGCCACAAGTACATTCAAGGCCAAGTTTCTACAGGTGTCCATGCAGTTACAGTCAACGCTGAGTTGACACACCATATATAGAGTCAAGGAACACATGCACCAGCAAGAGGGAGTAAAAAAAAAAAGTAGTAGTAAGGAAGCTATTAAATTCATGTCCATTTCCTAACAACATGGAATGCAATTTGTGAAAACATCCTTGATATCGGTTGGAGCAAAAGAGGTATTTCAGATACATGCTGAGCAGTTGGATGAGTGTCTTCACTTCCTTCCCCCTGGCTTCTGGAGTGATTTACAACATCCTTCTAGTTAAGGACCCAGAGTCACTTGGAGGGGCAAAAAAAACTTATTGGAAGATTAAAGAAATTTAAGCTTGCCAAAGCTAACAAATGGACTCAAAGCTCAGCTACTCCTCACTGGAAGGAGAGATCAGACTTTAGTTAGCAGGAGTGTTGGTACCAGTTTGTACAGGATTTTATGACAGCAACAGCAAAGAGGCCCTCAGGTTCTGCTCAATAAAGGAATTAATCGGCTTACAAACCCACCCTTTGCCAGTTGAACCAAAGTCCAGGGGCCTCTGCAGGAAGGAGATACTAATGAACAATAATTTAGAAAGGAGAAAGGAACAGTTCAATTGGCAAAACTTGCTCTGCCAGGGCATGCCCCCACTCTCGCACAGAGAGATTTGCCATTGTCTCCAGTGGGGCAGGTCCCTTGCTCAAGGTCCCAGGGTGACACAACAATGATGTGTGTCGCCTTAATGATTCCTAAGAGTTTCCTAGCATTGGCAATTCCTATTTCCTCTGCCCATGCCTATTCAAAGCATCACTGAGTGAGGTTTTCCATCCTTAGGAATTAATTACATTGTCCCTGAAAAATATGCTCAAAATTATTAACTGCTTTTTGTCTGAAGATTTTTTTTTTTGGTTCCCATCTAATGCTCTGCACTTGCTTTTATCTCTGTATTTATCATTTTATTATCAATCTGTGCAGCAATTCAGTGGAAGACTTCTAATGTCAGGGATTTCTCCTGCTGAATTGTATTTGCAATAATGCTTCCCATTCTATTTTCCATGGTAATAATATAAAGTTTCATTTTAGACACTATAGCTTTTAATGTAGTACATGTTTCTTTTTGATAAAAAGGTGATACAAACAATGCAACCTTGGTCACCATTAGTCTTTCACAACAGCCAGGCATTTAGGATTGACTGTTTTTCTTTAAGAAAAAAAAAATAAATCAAGAGAACGAACATGATGTATCAGGGATTTTTCTATCTAGCTTTTTGGATATAGAGCCGTTAAAGTCATGTTTAAACCAGGAGGAACCCAACCATGAAGATTAAAAATTGTATATTGAAAAAGAGATGCAGAGGTTTTTAGGCAAGTATACATGCTTTAAGAAGCTTGAAGTTATGGGCAGAACAGCAATAAGGTGGCACGTTAACAACACTGTTCCAATAACACTTCAGGAATCATTAGTTTATAATAGAGTTTATTCCAAACTTATTTTAAAAGGTTCAGCGACAGAGCACATATAGCTATGCATTTCTGAAGGAGCTGCATGAGTTTCTCAAAGAAACTTATCTGCAAGTGAGTTTCCCCTGAATGGCTGTTATCAGGCTAAATAAATGTATCTGATAAATTGTGCACGGAACAGGGATGTGAGGCCAAGGTGAATAAGGCTGTTTGAGCAATCAGGGGGTTTCTGTTGGAATGCATCTCTTAATTAACTACAAAACTCAGTGCTCCAGAGAGTAGCTGTAGGTGCTGCAAAGCTTGAGCAGTCTAGCAGGAAACTGTTGTATTGCCTTACACATGATGCCATGAAAGTACCACTGAAGCCTGAGAGAAAATATTAGAGCATTTGCTTGAACATCGTTCAAAGTTGGTGTTTATACTGGTGCTAAGCCTCTTGGACTGTTGTATTTAGGAGAGGCTGGGACTCTGCCAGTGAAATATCTACACTGAAAGATGTCAGCTCACCGAAGACTTCGTGAGAACGTACGGATGCTGATGAGACTTTCATCAGGAAAGGTTTCTCAGCTCCTGGACCGTATTCCTCAGGAAAAGCTGGGAGACACTCATGGTGGAGTAAGGAATTGCCTACTTCTCAGGCAGCTCCTCAGGAACATGAGAGAATCAAATTCAAGAGCCTGCACAGTGACTCAGAGCAAGCAGCACCTCCCAAAACCCACGCAACCGGCCTTTCCCTCAGGCTCTCTATTATTCCTGAATAGGCTCTTTCAATCTTTGTTCTACATGAACTTTTGGGAGGCTTTGAGTTTCTGTTGATGCAGAACAGAAAAATCTCTTAAATCTAGAAAAATCTTCAGGAACAGGAAGTCTGTTTTTCTCCCAGCTCTCCATATTAGTTTCTTTTACTTGGAGCCATTGAGCCAACAAGAGTTGGAGATTTTGGAGGGAAAGACTGCAAAGAGCATCACTGCTGAATCCTCTCCTTCACCAATCACTTGATAGCATCAATAAATGCCAATATTCCAACTAGATGAAAGCACCAGAGCTATTGCTCATCATCAACACCAGGTTATTTTGTCTTCTACTTTAGTCTGTCTAAAGAGTGACTCAAAATTGCTCAGGAAACACTGTTTGTTGCCACCAGCCCCCTCGTTAGCAAGGGACCTGTCAGCCTGCACATTTGCAGCCCCTCATTCTGTGTGCTCTCAGTAGCTCATAGCTTGGCACAGGGACTTATGAGCCTCCTCCTGTATCTTGGCAACAACAGCTATAAACATTTCTGACATGCCTGGCTGCTTCTCCGTGGAGCAGGGCATGACCAGACCCTGCAGCCATAGAAAGAGGCAGGCGTGGGGGAGGCAGGAGAGGGCTTGTTGCACATCAGGGGAGGGGAAAAGAAACTGCAATCCATTAAAAGTCTCTTTGGAAGGCTATGTTCTGATTAAGATGATTTCCCTTGGCACAAAACCAGCATCAGACCTTGTCACTTCTCACCAGTTGAAGAGATCATGGAAGGATAAAGTGTAACCCAGAAATGGAATGAGATGCTTGCAGCATTGCTGTCTTTGACTTGATTTTTCCACTTGAAGCTCAACAATGCAATAGTAGTGTCCACAAGAAATGTACTTTCCCAGCTGCAGTACTGCAGGTATGTGATGTCCAAAGCTGTAGAGACATCTTGGGCTCGGGTGTTACAATGGGAGATGAAGGCATAGATCATCCATGGCTTTTCCTTGGCTTTAATTAAAGGCCTATGGCTATTTTAGAATGTGCAACACTAGGACAAAAGATAGACTCACTTTGTTTGATTGTTTTTCCCTGGGCAGGATGCTCTCAAGTGGATTCTGATCTCTAGAAGGGTTTATCCATTTTCAGAAGGTGTTTCAGCTCTAGTCCTTGGCTACACTCCCGCTTCATTAGCACGTGCAATCACAGCACTTGCGAACATGATTGATTGAGCTTTCCACTAGCTGACTCCCACATGGAGACCATGTATCCATATCAGAGCAGGATTTAGCTCAGACACTCAAATCTTGCCCTTACCACCCAAATCTGGTGTTTTGTTACCATTTGAGCACTATTTCTGGATGAAATTTTGGCTTCATGCTGCTGTACCTGGTCCAGCTCAACTCCTACCCCCAACTTTTAGATCTACTGAGATTTACACCAGCCTGGATCTCGGGTCAGAGGGTCAGCAGCATCAAACCAGCCTTGGTGGTACACACCCTCCTTCTGCTCCTCTCCCCCCTGACTGCTCCCAGCTCACTGTCCATCCCACTTCCACATGATGGTGAGGGAATCACGTTTTATGTCTTCTGCCAGGCATGATTTATGCAGATGGATAAAAACCAGCCACATTTGAGACCAGGGCTGCCAGAGGTCTGACCAGGGCATGGGCAGAGCACCCATGACTACATCCATCCATGGAGCATCTCACAGCAAAGGCCAATTCAAGCAACTTGTGGCCACTGTGCTGATGGATATGACCCTGCTTTGCACAGCTCACCTTACACATAGTCACGAAAGTTCCCTTATTCTGCAAGTTTTTGTTTCTGGAAACACCACAAGAGTGTTTTTTGGGTTCTGCCCCTCACCCCCCCCGCCACAATGCAAAGCCCAATGCTTCTCCTCTAGAAACCACAAAAACTTCCTCGGTAACTCCCTGTGTCCCTACATCAATTTTATTGCATTCCTCCTGGCATGGGGAAGGAATGAAAACGGGTGATGGTAAGATATCTGCATGTTTTCTCCTCTGTTTTCGCTGACTCAGAAATTTGAGAAGAACAACAAGCAGCAGCAGACAGCATAACCTAACCTTATCACGCTGGAATCCAACTGTATGGTTTGCACAGAGCACTTCCAAGGCAGGCTATCACTCTTACTGTTTATGTTGCATCACAGAAAAAAGCTGGAAAAACTGTAAACTCCTTAATTTTCATAACTATATAGAAAGTTAGTTATTCCACTCACGAACACTACACAGAGGCACAGACTTTCTTTTTTTTTTAAGGTTCCAATAAAAGAAAGGGGAAAGAAACCCCTCCTTTTTGTTGAGGCTGCTGCAAAGGTTCAGACTTGTCTTAAAAAAAAAAAAAGAAATGCTGATGACTGCTAACTTTAATTGCCAAAAATGTGCTTTCTGTTATTAAAGTCCTAATGAGGGAAGTAGGGGAAAGAACAGTTTCTTATTTTTTGCTCATGAAAGGAGAGAGAGGAAGAAAAGTAACAAAGAGCATAGCTGGTTCTGTGGGGTGCAGATAAAGGAATGACCTACTGGTCAAAGCTTTAGAGCCACCAGTACTTCAGCACAAACCTTCCCATTTTTTAACCAAGGAAATAAATTTACTTGCTAATAATGGTAGCGAGGTATGACCCAGTCTCCAGAGAGAGCACAGCACATACACAAATGGTTTCCTGAGGCTGCCAAGCGCCTCCTGATGTGTTAGGAGAGACTGGAGCGTGGAGGGAGGAAAGCAATGAAAATACAGGTGAGGGACAGGCACATTTTCTCATTTCCTGGCCACAGTCTATTCCCAGCAGCTCCAATGAAATATGTTACCTCCTCTCCTGTGTGACTAACGCAGCCACAACCGAAATCAAAAGGCACCTGGACTAGACAGCAAGTCTTAAATCTTTATACAGCCAAGGAATTCCCATAGGCAAGTAGGATGGAGCCTTCCACTTAGCATTTACAGTGCCTGTGTCACATCTCAGGACCAGGGGTGAGAAGCTCTGCTGAAGGTTTTTCTAGGTAAATGGCTTTGAAGGCTCTGTTAATTTTTAAGAGTCCAAAAAGGGCAAGGGGTTTTGAAGATGTGGGAGCAGAAGTAGCTTAAGGCAAGTGCAGATAAGAGAGCAGAAAGTAGTAGGACTATTTTGGTTTTGTTAGAAGTCATGCTAGGTGGAAAATGCAGCAAGAAACATCACGTTGTGCCTTAACTCCAGCAGCACAGAGACTGTTCTGCAATCAGCCATTGCAGATTTGTACACTGCAAGCATGACCTTTTGTTTCCAGTGGTCATTTTTGCCCCGATTGGCCCAACTCACACCTGCTGAGCCAGGGGCAAGGAGAGCCCTCACTGCAGACCCACCCTGCTTTCACCAGCACTTGAGCACTTCAAACAGCTTTTTAAGTGGCATATTGTTGTCTCTGGATATGGCTGGAGATAAAAAGAACAACTTATAGTCCTCACAGCCCATCCAGTCTAACCATCCATGTCCCTTCCTCACCAAGCTGCTCTTTGTCCATGCCCAGTAAAATGGCAACTTAATATTTTGTTTCAAGGCCCTTCCTAGACTTCGGAACTGAAACTAGCCCAGAATATTTAAACATCTTTTTGCAATTACCAAAATAAATGCTTTTAAAATGGAATTTACTAGGGTGGATTCAGATTTCATTACTTATTCCTACTTTTGTTTTAGCATTCACTAGCATTTGTGTGAGTACGTGTATGCCTGAGCTCATGTGCTGATCTCTGCTTGGGGATTTGTCCCCACAAAGCCGGGCAGAAGGGCTGATTCACCATATGTTTTTGTAACAGGCAAGGTGAAGAACTGCTAAAAACAGAGCAGACAACCTCCGGAGTCTGAGCCCAGCAGCTCCTGGAGGCAGACCCATAATGGGAAGAAGAGGAGACGGGCAGCAGGTTTGCCCCTGGAGCAGCCATTCACCCTCTTGTACTGCTGCCCGTAGGGAATACAGCGGAAGGGCAGAGGAAATGCTGACAAGAGAATAAGCAGCTAGGTATAAATTAATCCTGGAACCATCTCAAGTCCCATACTGTTCATAATTACCTATCATTTTCCTGGGCCAAACATTCGCTCCTCTGAAAGACCGTAATCCATTACCTGCCACGTACTGCCCTGCTGTAATTTCCTCATCTGCACTGAAACGTTCCGCCAAGCTTTGATGTTCTGGCAAGACCAGGGAGGCTCTGAAATTTGGGATTAGCAAACATCCGCAGGCATGATGTAGGCTCTCCAGCACCAGCACATGTTTCAGCATCTGAATCTAATAACGGCATGCCAAAATTCAGGAAGGACAGGGAGGTGATTCCTTGCTCTTCCCAGGTGGCAATGCCTGGGTCAGAAGAGCTGTTTGAAGCCAGGGCAGGCTGGAAACACTTGTCATGTCAGCTACAGCTGCTCTGCCAAACGGAGGTCACACACACCGCTGTCCAGGCACCCCTGTCCTAAGGACAGGCATCTTCCCTAACACAGAACACCATTCTGGGGAGAAAGCTGTTAACCCTGAGCAATGCTACCCTAAAGAGGCATCACTCTGGGCGTGTGTCTGCACGCCTTTTGTGTTCTGGGATTTTTTAAAATACTGTACCTGAAATACATAATGAAGTGCATAGTTTCCAAACCATGGTTTACATGCCCTGGTCAAGGGCTCAAGAGCAGTGTTTGCAGCATGATGGTCCTTAAAATTCAGCTGCTCCCCCTGATGTGTCTGCAGTCCTGTCTGTCAATGGCCAGGTATACATGCAGTAATTACAGCAGGAGCAGAGTCCTGTTTGCATAAATTTTGTTTTAACAACAATATCCAAGAATCTGGTTTTAACAACACTATCCAAGACATGAAAAAAGACAAATCACACAAATACTACAGAGTTCAGTGTCCCTTACATTAAGAGAAAATCCTTGAGATACAGCTCACTATTCATAAGTGTGATTATTTCTCTCTGAGCAAAGAATGTGCCTTTGCTGAGCTCTGGGCTGACATTGAATATGTGTTGCCTCAGACCAGGGTAATGTCTGTTTATAAGGTTCAGATGGAGGGGAGGTAAGCAGCTCTCCAATTTTGGGATAAACAGCTGCAACCAAAACACGAGAAAAACCATTTTGTTTTGCTTTTCACTAATTTGTATTTGCTGAGCTCATGGGCTTTGTTCCTGTTGTTGCAGCTGGAAATTTCAAGGCGGCTGCAAGGTAAAAACTAAAATTGTACAAGCAATTAGCCCGTGGTAATGTCTAATCACTGCTGGCATCTAAAAAAAAAAAAAAGTGAAACAGCAGGGATGTTTAACTTTGAAAACCAACTACTGCACAGATGCAGGAACTATGTTTGTTGAGGAAGTTTTCCTTGGCATATCAACGTGAATTTCAAAAACTGGCTCAAAACATGCCAATATAAAGACCACAGAACTATGGAAAGTGTTATTGTTCAGCACATCAACATTTGAGTGTAATTCCTAGGAAACTTATTCACACAAATCAAACAGTTTTTAAGGGCTAGTGTCCACCAGATCAGTTAGAAATTAATTATTTTCAGCTGTCCTTAGTATGCCTCAAGTTTGTGCTCTTTTTATCCATGAAGAGTGCAGGTGTGATCTTGCATCCTTTGCACAGGCTCTGTGTGTGAGCAGGGGCCACCCCACAAAAGAGGTCATAATCCAGCAATCTGTGCTGGACTGAGCAGCATGGAAGAGTCTTGAACAGATACATGTGCCAAAACCTACAGCAAGCAGATGAGATACAGTAAAAATAACCCTAAACATCATGTCTGCAGTTGGGGTTCAGCTTGCTGGGAGGGCCCCAGCCAGGAGGCTGGAGGCTGTCCTGGATGCCCTGCCCTGCTGGGGAGGGCAAAACACCCATTTATTTCCATGCATTTGGTGCTTCATAACCGAAGTGTCATCTCTGATTGAGCAGGGAGGTTGGTGCCAACCTCACTACATGAAAGAGCTCTTCCTGATACAAGAGTAGGGTGCTACTGTCATTCCTTGCAAAACTATGGCTGTGGTATGCTGCTGTCTCCAGAAATGCATCTCTTAGAGAGATGTGCTCTGGGATTCAGAAGTGCAGCAGTTGAATCCTCATTTCTCAAAATTAGCTGCTAGCTTGACTGGTGGAAAATGTCAAAAAAAGTCAGGAATTTCTAATTGCAGACACAGAAAACCATGCAATAGTATTCAGGGATGCATAACACACAGGCAGAGCACAAGGGACATCTCTATCCCCATGGTGGTGGCACATGAACCAGCTTTAAGAAGAAGGGCCTGACAGTCCTTTCTACCCCTGATCCAACTCAATGCCAGCACTGATGCGTTTTAGAGCATCTTATGTTTCACAGCTTGCTAAATCCATTCTTGGCTTTTTTTTTTTCCCCTAAAGCCTCTCCTGTAATGAACTGATGGGGGTATAACAACATGTGTCTGCACCAACTGCCAGCCCTATATTTTCAGATGAAGCAGGAAAAGAATAGCACAGAGCCAGCTAAAAATGTATTAAGAAATAGAGGAGCAGCTAAAGACATTCTGCAAACCTCCTACCTGTTTGCTCTTTGCAGTGAGTGCAGCCACCCTTGGTCTGAGAGGGTGACAAACCATCCACATCAAGGAGAACCAGCACAGGCCCACGCTGACAGCGGGGAAACAATCAGGACAGCTCACTCAAAGTTTATGTCCTTCCCCTACCTCCTCATGAGTGATCATGCTCATGCCCAGAGGGTCCCCACTTACCTGCTGGACTCCCCGAGGAGCTTCATGTGGTCAGCTCATACTCCTAATGCTCCACCCCAGGTGGAGATGTGGGTTGCTCCCCTGCAATAATTTACATCGTTTGGGCAGCAGAAGCACCTCAGTAATTGGGTTCAGCTTGGATGGAAATCTGTAGGGAGTGGTCTGGACCCAGCTGGTCTTTTCTAGTGAGTGAACAAGGTACCATCTCAGTGTGACTCCATGATCCTGAGGAGGAAGTGTTTCCAAATGTGCCTTTGGAGCCCTTCCAGCTCCATCAGGTGCAAGAGATGCACTGGATCAAGGAGCTGCCCCAGGGGAGCAGGGTTAGCCACACACACACTTCCCAAAGTCTGCAGCAGATGCAGGTGGATATTGGTTTGCGAATACACTAATTACACTCAATTCACGCCCCAGGGGAGAAGGATGGATACATGCAAAATATTCCCCTGTGGGAACTGGCCAGAGGCTGGAACATGAGCTGCTCCCAGAGCCAGCAGCAGTCAAACAAGCGGATGGGTGACATCCATCCACAGTCAGTAGCAGTCTGGGGAAAAAAAGAAGTGCTTGGGTTGTCACAGATTGCTTCCTCGTAGTCAAAATGGTCATTTCTTGAGCTTATTGCAAAATTTAATTAAAACAGTTTCAAACCTTTTTTTTTTTTCCATTTTACAGCTCTCGTTTCTGCCTTCTGGGATTTTATTGGCTCAGCTCTTTTTTTTATTATTTTCATTACGTTTTTCTGTTCTTCTCCATCAACTATCATATTTTTTTATGACACAGTAAAGCTGAAAGTGGGCTTTGACCCGTGTATGTCATGCCTTTGTTAGCAAAATAAAACTGGAAAAGCATCTTTCACAAAATTTTATAAAGGGCCACTATGTATATAGTACTAACTTTATTTAATCCATAGCTGGGCACTTTTTCAAAGCTGAGAAAAGGAGATGCAGACTTCAGTACTTTTAACATAATCCTCCAGCATCACATAAGTCACAGAAGAAAACGCCAGCTCCTGCAAACACCGACCTGAAAATGAACATAGGCAAATCTGATGGTTTGACAAATCTGATGGGGTTTTGCTGAGCAAGTCAAATATGCAGGTTCAAGGTTGGCTGAGCATCAGTATTATGTTCCAGTCTACCTCTACTGTCATATATTTAATCTCCAGTAATTAAAGGTTTAAATGAATCCATTTCACAAAAGCCACAGTGCATAGAGTGAATCGGTGAGTAAATTTTCATAACCTCAGAACCAACTCCAGATTGGGGTGGAGCTGCTCCCTGTGCAGCAGATAGAGAGGTAACTGTCAAAATTAGGGCAAAACCAAAAGAAAAAAATAAAAAGAACTCCCTTGGCTCAAGGTTTTCAAGTTCTTTCCTGTTGCTAAAAAAATATTTTTAGAACACACACTCACAAGAGCATCTTGTTTTGCTGCAGCCCCTGGTTAAAAAAAAATACAAAATTGTAAGGAAACTGTTCAGAAACCTCTGATTAGAGGTAAAAGGTATCACTGATAACATCTGGGTACAAACTAAGAATTTACACCACGGTAGGCATGGAACATCTGGTGCATGGATGGTTTGTTTTGGTAAGGTAAAATGAGTTTTGCTATGGCCATACCCAACACAGACAGATAGTGACAGGGACTGGATGTCATGCACCTCCGGAAGGATGCTACAGCAAAAAAGGGCTGGCATGGTCCCAGGATGAACTGTCAGGAGGGCAGAGCCTGTCCTGGGTAGGCAGGAGCAGGGAGGACAGTGGTGCAACACCCTGGAGAATTCTGGTGTCTGTAGAAAGCCTGGAGGTGTTTTACTGGAGAGGATGTGCAGTGACCCGAGCTCCAGGGAAATGCTTCCTTGGCACATATTTACAGAGCTTGCTCTTTTGAAGACTTAGAAATGCTTGGGCTTTTGGGAAGAAGAAACTTTGGGGAGAAAATACCAGGCATGTAAACACTATTTAATAATGATGAACGACAGCAAAAATGATTGTGTAAGGGCTTTTAAGCCAGATAAATTCAGATGAGAAATGAGGCCTTGCATTTTCAGAGTAAGGAGGCTTAAGTTTAGAAATAAACTACCCAATGAAATGATGGATCATTTGTCTCCTGGTGTCTTTAAATCCAGATTGGATGCCTTCATGGAAGACACGTGCAAGCCAAACACGGGGTTCTTGCTTCTGCAGGGATGGATGGGTGAGGTTAAACAGCCTGAGGTATGAGGGGACTAGTAGGGATAATCTAATGTTTCCCTCTAGTCTTTAAATTCTAAATGTGTGACTCAGTGAAACACAATGTAACACAGAAATGCCCCCTGGTCTCTGGATTACTGCTTGTATGGGTTGTTTTGAATCATCCCATGCCCAAGAGGCACTCCCACTGACATCCATGGCCTGCAGAAGAAGCTGCTGTGTGCCTCATGGACAACCACAGCTCTGTCTGGGCATAAATTATCATAAAATGACTCAATTTGCTTCTCTGCAGAACAATAAGAGCTAATGTATCACATGGATCATCACAACTAGGAGCATGGGTCCTCACCTTCCAATGCTACCAGGCTCAGAAATACACAGAGCAGGGCATTAATATACTTTTCAGTGTTTGAAATGCACCACTTTCTCTATCCCTTATAGAGCATGTCCTGAACCCACTTGTGTCCCCTGCAGACAGCCTTCCCTCACACAGAGGTGCTAACTCCCTTTAGCCCTCCCTATTAAGGAGATCAAAACTGGTAAGAACTGCCAGTAAATTCAAGCAAAATTTAAATTTCACTATAAAAATAAAAGAAGGGACTAGAAAAAAAAATCCTAGAATTCCCACCAACTTCATAAAGCTTCAAAGGGTGGCTCCATTCATTCTCCAAAGGGTGACTCACCTCCAGTGAGGCTGGCAGTGCGCCCAAAGAGTCAGCACTCTAGGCTGGCTCTGGGGCAGAAAGCATAGTGCTTCCACCAGTGATGCAGAATGGCAAACCTGAAAACTTTCCCCCAAATGTCCAGAGAATCAGCAACACGTGCCAAGCAAGGCCACGTACTGCTGGCCCCTTATGCTTCACTTCAATTTTTATCCATTCCGTATGTTACTTTCTTGCCATTTAGAAACCTAGTTCTCATTTATCAGCATTTTCATATTTCAGTTCTGCACATGGCCATCCATGCATTATCCATCCTTTTAATCTTGCTGTTTGAACTGTGTTCTGAAGCTCTGGTTCAGTTTTACCATTCGTTCATCAGCATGAAGTTAAATAATTACTAAACAACTTGGGTAGCTGGCAAGCAGTGAGAAAGCAAGATCCATTTCTGCCTGGAGGGAAGAAAGGCTCCATACAACAGCATGGCCTTTGTTTTGCATCTCATGGGTGATGCTATTGATGTGAAGGTTTTATCACATTGTGTGCCAAACCACTTGAGCTAGTTTCAGGTTGCAGTTCACCTCAGGGTATTTCCACTCAGTATATAAGATAACCAGATCTGCTCTCTGTCCACTCCCAGCCCGGACAGTGCTTAGTCAGCTCCCCAAATCTTGGCAAGCCAAAGCGAGAAAGAGGAGCTGCACTCCCCCGCTTAGTTATTATCATTGTATCAATGATCACTCCTCTTAATGCTACGGAGCACATGGCAAAACAATGAGCAAATTGCACGTTTTCCTGTGGTGAGCAGAAAGCAGTGAAGTGACTGTAAACCCCAGCGCCCCGGACGTGTCAATACCTTGTGCTTACATCTGCAGAATGGTGGTGCTTTAACTCATGACCACAAAACTGCTGAGTACCTTGCCACCAGGAATAGGACTCTGGGGGCATGACAGATGCCGTTCCATTTCCCACACATCAGGAGCTTCAGAATTCAGGGATCTGACCTGGGTCATGTTTTATTATTTTGGTTTTAGATTTATCTCAACATTTCCCGCTACTAGGAAACACAGTACAAATAACAGTGATCTTAGCTTTGCTTTGTAGACCTTTCTGTTGTCCCCATCCCTTGCCCAGCTGACCTTTATTTTACATTGGAATTGTTATTTTGCATTATAATTTGTATTTCTGCCTTCCCAGCTTTCTTGCACTGTGCTAACATGAAATACCAAAGAGGGTTGCTTTTTTTTTTGCAGAGTTTGATACCTAGTGGAAAGAGTAGGTACATAGCATGAAGAGTTACGGTTGGGCTCAATGATCTTAGAGGTCTTTTCCAACTTTAATGATTGTATAACTCTATTCTATGACTACTGTTGGATGACTTGGACTGAGCCATAACACCAGAACCTGAGTGTGAAAGGGGCCAGTCTGCTAAAAGCCACTCCACAGGCACATCTGAGGAGCCACGGATCAGAAAGCAGGATGTGTGATCTGGCCTGAGGATGCTGTCCAGACCTTGTGCTTCCAAGAAGATGGGAACAGGGTCTGCTGGGAAGACTTTAGGATTTTGTTGATTTAACCCTCTCAAGCTGTTTAAAAATAACATTTCCTGTGCTTAAAACATATCTCTGCTATTCCGGTATCCCTTGGGTTTTTTATCACTTTTTTTTCTTTTTTTGGGGGAGGGTGGGGTTAATGAGCTCTCACAAAATGCCTGGAGGAATGTAACTACTCTAGCTTGAAGTTGTGGGTTTAAGGAACTGGCCTTCGGGGCCATTCTGCCCAGGAAAAATGCCAGATACAGGAGTTTGCCTAAAAGGTTACCCAGGGGATCCAGAAATGGTTAGAGCATCAATAACCAGACTGGGATTTTCCAGCACAAGCTCCTGGAGAAGCTTAGCACTGCTGGAGACAGCCAGCTTGTCAGATGCTCTGGGTGTATTCATGTCAAGCAAATGTCACATACACCAGGGCAACAGATCCTGCTAAGATTTTATTCTAGCACCCTAAGTCTGGAGTTTTAAGAGGTCATAAGGAAAATACCTTAAATTTCCAGGCCATTACTAAAATGCTGAATCGAAATTCTCTGTAAAGATCCTGAAAGCACCAAGAAATCCATCACCTGAACTCTTTGGGCTGGGTTTATTAGTGATTAAATATCAAAACAGTCTTTTTAATTTGAAAAGTACACGAGAGTACTCAGTGCAAAAGGCTCAGGTTCAAGTCCTTTTCCTGCTCATTATAGGCTTTTTTTTTTTTTTTTTTTGTTTCCTCCTGCTGGAATTGCTTAATTTGTATAAAAAGTGAAGCATTCACCATATTAGATACCCTTGCCAGTCTAATCTGGTTGTTGGGATGGCAGCCAGGAGATGGAACCTCCCCATGGAAGTCTCCAAACCAGGCTCACTTTGGGGAAGTGTCACAGCTCTGGGTGTTCATGTCCTGCATCACCCCCCTGCCACTCACTGCCTTTCTGAGCCAAAAATCTGTCCCCTCTTCCCGTCACAGCACTGCTGAATCTGGCACGTTCCTGTGGGCCAGTATTGCACAACGAAGAGCCGATGTTTCTCACCAGTTCTAATTTAAATCAGCAGAAAAGGGATGGTAATTTCATCCCATTTCACGTGCAAGCTCAAAGGCATCTTGAACTTAGAGCTAAAAGTAGATGTGTCCAATATTTATTAGCAGTTAAGACTATATTGCTTATCAGAAAATGCAACAAAATAGGCTTATTGTGTTTTCTTGCCTGACCCAATATGTTTTTACTGTTTATTTTGATTTTAGAAAAGAAATAATAGAGGAAAGTTCACCAAATTAAATGTTTGCCACTGTTTTCACAGAAATATTTGCCACTGGAGGTCAGCTCTACATTTCTAACAGTAATTTAATAACCCAAATCTATTATATTGAAAATCCCTCTGGACTCCTTACAAACTAGAGAAACATTCATAGGTCATTTTAAAAACATCAACATGTACTTTGAAGATGACTCCAGAATCCCCTCCATGCTACAAATTCTTGTTGGACAAATTGTCTCTGAATTTATTTATTTATACGTATTTTTTTGCAGTATTAGGAGAAAACATTGGTTTATCTAGCTAGAAGTGTCTCACTGTAGTCACACAAGTGCACTGGTGTTTGGCAGAGTATAGCAATACTGACTGAGAAAACAATGGAATAAATTGGAAGTTACCTAGGAAAGATTTCTTTATTCAAAATCATTTAGTGAAACTCTACGATTTAAAACCACTTAAATATCAACATAGATGTTATAAATGATTTCACTCCATTGCACTGCTCAGCTTGCCTGCAATTATGATCTGTGTATTTCTTGAAGGTCTTTTACATCTTTGAATGCACACATTTTTCTTTTCTTTCAAATGGAAAAAGGAAATTTCACACAAGTATTCTCAAAAAAGTTGACATAAACTGTTGACAAAATACCTGTTCAAATCAGCGTAGGCTGGATTTATCAACCTTCAGGTTACACTGGCCAGCAGGCAGGCAGCAACTGACTGGGCACACAAAATCCTCCCTGGAAACACTCAAAGCCAAGTAGTGTTTTGGCCAGTCCAGGTTCTCCTGGCTCCTGCTGAAGCGAGGCCGATGCTGGGGCTGGGCACAGCGTGGTCCCATTGCTGGTGCCAACACCTGCACGGCTGCCATGGAGCAGCACTGCTGCACTGCCACACAGGGCAACCTCACCCTACCATCTGCTACAGCACAACCACACTCAACTCACCCAGTAATGGAGATTGGAGGTTTCAGGCCAGGCTGGAAGCCTGGCATCATTTGAGTGCCAGGCAGAAGTGAGCATGCTGCACATGGAGCAAACCAGGGCTTTGGGCAGTCAGTGGTGCACCCTTTTTTCCAGGGATGTACTCAGACACATTTGTCTGAGACAACAGAGAGAATAAATTTAAGCAAGCAAATGAATCCTATCTTTTAAAGCAGGATTGGAGTTTGCCTCATGATGAGGTTTTCAGCAAGCAGCCCTAAGCCATAGGACGTTTCCTGTCCTGGTGGCCAGGCAGACCATCCACAGCTTGCTGAGCCTCACATTGCAGCGAAATCTCCACCTCCATCCTTGATGTTGTAGTGGAGAGAGCAGGGCTGCAGGCCAGCTCTGACCGAGTGACCCAAAAAGAGCATGAGTGAGGAAAACCCTGACCTAACCCACTTTGTTCAGTCAGAGTATCCAGGCAGGAGCCAGCTGCTCTCCATCCTCCCTCATACCTGCAACATGAGTTAAGAGTCACAATTCATTTTCTTGCCTGATCCTACAGCAACACATATGCTCGTGCACATCTGATAAATAATTCTCCTAGCCCAGAGAAGACTAACATTTATTCTTGCTTTAAGAAAAGAAGTATAACCTCTAAAAAGCTCCTTGCATTTCTCTGGCTGTATGCACATAATTGGGGATGAGATGTCTGCAAATTCTGGCTGGAATAACACTAATAAAACAAGAATCCAGGAATCTTTCGGTTGCATCAGGAAGTGTATCCTGCAGCCAGAGGAAAACCCAGCACCTCAGATGCTCCCTGATGGGTACAGAGGGGTTTGTTCCTCCCACGCCAGTAGTGCTGGGTGAGCTTTGCCATGTCTACCTGTCATGTGGGCAGAGTTGTCTTTGCTTCTGAGGTTGAGCTTCTTGGCAAGGCAAGGACGAGTTTCTCTGGGGGAAAACTGGAAAGTGTTTGTGTCCCTGGATGGTCTGTGGAAGTGTGTGGGTGTTACTGAATGCTTTGAGGGCCCGGCTCCACAGAATACTTAGGCACATGTGTAACCAGAAGTGACATCCAACAGAGTCCTGTAGAGACGGACACTTCCAGCCTCTCAGCTCCAGCGGGATGCAAACAGTTTTCCACGAAATCTCAATTATTTTTCTTTTGTTCAAGCCACCAAAATAGCATTCATTCTGGCAAGTCTCTGCCCATGTAGCAGCTGAATTAAATTCACCTCGAAGTTTAGCAGGTCCTCCCCCTCACAACAAAAAATACCCATAATACAAGGTAAGGGATCTTGCGCTGCTGAATATTACTTGGCTATTAATGTGAAAACCAGAATTAATTCAATGCCAAAAAGTTGTGAGAAAATTTGCACAAAAGCAACATCAATTATAGGGACCATCTCATACCACAGTTATTTTGCAGCAATTCCACTTTACATTCCTTGGCCAGCACAGCTTATTAAATAATTAAATGGCCAGATGACACACAATCAGATTAAAAAGCCTTGAATGTGAATGAATATCAGTTTCCCAATTCTGAAAGAAAAATAACCACGGAAACTTCCACCTACTGTCCAGTTTACCATATTCTGGAGAGAGCTGAAAAGCTGTGATATCCATGAGCTCATCTTCATGGTGTTTTTTTCAGAAGAGAAGGAAACATGAGCTATTGCCTCACAGGGGAACTTGGGCACAGGGCATAGCTGCTGAAGATTTGGGAGGAAAAACACCCTCTTCTCATCTCCATGTAAAGAAGACTTTTTCTGACTGGGATTCACATGTCATTAAAACAGACACATCATTAAACCAGACACTTCATTAAAACTGGAAACACATTTAAAACTGAGAGTGTGGAATAACTTCCTAGAACTACACAGAAACTAATTATGATTGTAACAAAAGACACATTTTTTCACCTAATATTATTCAATATGCATTGAATGTATAGTATTCAATATGCATTGTCAGCAGTGCTTTGTGTTATATAAAGGCACTGTGTTTCTCAGCATAGAAGCATCTAATTGCAATAATGACTCACATTTCAGCTGCAAAACTAGACATGTAAGTTTTCTGAATGTGCCAAATAGACAAGACACCAACCAGCCTTAGTGTGTTTAGAAGAATGTGTTTAAACCACATGCCAAAGTAAACAGGAAAGCTAAACTATTGGTTGGGGGGT
Organism: Cephalopterus ornatus; assembly: GCA_013396775.1. Lineage (NCBI taxonomy): Eukaryota > Metazoa > Chordata > Aves > Passeriformes > Cotingidae > Cephalopterus > Cephalopterus ornatus. The sequence continues at coordinate 309,755 of VZRE01004774.1, read as the reverse complement.
GGTTTTGTTTGTTCAGGGGGGGTTGTTGGGGATTTTTTAAGCATCCCAAAGGTTTATTGGAGCCCCAATACATATTAAAATGAAAATATATGAATAAGTGTTAATGATTTATCTACAGGATGAACTCACACGTCCATCTGAGAAGATGCTGGAAATTTTGAAGAGTGACAAAGTGTCACTTTGCTCACATATATTTTCCTTCTCCTGTTTATAAATTCAGAATGTGTTTAAATAAGTGACAGATTTAGTTAGACAAGTTTTAAAGTGAAACCACAGAAGAGCCCCCATTTTGCACTGAAAGCCATCATATAGAGGAGCTGGGCTGAGGAAGCTTGTAATCTGCAGGTACTCAAACTTTGTGACAAGTGGGCTCCATTGAGATGAACAGTCAGCACAAAATATAGAGGAACTCCATTCTCAGCCAAGACAACAATCACTATCTGCAAAACTGTTGAAACAGGTAAACTGAAACTTTCCTTCATAAATTTGCATTTTCTATGAGTAGAGGACCATTGACGTTTATTCACTCAGCTGTATCATGTCTGATAAACATACTTTTCCCTCACACCCTCTGGGACTTCTTTAGAGTAACTACAGAATTAAAGCCCCAACCATTTGAATTGTAGAGCCAGTGTGAGGGAGATGGTGGGAAAAGGATCACCCCCTTACAGCAGCCCAGGCTTGTGCCAGATTAGTGACTGCATTACCATGGCCTGATGTAAACAGAAAAGAAATTTCCTGTCTTGGATTACATGGCAGGGAATGGGGGATTTGACGTGTAAATGAGGGGAGGATAAAAGAGTAAAGCCCCTAAGTACACACAACAGCAAGTCTGTGAGTAATGAGCCCCAGTTTGAAATGCTCCTGGAGACTCACGCTTCCAATGAATTGCTTTATAAAAACTGGTTTGCACATTTGTCATAAGTACACCCTGAGATTGCCCTATGAAACAGAAATATCTTGTCTTCCAGCCATTCCAAGGAATAAACAGACTGGGCTTTAATTCAGGCGGGTGTTAGCTGGTGATGGATCTGCGTCCACCTACCAGCTGTGTCTGTTTACTGGGGATCTGCTCTGGTTAAACACGGCAGGGTGATGCTGCAGTTCCGTGCTGTGGGCCAGCAAGGCTGGTGGGAGGCTTTCCTGCCTGCCCATCGTCCATCCCTGGAAGAGAAGTCGTGCGTTAGAAGATCAATTAGCCCAGTTGGTGCCTATTAATCCACTACCTCAATTCATGGCAGGATAATCCTGGCAAGGAATCCTAACACGCTTTGGGTAAGGCTGTTATGATCAGCACCATCCAGAACACCCGGCAGGAGAAAACATCCAGACTTTTGGCTGAGAGATGGACAAAGAGAAAAGGACCAAGGAAGAGAAGGGTGGTCAGGACCTCTCCACCAGCATTCCAGCACAAGGAGGCAGGAGCGCAAGACAACTTGTTCACATTAGGATAATGTTAGCTGCATTGGGATACATGGGAATTGTTGCTACAGAGAAAACCAACATTCACTGGTCTGAACTGTGCAATACTATGAGGATCTCCATTGCTGGGAGTGTCTGAAGCCTGCTCTTAGGCTTCTGGCTGTCAGATTCCACTTGAAAACTGTGTTTTTTTCTCACTTTGTAGATGCAGCATCTGTCTCGTTTCTTATATTGGGATAGGGAGATGCATAATTAAGTGCAAATAGTGTTCTCATGATGCAATATAGACTCATATAATTCTTCCCAGGTACCACCATCTCAAACAACTTGGCAGAAATTTCCCAGTTGTGAGGCTGGGATTTAGGAACAGCAGCAAACTTGTGTGGTCCTGCAGAAGTGCTCCTGACATACAGTGCTCCGATCCTGCCCTTGGGAACAGCTGTGAAAGTCCACATTTATGGCTGGGCTGGTATTTTGAAGGGAAGCTTGGTTTAGTTTTTGTATTTTTCCTCCTCTTCCCTTAAGACAGCCTTCACTTTAAAAGCAAGATCTCCACATTTATCACAGGGTGATAGTGCTGTCAAGCCACTGCAAGCGGCTGGTTTGTGTTGTGTTCAAGAGACTCAGCACAGGACTTAAAAAAAGCACCCTTAAGTAATCCTTACAGAAAGTGTGGAGGAGTACAGTAAATGATGTTAAAATACAGGATGGCCATTTATGAGCAGCTGGTTTGCCAGCTGCAGTTGTGCTGGAATGAACAGAGAATGAACTGTCACCAAAGCTGTGAGATGAGAGATGTGGCTCCTGAGTATGCAAAGAGAACAAGAATGGGCAATGCTGCAATTTCCATCTCTCCCGGCCCCGACATTTCTCGTCTTCCATGACCACACTGGGTAGGATAGGCTCTCTTTTCTAGCAAATGCTCAGTTGATGAATTTCAGCTGCTTATCACAATTTTTTCTGCCTTTTGGCTGGACCACCAAAGCATTTTTGGCTTTTAGCAAAGGGAATTGGGATAGGTACTCTTCTATTTATTTATTTATTTATTTAAATAAATAAAAGTACAAGCCAGAAATTTCCCTCCAAAACGATTGCTCATTCTTGCTACTGCTGCTCCTGGCTCAGTCTTGGCAGGTGGCTCAATAAATTGATAATATGCTGCACAATCCGACAAGGAGCTTTATCAATCAAAACAAGCCCTGCTGTTCAGCTCAACAGGAATGTTCAATCACTCTTCTCTAATGGAATCAGCCTATATGTAATGCTTTCATCCAGGATAATGTTAGACTGCAGATTTGGATCTGTTCTCACTGCTTCGGGGCTATTTATATCTTCATACCTTGAGGGTTTACTAATTAGCAGCCTTCTTCCACACCCTTTGATATCACTAAAGTAATCTCAGTGTAAGGGACTACTTTCTGATGATATCTCTGAGGGAGTGGAGAGCAGCTGGAACCATTCAAAATATGAGGCTTTGAGCAGTTCTCCAAGAGCAGTAATTGAAAGATGGCAATAGCATTGCCTACGCAAGCAAAACACCCTGACTGCTTCACGATGGCTGTGGCTGACAGGATATGAAAGATATTTACTCTCAGCTCAGTCCAGAATCAGTAGATAGCAGGGTGATAGTCTGGGCTTTTCCGAACCATTGCCAAAATCACATTATCAGACAAGCACCTCTCAATCACTTTTTGCTCCCCCCTTGCCCACTTCTTCATTTGCCTCATCTTGTTCAGCATGTGGGGTCTTGCACAGGCGAAAGACTCTCAGCATATTGGGGGCAAAATAACAGCAAAACCAGGAATTGAATATGAGGGCTTCGTGAGGACTCTGGGAAAGCAGCTGAGAGCTTGGTACTGCCTGCCTGGAATTACTCAGTGATTCCCACACTTCACAAACCCTCCGGTTCACTGTTTCTCACATAGAAGAGCTGGGATAACTTGTTTGAAAGGTGGATTTTACACTGCTGAATTCTCTTTTCAGGTTGTTTCTAATAACACGGTGGGTGTTTATTTAAAACATAATTGCTTGCATCTTTTTTCCACATTACTCGCTTCACTGCTCCACAACGAGCTAATTTAGAGGCCTGTCATTAACTTAGCAACTCATTCTGCAAAGTTCAAAACTGGAGATGGGAAAAAAGTTTTCTCCATGTTAAAAATGCCCTTCAGACCAGAGTGACTCTGATGTGATCTGATGGCAGCTCCTACTCAAAAGATGAGGGAAACAGGCAGTTTCCAACAGCCCTTTTGATATCTGCCATTAATTGCCTACTCTTGCTTGCCTGGTCTCATGGCAGCCTCCTGCCCTTTGCTCCTTTGTGTTCCTGTTCCTGCTTGAGCACTTCCTTTTGTTGCCAGTCTTTTGCTCCCCTTCAGGATCACTTCAGAGAGGTAATAAAACCCTTGTGCAGATAGAAAGAACCAGATACAAATGTCTGTGAGAGTCTATTTATGTTTATAATGTGAAGTCAGAGAACAGGCTGTCCTGGGTTCTGGTTTCCTACTGCAGCATAAATCCATCAGCAAGTGTGTTACAAGCCCAGGGACGAAAGCTAAAAGGTACCAGCAGACAGTGCAGGACATCCACCAGAGCCTCATCCAGAGGATCCCTATCTCTTAATTCTCCAGGAGTGTGAAAGATGGAGGCTTTCACCCCAAAGTAAATGAGCTGTCATTTCATTTTGTTGGTAGGCAGTGCAAAATAGGAAGCAGGGAGACAATATCAGATAAAGAGCATTAAATACCTGGTTACATGCTTGAGGTCCTCCTCAGTTGAGGAAGCATCAGGGCACCCTGGAGCAGAGCCCTGTGTCACGTACTGTGCTTGCTGTCCCTCACCTGACTGCACTGCTGGCATTACTGGGACTCCATCCTCTGGTCTCTCTTCCTTAAAGCAGTTATTAATTGAATAACATCATTCGTTACAATAACACAAAGCCAGGTTGGGTGGGGCTTTGAGCAACCGGCTCTAGTGGAACGTGCTCCTGCCCATGGCAGGTGGGTTGGAACAAGATGATTCTTAGGTTCCTTCCAACCCAAACTGTTCTATGAACCTCTCTCAGGCACTCAGGGAGACGCATTTAATTAATGAATATAGAACAAGCTTTCCTTTGCCAAGCTCGGTGCACATTGCATTTACCAACCTCAACCCTGCCTCAGGGTGATAGCAATTTCCTTCAGCAGACAGGAGTCTCCAAAGGGAAAGGTGGCACAGGTGGCTTCTCAGAACAAAGGAAAAGACATAGCAAGACTGTTTTTTTCTGTGAATGTTTTGTATGAAGGGCCATGTTAAGTACAAAGCAGATGACAAGCTTAAAAGGATTGTTTTGGCTGGCACAGGAGTCCATCTCTGTTCTGGTGGAAAGAGATGACAGCAACACGTGCATGAAAGCCTGGCTGAACTGCAGCCTTAATGTGAGATGTTCGCATCTCAACAGACTTCAAGATAAATGGCCTTTATCTTGTCTTCCATATGGTTTTGCTTTCAATGTAGTAACTGAATCATAACATTGGCTGAAGGGGAGGATCTGACTGTGCCAAGCTGGGAGAGGAGGGAAGAGGAGAGAAAAATTTGGAGGGTAGAGAGAAACCCACTCTGGTGAAGCCTGATGGAGTATGACAAGATGAAAATGATGCAGAAGTAATAGCAGCATGGGAGGCTGAAGAGAGCCTGCCCAGCAGTTAAGGTGAAAGGCACATTAATCTGGATGAGAAGGGACCATCTCCCTGGCATTGTTCACTCTCTTTACCGGGTTTGCCCCAACTCACTGATTAGTTGCTTCAGGCCAAGCACAGGGAGCTGCTTCAGGGTCTTGGAGGAAGGTTCAAGGGGAGGTTCCCTCATCATCACTGACAGCAGTGGGAGTTTTGCTGAGGATGTCACTGGGACTGTGCACTCAGTGTTGCTCTTGAGGAGAGGCAGGAACAACATGGGAACATGCTCTACTTCAGCATTATGGTTATGTTACTGAGACTGCACTCACAGAGCAAGTTAGGAGCTGCAAACACAGTCCTTCAACCTAGCAATAATTTATACCTTAACATACTAGTTGTCAAGGTTAAAGAGAAATGAAATACATACTAAAAGCCAAAGCAAATGAACTCAATGAGAAGGCAGATCCATGCTTCAAGAAGTCTTTGGTTTTATAAGCCAATTTAGCCCAGGTCTATTAAGAGCTCTTCCCAGTGAAAGAGTGAGAGTATTTTCTCTGCTACAGTCATATCAGCCGGTATTCTGGGTTAATGGAGATGAATACTACTGCCAGATTTTGTTCTTTCCCTGCATGCAATCTAATGCCAGATGGTTCTGAATGGGTATTAAATCCCCCATGTGCATGACTTCCCCAAGGTTTTTATCATTAGGACCTTAAAATAATTCAAGGAAAGCTTTCCCAAAGCTCGATTGTAAACCTTCTAATGAGGGACTAAAGTCACAAAGAAAATCCTCTTGTTAATTCCCATTTGAATTTTTTTTTCCTCCTTTATGACAAATAAGCAAGAATTCACAGTAACAGAGATGCTTTAAAACTATTTTAGTAGAAAACACATACAAAATGAGAGCTCAGGTTAACAGTTCAGGTTCCCAGCAGGGTTCAGAGATGTAGAAACAGATCAGCCATCTTCAGCCCCTAATAGAGGGCCCAGTAACATCACCATCCCTCAGGGTACGTAGAAGTTACTCTGTCAGTAACTGACTGTTTTATTCACAGTGCAACATAACACCTTGTGTCAGAATATATATGATCCAATGTCAGATGAGAAGTTGAAATGGGACTTAACCTATACAAAGGTACAAGGACTCACATGAACACCACTAACTGGAGCTCAGCAAGAGCAGCTAAATTCCCAAAGATTTTCCCAGGAACTTTCCGTCCCTCATTTGCACAGAGTGGAGGATATATTTTAATGATTTTATGTTTGGTTTTCTACTTGCTGCTTGCTGCACTGCACCATGCCTTACTTGCTGCCTGTTACTTGAGCACATAAGAGAAAATTTTTCACATCCTCCTGGGTTTTCTGTACTTCTCATCAGTGGATCATCCAAAAGCCACATAAGTATTCCTGCAGCTAAATCACATGCTGTGAGAATAGGGAGGGGTGAGAAACAATAAAAATAAAATAAAAAAGTTTTACAAATTTTGGGGTATCCAAACTGCCTAGAAAACTTGTTTCTCAGGGGCCTTTACGCTGTTCAAGTAAGACCCAGCTGTCATTAATACCTGTTTCAACTGGGAATATGCAACATCTGCAAAGAAACCAATCCTTGGCCAAAACCACGGAAGTAATCATCCTCAAAGAGTTTAGTTCGGGTAACTGAGGAAACGGAACCCAGTTCATCAGGAGGGCATTCAAATACATGAGACCTTAATCATGGGATCATTCTGCCTGGCCCTGAAGTCCCACACTCACTTCCCATCACCTAGGAAGAGAAATCTGAGAGATAACATTCTTCTTCCAGGATCTGGCACTAGAGCAGAGCCCCCCAGCATGGCAGGAGACCTACAGAAATAAATAAAATAAAAATATGAGTACAAAACCTGCCCCAACACCCAGCAATATCTTATCATGTCACCAAGGATTTTATCACTGTACTGCACATGATTTCGCCCAAACAGAGTCACTCTCTCACACTTTGTATCATACCTGCAGCTGCACAGACAGCATGTGTACAGGCACATGCTCCATATTCTAGCAGAGATGCAGGTGGCAACTGGCAAGGGAGAGACAGGGACCCCTTGCCAGAGCTCAGAGCTGAACCAGGAGCACTGAGCTCCAATCAGCCACTGAAGTAAGCAACATCCTGACAGCAATGTCATTAAAGTTCATTAAACTTTTGAATGTAAGTCTGCCCCTTCTTATCTGGAGCCCCAAATGTCCTGCCCTCCCCTAAGACAACTTTGTCTTCACCATAATTCCATTCCCAATTCATATTCACTGGTCCTTCTGGATCTCTATACCCAGTCTCCAATCATCTCTCCTACTTAATTCTCACTGTATTTATCTCCACACATTCCTTATCAGCCTTGTTAGCCGCTCATTAGCTCCCAGCACGTCCCTGGCTCCCCTGCTCCAACCACAACCCCTTTTACCTTGTTCTGGTCCCTGTCCACCCATCCACTCCTCACTTTCCCTCTGCACACTGCCTTCCTTGGGCATTTCCACTGAGGGCAGCTTCACTATGATCTAGCCTGGAGGAGTGTCTGGACAATGAAATTGGTCATGTGGTGAAACAGTGACAAAGAGTTAGGGCCAAAGCCCTGTTTGAAATCGGAACACATCAGAACCGGGAATGGAGCACAGCCAAACTCAGTGATAGGTTATGGTACTTGCCCCCATCATACTTTCATGTAATTTTCCTCCCTGGCATGCTGGCCATGCCCCAGCAGCCCCAGCGTGGGCTGCACAGGAGCAGCAAGGAAAGGGCAAAACCGGGTATGGAAGAAATTAATGACACTGTGCAGAGCTGTTCATCCTGCAGCCAGTGAAACCCTGCCCAAGTGCAGTGCTCTACAGCCGCATGCAAGCTATTTGTTATCCAGGCTAAAAGCCAAAATGAGCTGTTGGTTTCCGTCCATTCCTTAGATGCCACGTTTAAAGCGAACAAAGGAGCAATGCTGCCACCAGCCCTCGCCAGAGAGGGACCTGCGGGGGCAGCAGGACAGGCTGCTTGTCCTGGGGCAACCTGACGCTGGACTGGGGCATGGGGTACGGGCTGCGGGGCCCCGGGATGCTCCGTCTCTGGGGACGAGGAGCATTCCCGGCACGTCAGTCTGGCACCTCCAGCAGGCCGAGAGCGAGGAGGGGGGCAGCGGGGTGAGCAGGCTTTGCTCCACGGCATTTCGAAACAAAGCGATTTTACTAAAAAAGGAACTTGGAGCACTTCAGTCCGTCGAGGCCGTGCCAGCCCTGTCTGCATCCCGCCGCGGTCCCCCGTGAACGAGAAGGAGGAGAAGGAGGAGGCAGCGGGAGGAAAATGGCAACAGGCTCCCTGCTATGCCGTAGCGTCTCGGCAGCCCCCGAGGGCTCAGGGCCGGCCGCAAGAGACCCCGGGGCTCTCGGGCAGCCCCAGCAGGGTCGGGAGAAGCAAATGCGACGCTGAGCTGGGGTTTGGTTGCGGTGACTGCGGGGAATCGCCCGCGCCCGCCTCCCCTTTGTTCCCCCTCCTGCTGCCCACTGACACGGATAATATCAACATATTATAGCATTTCCCTTTATAGCTGTGATGCAGAGAGTTTCCAGATCGACGTACAGCATGCTCACTTTTTCTTTCCATCTTTCAGTGCAACTTGACAAGTTCCGTGGTTCTTTTCCTAATATGCGGGTTTATTTTATGTCACTGAGCACTGGCGAGGACAGAGAGACTTTTAAGTCATAGTAATCTGAATTCTAGAAATAACAAGCTGCAAAGATCTGTGATTAAATGTGGAGCGCGCGAGAGCGCCAAAAGCAAGTACTCTGTGTTCTTTAAAAGATCGTTTGGATAACAGTGACATAACCTAAGTACCCGGTCGTGGTCCAATTTAATCAGTAAATATGCCTCTGTAGCAGAACCATCTAACTTAGGATAAGAAACAGAAGTACAGTCACCACCAGTAGGAGAAATTAATGCATTCCACTTAGACAAAGATTAATTATTATGAATCACTCCAAAAATACATTTGCCCCAAGTGAGAGTACACGATCTTCTATTCATCAAGTTTCTTTTAAATAATTATTAAACATCTCAAGGTGGAAGACAATTTAGTTTGCCCAAAATAAGCACTACAAAATGAAGACCACTTTTTTTAATGTCTGGAGCATTTTGATCAAGAGAAGTTGCTCCAAATGGGACAGGCAGAACATCTGCTAGAAGAAATAGTTGCAGAGGACTCTGCCTAAGAACAGTATAAGTTTTCATGTAAGAGTTTTTCTGTCAGTGTTGATTTTTCCATATCGTTTTTATCCTAAGTTCACCAAATTAAATTTATATTTGCTACTAATTTTGTCCTGTTAAGGGCCTCAGCTGTAACCTCAATGGCATCTCAACGGGTAATAAGTCAGGTTTAAAGCCAAAAGTCACCTCAGTTGCATGTTTTGGAGAAAAATAAACACGGTGATTTCAGGAAGGGCATGAGCAGCTGTTTTAGTAAGGTCTCCCTTTGCACAGGGGTTCTCCTTTTAAAAGTACCTCAGAAAGATGATGATTTTCTTTGCTTTGGTGGGACAAATACGTCTGAAACAGGCTGGGTTATTAACAGCAGGGTTGGCTCTGCTTCATCACTTGCATTTGACTTTCCATTTGTCTCTAGGCATTCCCTGGTAGACACGTTCAGGTGATGATGCTCTAGTGGAGCATTGCTCTGGGTAAGGCAATGTTCTTTGACAAGAACACAGTCAAAATAAAATTATTTGTCATTTACAAGGGAAAAGAAAAAGTTCAAAATTAAAGGGTTGCGGGAAGCAACTATGTTACCAACTGGAGAATTTTTTTTTTTTTTTAATTAAATTCATGTATACGGAAAGTTTCTTCTGTGAAACATTCCCCGAACCCTCAGTTCATATTCATGGCTCAGCATTCCTGGTGGGATAGGAATGAGAAACTTTCTTCCATTTACTTTGCAGGGCCAGGGTGAGACGCAAAGCAGGCAATTATCAGCTTTAATTTAATTACCAACACCCCAGATGTTGTTGAAGTTGACTTCACAGACACCTTTATCTGGGAGACTAAGAAGTAGCCTTCTAGGTACAACATTTGTAGCAGTCTCCCTTTTCTCCAGCTTTAGAGACTCTTTACAGTTTAAGGCTCAGTCCTCACCCAGCCCAAGCAGTCTGATAGGCAGCGCGTCCACTGACACTTTTTCCATTACAAAATAATGTTCTACCCAAACATACTTTGTTTGACACCAGTAAATCAGGGCAGCTCTTTTAATCATACCCGAGACTGAACTAGGCCAATTTTAAAGCTTATAAAATTTGGTGACTTTTCAAAGAAAACTTTTTTTTTTTTTTTTTAAAAGTGGCACAGTCCAGCACTCCCTGTTCCTGGCAGCAGCTCAGAACTGCTCTGAGAAATGCATCTTTTTGTGGCAGTTCTGACCCAAATGAAATCAAGAAACCTTGGAAATCTCACAGGAAATGGATTTTTGTGAGCTTTCCAATTTACACAGGTGGAGATAAACCAAGATAACTGTCTGAGACAGATCTGCAACTTGTGGAAGGTTCATCTATAACTAGATATGTCTGCCTTTATTTTTATGGCCTTACCCTTTTCTAGAAATATGCCTACAGGCACTTGATTAACACTGGAGTAGTTATGTAAATGAATGAATGGGACGATAGATGAAGTAAAGAGAGGCCTTCATTCTTAACTCTGACAAACTCCCTTTCCAAAGGAGAGGTTGTTTTAATTGGCCAGCCAGTGCCTCAGGATGGGTTTGAAATGACAGAGCATCTTCAAAAGACCAACAGTTTTGAGGCTTCTCCGAGGCGGCAGCAACAATTAAAAAAAACCTGATAATGTAGTGTTGTTTCTGTTACTTAGATATTTCATATATGTTGCTTCAAATCAGCTCTTAAGTTCTTCTACCCTATCCACATGGCAAGAAGAGAAATAGACAACATCATTATCTTCAGAACAGCTCACTCACATCACACCACAGTTTATTTTATGATTCAAATACTCTCTGTATTTCTTTTCCTCCATTCCTTCGTTACCACCTCACCACTAACAAGTGTTGCTAAGTAACGTTCCACAGGCCCCTGTAATTTCACTACATGGCTGCACTACAACCACGCGTTAATACTTCACAAAGGCAGCAACTATCAGCAATAACCACTATATTACTTTAAGGGAAACCACGGTACTTTCTCGTTATGGCTGTGTATGCTTCCAAATTACACCAGTCATCAGGACAATTCATTGTTGCTGGAGGCTGGGATGAATAAATTCCCACGTTGGATTTACAGAAATCCTAATGCTTGTCCTGCATAATGGATGTGTGCAATGAGTTTAGCTGAGACTCATTTGCTTAGAATCATAGAATATGCTGAGTTGGAAGGGACACGTCAGGACCATTGAGTTCAACTCCTGGCCAAACAGCGGACACCTCAATAATCCCACCACGTGCCTGAGATCGTTCTCCAAACGCTTCTTGAACTCAGACAGGCTTGGTGCTGTCACCAAGCTCCACTTCCCTGTGGAGCCTGTTCCAGTGGTCAACCACCTTCTTGGTGAAAAACTTTTTCCTGATATCCAAGATATCACCGTACAGAGAGGCCGGGAGAAGGACGATGTTGGGAGGCTTGGTGCCTTGGTGCTTCAGTCATGGGTCAGACCCTTGGGTGTAGACGAAAAAGTGGTTGGAAAGGGCAAGAAGCCCTGAAGGATGTCGCCTTCAGAAACTAGGTATCCTGAAAGGTTCGACATCAATAGGAACATGAAAAGATATACCAAGGAATATATTTACCTTAACTTCTGCCTGAAATGATCCACTGGTCTTATGCGGCAAGGGCAGAATAAAAATCCACATCTCAAACAAGAGGTGATGGCGGTGCTGAAGTGGGATAAAGCAGGACACTTAAGAGCTGGGTCCCAACACACACAGAGTTCAGAGGAAATTTTCTGCCTGCATAAAATTTGAGAAGTCAGACATATAATTACCAGGAAAAAAAAAGAATCATTTTTCATCCTTTTCATTCTGTGGTCAAAGAAATTAAAGGAAAAACAAATACCTTTAATAATTTCAAAATGTTGCACTTTGTCATCAATCTCAATTTGCCATAATGAGCCTTACAGGAAGTTCAAAAGTTGCAGTGGGACAAAAATGGGATTGAGGGATGTTGGGCATTTCAGAAATGTGGCTCCAATTGCACCAGATAATGCCTGTGTCAGCCTTATGATATTTGTTATGTCTATTCTAAAGTGGAGGTTGTATGCATGTATCAGGATGTGTATATTTATACATACACATTTATGTAGAGAGTACCCATGTCTAAATGAACGTTCATACACATAAATGTATCTGACATCAAAGGGAGGAGTCCTTTAATAGCTACATAAAGGTTTAATTTCTTATCTAGTGTTTTCCCTGTTCTGCTTGGTTGAAGGCCTAGTATTTAGATGTTTCATTATCTAAGATTTCCTCTCTCCCAGGGAACACACACTGGTTTGCCATGTTCAGTAAAGTAATGAAACATGGAATAAATCTTTCTAGTGGCATAACTACATGATACTAACCCCATGTTTTATCTTATCCTCGCCGTGTACTTCAGTTCCTTTAAATGTATCTTCGTAGCAACCAAACTTGCCATAAATTAGTCATGATGATATTACAGCTGAATTTAATTTCAGAGTCTCTCAGCAAGTTGTTAAGGGTTTCTTGCCTAGGTCACAGCTGAGGAAATTTGAAAACTCTCATATGGTTTATGAATATTGCTATATTAGTAGTGTGTAAAAGGCTATGGGGAATATGAGAAAATAAACCTTTGCTTAATTCTATTCCAGTAAAAATTTCATTTCTTATAGCAAAATAAACAAGTAAATCAATGTTGAATGATTCTGTTCCTTTATTACGTAACTTATAATTTGGCTTTATCCAAGCCAAGTAAAATCGTAGACCTTGCTCACTTTTGTTGAAACATAATTAGTCAGCTATCAGAACTATTCTTTAGAGGTTGCTTCCTTGAATGACATTCACAATGTGATGCAAGAGAAGAAAATCCAGGATTAAAAGGCCTGGCTTCTTTCCCCCAAATACAAGTGCATTAGCCCTCTTATTAGCGAATTTTTCAACGTAAACCTCTTTTCTCCTGAAATTTATTCAACTGTTTAAGGGATAATTAGTTTCCTAAAATTCCTGCAATATCAGTGTTAACTTTCAGAGATGCTGTTACCTGAAGACTCGCTGCTGTACAAGTTGCGTGAACATACAACTTCTGTTCCTCATCACGTAGCCTGTCCCCAGGCTGAGAAACAGTCCCATCAGTCTTCATAGCTGAGAAACAGTCCCATCAGTATAAATCCCTTTCAGCTCAGGGAATGGCAAATGCCCAATAGTGAGGAGACAAGGTTAAAAGAGCCAAAACTTTGGCCATTTTTGCCAAATCACAAACTCACCACAACTTATATTAATCACCTGCTGAAGATTCAGCTCTCCTTTAGGAAACTGAAGTCCAGGAGATTGCACTAATACTAAACAACTTCTGCCTTCAATCTTCTCCCTCTCTCTTCTGTGTCTCTTTAGCTCTAACTTTCTTCCAACTGGAAAATGCCCAGAACATTTTGGGCCCTATCAGGGGCAAGAAACAGCCTGTGTACCATTCAGTCATAGATGGTCCAATGAATTCCTGAAAAAGAAGTCACTTTGTTCTCACTGTTGGGCACAAAGTGGAACAGCGGGTGAAGCAGGCTTCCCCCCACCCACAACCCCAGCTTCACATTTCCCCAGGGAATTCCTCCAGATTTCTCAGCATCCACCCGAGCAATGTCATGGTGTAGCTGCACTGCATTGTATCAACTGAACACATGTCCCCACTGCCCTCCAGGTTTGTACACCTTTGAGGGGAGGACAGCATTACACAGCTGCTTTGGCTAAAACGTGGGTTGGTTTGTTTGCATGCTGTTTTATTATGTCGAAGAAAAACCATTAGCTGTTAGCTTCCTGTAAAATGAAGGAAAAAAACCCAAAAGAAAAGAACAGCCTGGAGATGAAAAGGTCCCAAGGTTCTAGAAAATGTCAACTCCAAGAAATGTGGTGGGTGTAAAAACCACAAATTAAGCTTTACATTCATATACAGTGTCTACGTTTGTTCTGAACAATGCTGAATGGTGAGAGCCGGGAGCGCTGCCTCCCACTGAGGACATGCTTCCCATTCCTAGGCTGGGCAGCAGCCACTCCTTCCCACGGATGCCCCTTCCCACGGACATCCATGCAAAGCCGCTGTCTGTTCTATGCAGCAATGTGGGGGGAGTTTTGCTTCCTCTTTGCAAAGCCCCTTCCAGCAGGAGGGAAACGGGCTTTGCTCCAGGAGCTGGGGGTACATCCCTAGGCAGTGTGTGAACAGATACCAGGCCAGCTCACTGGATACAGTGCTGCAGAAATTGGTGGGGAGCTGTAGAAGCCACTGCCTCACTCCAGATGCAGTCAAGGACTGGGGCCGGTTCATTAGGCTTAGCCCAGACTACACAGAATTCACCCAGCACAAGGGGAGAGATAATAATTCATCTTTAATATTCTACAATAAGTCAGAAGAGAACAGAAGATGTCAGCTATGTTGCTCATATTTGCATAATGCCATTCATTAAAAACCCATGGAAATTTGACTCAATTTCCAGATTGAAAAAGAAACTAAATTAGAGATTTTTCAACTAACCCTCCTCCAAAATTTGAATGACAGTTTTTTTTGAGAAAAATATTTTGGCAAACTGAAGGAACAAAATACCGAATCTATTTAGCATGAACATCCTCAGCTCAGTGAGGTCTCTGTACCAGCTGAAGGTATTACAGAGACTATAATGCACAGGGTGCTTTAGGGAGAGAAAGTGCTTTTGAATGGATTTTAATTCTTTTAAAACACTTGAAATGTGTTTTAATGTGTACAGTCAAACCAATAGAAAATATTTTAAAAGAAAAGTGTTATAAATATTGGTTTATTCAACTGGTATAAGACCTCACTCATCCAGTGAGTGGAAATGAAAATTATGATATAAAACTACATTTTATATATCTTATCCTGTTTTGGAATTTAATCTGAATGCTATTACATCTTGAAGAGATTACAACTATGCATTAGGACTTAAAATCTTCAGTTCTTCCAGAAGACATTATACAAGTCACCTGTTCCATGGTATTTGTGAAAACTAAATGCTTGCCCACTTTCACGACTTTCTCAGAGAGGCTGCATGGCAAGTGCACATAAATCTTTCAACCAAGATTCAAGCAGTGAGAAGGAGCTACTGAATTGCTGGCAACATGAGCTAATGTTGAACTAATATGAACTTCATGCAAATTTTTGCTTTGTCCAGGACTGCTGGTTGGGGCGAACTTGTAGTAACAGGCTTGTCAGAGACCTGTCAGGGGAGTCTCTCTGGCAGGCTGTGAGCTGCAGCTGGAGCTGCCTTTCCTTCAGTTTGCCCTGAATTTAGGACATGCTTGCGCAGCTCAGCTATAAACTTTCAGCAGGAGAGGAGACAGAGAGGAACCCAACAGCCCTGAAGCAAATGAATGTCAGAATAATCCCAGTGCAAAGTCAGACTTTCGGTGAAACTGCAGAAGTGAAAAGTTTATTGAGGCTCAGACTGGGTCTAAGGCCATCTCGTCTGGGCTGAGGAAGCTGTGGACTCAGGAGGCACGCAGTTTGCTTGTTTTAATGACTGTCTGGGCTGCCTGCCTGTAGCCAGAAAGGCATTTCCACCTCTAGATGAGAAGACCCACAACCTCCACGGAGCCACACAGATGGAGCTCAGTTCCCACCAGTCCATCCCTCCATCACTGCCTACTTGACCACTGTCACAGCAGTCAGGCAAATTTCACAGGGAGATATTGCACCTTAAACCTTTTAAAAAACAAAGAAAAATCCCAACAGGACAAGCTTCAGCAGCTGCACAGCTGAGTCCAATAAAGCACATTGCTGTCCTCACAAACTTTGTCTCAACAATGACAATATTTGGGCTTGTCTTGTTTTCAGCTCTCCCAAGTAAAGAAACTGTTGTTGTTCCCTTAAAAAAGCTCTTCCCAGTTCATGGTCAGGAAGACTTCCCTGGTATTTCGCCAAGTTGTATAACAAATGGCTGATGAAACAAATAACAAGAACAGGCCAGAAAGAAGAGAGGAAATATCTAAAAGGAGGAAAAGTACAAATGAGTCTTCAGAGAATATGAGCTACAGAGGATGCACTGACTTTATGTCTGGTACATTTTGCTTCATTTCCAGTAATTCATGCCCTGTATGTTTCTAGAAACAGATAGATGAAGTATTTATGAAAACCACACCAGTGGAGCCATTGCAGCGAATGAAAAAGTGGATCCAAGATGTGTTGGGAGAAAGTTTTTAAGTTTTGACAGTCAAAATGGATTTGTCACTAGGCCAACACATAGAATTTTCCCCTTCTAACTTGGACTGAAAAAAACAAATAGGATCTTTTTTTTTTTTTGTGCCCGATCTCTCTGTCCAGAGGATTTGCTCCACCCAACACTGGATGGTCCACGGACCTCAGCCTGCACCTTTGGGGCAAGGTCTTTATTTCCTTTCAGGAGTTAGTGCATGGACAGGACTACCCAAATCTCCAAAGGCAAAGTCAGCCAGTAGAAGTTCAGAAGGCAGCAAGCATTTTGGTCAGGGGTCTCCCAATAAGGTGCCATCACTGCTGTTAGGCACTCTGAGAGAGACAGCAAGTGCACTGCTGCACAGACCAGAGAGTCCAGACCTGACACTGGACAAAACTTTGGAGGAGTTCAGAAACAGAAAACTTAGGAGGAGAGAGAGGGAAAAAAACAAAGAGGAGACAAAAAGAAAATTATGAAAAGAGAGAATGGCAAAAAACCCCTATGCTGTGTAAAATTTGCATATAAATAATAATAAAATAATGCTCATTTATAGAAACATTATCAAAAAGTAGTAGCTGCTTATTAGCAGCATCTTCCTAGGACAGTTTCCCACTAAGACTGTGTAACAACCTCTGGAGCACACATTGTTCCCTGTGCATCTACCTGTGACTGTGAACACCAAAACTGCCCGACAAATACTGGGAAATAAATCCCTAGATAAGCTGTGCATGTATTCACAAGTAAAATATGCAGCCATACCAGTCTGCACACAGGAAACACTCAATTTGTATGTGCAAAATAGGAGCTCGAGGCAGGTCAGTACTTTGGAGACCAAGCTCTGAACCGGCAACATCAATCCTTTGAGACTGTCACTGCCAAAAGAAGGTGTAACAACCTTCCCAGAAAAGCCACATCTTAATTTTTGTTTGAGCTGGTTTCACCAGCCTTCCTTAAGTCCCTCATCCATGAATCCAGAATATAACTTGGATAAGCATATTCTTATTCTGATCAACTAATGCATCGTTCAGGGAAGCTCAGGTGTTATTAAGCCCTATGGCACATTTCTACCACCTTCTGAAAAGAGTCACCTCGAAGGTTTAAAGCAGTATCAGTAATACAGTTATTTTCCTAATAAAGTTTTCATGTGATGGACATTTTGGCTGCAAATTTGGTACAAAGGGAAAGACTCAGTCATGCATACAAATGGAAACTTCAGGTGATAAATGTCAGCTGATCACTGGGGTGTGGTTCTACAGCACAAACTGATAGTAAAGGATGGCAAAATTCCTAGTTTTTGCAAACAGACATTATAGCTTATTAAAGCACTTCACTGTTAACTCAGCAATTCTCTGTTTCTTCACAGTGATTTTTTTTCCCCTTGGATTAACAGTATCCATAGCAATTTTATGGGTGTGGTTCAGGTCAAGAACACGTGCTGGTAGCTGGAAAATTACATTTGACCTCTGCTTTTCCTTATTTCTTTTCGGGTTTTATTTTCTCTAAAGTTTAAAGACATTTTCATTAAAGAAATTATTTCCTTTCTTTGGGAGGCTGAATCAAAAGGCGGTAAAATCGGTGAAAGTCTTTCCATTAATTTAGTAGGGCTTTACATTAGACTTTCAATTAGAAACAGTAAGTGTAGAAGTATAAAGAAACCAAAGATAAAGGAGAGGGGAGCAGGAGGTGGAAATGTTTCATGAACATTTACAAACCTCTAAGGTTTCATTTGGCTTTATGTTAAGTTTAGGTCAAAGGTTTGGGTCAGCTTTTGTTCTCCTCAGCCCCCATTTGCTCTGATCTTCTTTTCCAGAGTGCGATCTTGACAGATGCGCTGTGAAAAGGGAAAAATCGGTTTGAAAAGCTGGACTCAAGACCTGCTTAGAGGCAGAATGATGAGGCAACTGCTTTGCAGTTTGTTTCATGTCACAGGGAACGCAATTCCCTCAGATTAAGCAGCACAGCGTTGGAGTGAACCCTGCAGATTATTTTAGGGAAATGTAATGAGAGGGACACATCACAATTAACGTTCTTGCTTGGCATCTCTTGCAACTCACCTCAAACCAGAGAGTTTCAGGTCGGTGTCATGCCCTGAGGCAGAAGCGTTGGCTGCCATTTGCTGCTTGCGGAACTATTTACTTGGGGACAGTATTTTGTTGACCAGTGGCAAAATGCCAAGTCTCCCACAGGGAGATGGATCACTTGTCCTCCAAAGGTCACAAGTCTCCAGGGTGGCAAAGCCATCATCCCCACCAGCCTTTGCCTGGCATTGACAAGAGAGGGGTGAGGCAGCCAGAAGAGGATTTTGGCCCTCATGACACAGAAATACGAATAAGGTGAGAAAGTATCTTCAGGTCAATTTATTATGTTTTTTTTTTTTTTTAATAATTTCTAGATAATATTGCAGGAAAATCAGAGCAGCTTCCTGATACATCTTCTGGCTAACTTCAAAGTTGAAAACAATTACTGAATTTGAGTGAATCATGCTAATCAATTGGACAATTTGAGGGGTAGGAGGAGGAGAGCAAAGGGTAGCTTGTACCTGGAGTGGAAAGAAGAATGTTACAAGTGGAGGTGATAAAATCACTAGCCCTGGGGGACAGCAGGAGAAGCAGGCAGCTCTCAGCCCTGGGGCACTAAAGGTTCAGTCCAATTCCTTCTGCTTCATCCCCAGCTTCCTGCTTCTGCCTGTGTCCCTGTTCATCCCCACCTCAGCCACATCCGCACAAGGGTTTGCAAGGCCCCTCTAGCCCAGACCACTGAGAGCTGAGTTAACACCAGAACCCCCTGCACTGCTTGGATCCCAGCTCACTGGATGGGGCTGCCACCTTACATGTGCATTGGCTCAGGTTCATCCTGCTAGGTGTAGGCATTTAGCCACAGACTAAGTCTCTAATTTTTTTAAAAATCTTTCTCCAGCAAGCAGAGAGAGATGGGCACCTTCAGGAGCAGTCCCTGCTGTTGGAAATACCATTATTCTCCCTTGCCACCAAGCCCAGAGGGAGCTGGGGCCCAGGACATCCTGCTCAGCCCACACGGTACAGGACAGGTCTGTTCAGACTTTGCCTTCTCCTCACCAGCGTAGGGACCACGATGTGGCCACAGAAGAATAGAGACAAAAATAGGTTTCTGACCTACTTCTTGGCAGCAGGCAGCAGTGAGAGCGGCTGCTGGAGCCGAGGGGGAATAGTTCATAACCACACAAACCTCACGGATGGGTTGGTGAGCTGGGAATGACATTGCCTCCCCAAGCCGGCTTTTGCAGCTTTCCTGTTGAAGCCTTTTCTCTCTCTTTTTGACCATCCTTGACACACAGACCTGGACGATTCTCTCCCCTTTCATTTCTCTTGATATCACATTTTCTTCTGTGTTTATGTGAAACAACATTATTTGCCATGGTTTTGAAATCAGCTCAGGACACAGTTGCTGTCTTGCAACATCTATTTTGGAAATAGCATTTAGGAAACATTTTAAGCCATGAATATTTGAATTCAAATCACTTCCAAAGATGAGATTTTTTGCTTCTTAAGGGAATTGTACTGTGATACTGAAATCCGTTATATTAATTTTTTCCCTTTCTGATTTAAATTCAGACATACTGTGGATTTATATTATTATTTTTCATCAATAGCATGTACTTTCCATGCTAGCAAGCTCTCAAGTGGTGTCTGCACTGAACAAAAGAAAATACCTATTCCTTAGAGGAGTTCTCTCTAGATAATTTTGTATTTCTAGTCTATGTTTTTAATTATCAATATTCTCTAGTGTTTTATCTTCCACAAAAATTTCAAATATTTTTAGGATATCTTCTTTTCAGACACCCAAATTGTTTCCTCAGGGAGGATAAGCTGGTTCCATGGGATGGTCAGCCCTAAATACCTGACACCTTTTACTCTTGTTTTCTCCCCAGGGGATGGTTTATACCAGCTTGACTGAAGCCGTGCTCTGACAGGGCGATTGGATGCTGTACACTGCACATATCCAAGCAGTCTCATTGTAATCAGTTAGTAAGATTGGATAATTTAAAAGAAAATGTTTCCTTTGTTCCATGCAAATAACATTTTCATTACTCATTTCAACTGGCTGTTTAGCAAAATCAAGTATTTTTTTCTTAATAAAAAGTGAATGGCCTTAAAGCAAACACCACTAAGACTAAAGATGCTGGAAGTTTCCTTGCTGGAAAGGCATAGAACAGAAATTTTATCCTTGGGTCACAGATACTTAGGGCCAACCAAGGAAATCTCTTTGAAAAAATTAAAACTCCTCTGAGAAAAATAGCGCATTATCCCTGCTGACCGACTCCAAAGAAGAAAAAAACCTGCAGTTTTACCCAACGCATCCCATTTGGTCCCTTTCATGCCTGGGAAGGTGAATTTCCCTCAGAGTGAGCCCGTTGCTGCCACATCCTCCCATCAGCTGAACGGGAGAGGTTTCTCTCTGTTGTGCTGCCAGGATGCTCCTTACGCCCCTTCTGTAAACACACAGGACAGGTCTCAGCAAACTCAGCAAGATACTTTAAGTTCCATTTGCACAGAGAACTCTTTTTCCACTACAGGAAACCAGGGAAAGAGGAGTCAGCCCTCTCTTTGGTTGAGAATCACAATTCTTGGGCATCCTGTACACGTGGCTGTTTAGGGTACACTCAGAAAATCCCTTTTTGTATCCACAAAACACTTCCTGAGCTTGCTTAGCCTTCAAAAACATGTGAATATTGTCACTGTTGTTAGTGCCATTTGTGCTCAGATTTATGAAAAAAGAAAAATTTTTTTATTATATAAACTCATACCTGTACATATACTCACACTTCAGAGGTTTGGGGGAATTAGATGAAAGTGGTTGTTGATGAAACTCAAACACCATGCACTGGTGCTGGAATTCAGAGCCAGCTTTCCGGGATTAGGTGTCCCCGGCTAACCTCAGCTGTTAGAAATTATTTTGGAGCTCAGCCCTGGCAGGTGAGGGGTAACCACGAGGAGGAGAACAAAAGGGTTTCTCTGTCTTCTGCCCCAGCCTCCCCCCTTTGCAGAATTGGGCAAATGTGGTTTTAATTCAGAAACACAAATGTCATCTTCAAAGTCACTCTGTGAAGGAAGGGTGGAGAAAAGGAGAGCCAAAAGAAAAAAAAAAAAAGAGAATTGGATTGCAATTTGTCAAGATGTTTTTAACTGTGAAATTGAACTGGAAAGTCTTAACAGCTGAGTGATGAGCAAGTGGGGGCGGAGGAGGGACTGGGAGTGCTGGAGCTAGTCTACAGTGCACTTGAAATGCAACAGAACTTCCTTGCTGTCCCAAACAGCATCTCATATTTTGCTTTCTTCAAGGCCAGCCCTTTTCTGGTGTAAATAATCCTGTGATCCCATACCACCAGGAGTCTAGGGAAAACAGCTCCACCTTACGTGCTGTTATTGGAATGCTGAGAGCAAGGCAAAAGTGTCACTGAAAGCTGTTTGGGACCATTAAGTAGTAAAGAAACATTTTTTCCCCATGTTATCCCCCACCTCATGCTTTTGAAAGTCTCCAGGCTGGGAGGTATTTTTGCTTCCTCCAGGTTAGAAGAGCAATGGCTGCGTACGTGCTACGGCTCTGACAGCAGATGTGAATAATGCAAAAGGGCTATGAACACGAGAAGTCACTCTGAGCTCTTGCCGTACTTTCTTAATGTATGTGACATTGACATAATACGCCCCAGGGCATTTTGGATCAGATGGCATTTGCCTGTTCCACGTGCTGGTTTTAAGAACAGCAATGAAGTTGTGAAACACATGTAGGCAGTGTGTGTGGCGAGTGGCTTTTCATCCTGTGCTCGGGTGGGAAGCACACAGCCATGGTGAGGGCAGCCCTCCCAACAGAAACACCGCTCTGCCATCTGAGGAGAGGACTCCTGCTGCCTGGGAGGGCTCGTGTTGCTCTGCTGGATGGTGGTGGTGTTGTATCATCATTTTGTCTGGCTGTATAACACACACAGCACCCAGAAACAGCTTTCATGGCGCACGGAAGCTCAACCAGATACACGTCACAGGAGCTGACACGTGAGCTGGATACTCTCCTCACCAACCTAAGAAATTAAAGCCTTCATTTCCCAAGCACATAGGCTGGATAGGAGGGTCACAGCTCAGTAGAGGGTCAGTCCAAGCCCCTTTTCCTCACACTGAGGGGCAGCCGCCCATCAATCATTTCAGCAGCAGCGAGAAGCACATCTCCCCCTCCCACATCCCTGTCCTTCAGAAGGAAAAGTCCATTTCTGTAGGGACAGAAAGCAGGATTAATCCCTCTCCTATTTCCTCCTCCAACTCCTTCTCCCTGACACCCCATTCCAGCTTTCATCCTGTCTGGGCTATTTAGTCTAGAGCAGGGAAGACAGAGAGGAGACGTGATAACAGTCTTCAGTTATGTACAAGGCTTATGCAAAGAGGAAGGCAATAAATTGTTATCCACACCCACGGGAAAGCACAAAAAAAGGTAATGGGTTTAACTGTGGCAAGGGAGACCTAAGTTCAGCACTAGAATAACTTTCCTGCTGCAAGGGTCATTGGGCACTGGAGGAGATTGCCCGGGGGGCCGGGGGATCTCCACGGCTGACGGGGTTAAAGAAACACTTCAGACAAACGTGTCAGGAGTGTTTTGTGTGGGGGTGGTTGAAGTGACCTGCTCAGGTCCCTTCTAGCCTTGTTTTCTTCTGCACCATGGAGATAACTATCCCAGCCTCATTCCTTGGCAGACAACCATGACAGAACTCCACTTCACCTCTGTTTTTTGGTATAAGATGACAATCCTGTGGCAGCAACACGCTTGGACCAAGGAATAGATGAAGCCAGAAGACAGGATGATCTCCTATCACACAGCAAGCAGAGCTGTCAGGTTGTGCAGGACCCGGACTATTACTGTGCCCACTCCTAAATAATTTAATTCTCTCTTAAACAGCAAAAGAGACTTATGCATCCTAAAAGTTCATTGACTGCAGAGGACAAGGGCTCACACCCACAAACCCACACTCTGACTTCAAAGCAGTGGCATCTCAGCAGCCTCCCCACAAGCAATACAAAGAGAGTTACTTTGCCCTGTGCAAGAATACCAGATGCTTTGGACTGTGTTCACTTTTGTGACTGGTACAGCCTCATCTTGCACAGCTCTTGCAAGGAAGCAGCATTCCTGGAGATGCTCTACTCCGAAATGCACTTCTCACCAAGTCACACTGAAAATGGGACCGATCTTATGTTTACATAAGGATATCCCTAAGTGCTTTGCTGGACTGGGGCCTTGCCCAGCTATGTTTCAGGCTCCTGGAGGTCAGTAGGGATTGATTAGCCTCTCTGCATGACCTGAGCATTGAAAGCCTACATGTGTCAGAATGAGGATATTTTACTGAATATATTTTTTATCTCCGAGGTTTACATATTGACATAAAGATGGTCAATAACAACAAAATCAGAAAAAGGAGTCCCTCTTTCTGAAAGAGAGCTGTGAGTGAACCCTAACAGACGTAATTTGTATCATTACTGCTGATGAAGTTAGTAACCTGTAGCAAGGAGACATGGATCACTAGCTACCTGAGAAGATGCAGCTGCAGATATCCAAATGAACATGGAAAAGGAAGTGAGTTGTAAAAAGGCAGTAGCTGAATATTTAAACCAGATGAAAGTTGTAAGGTAGGTTAGTGACCTTGAAAGAACCAGATAAGTAAAAAAAAAAGTAGAAAAGGGCTACAATGATTTATATACTTGCCCTGCACAAATATTACAATGCTTATTGAAAGGTGTAGTAAATTATGAACAAAGTAGAGCTTTATTAGATTAATGACAGAGTAGTTTATACAGAAAAGTTGGCAACTTTGGAAAGGTAAGAGAAATTAGTTTTAACTCTTTTTTTTTCCCCCATCTTTGAACATTTCTTTTTCTGACATACAGTCTTACACTTGAAGAACTCAATGTATGGAAAGCAAAGGAACACTAGGAAGTGTAAGGAGACATGGAGAAGGAGATACTAAGTGCTAAAAGCTGTCAGTTCACCAAGGTCCTGTTTCTGCCACTGTGGAAAGAGGTGGCAGTTTTGGAATTGACCAAGAGGTTCTCAGACATTTATCATGATTACTGTGGTGATATCCAGAACCCCTGGCCTTGGATCATACCGTACTGGTGTCCTTAAAAAAGACAAAAGACAACAAGCACCTTCCACATGCTTTAGATCAGACAAAGTGAGGCAAAGTTTGGTAGGACAACAAGGGACCATAGCCCAAATGGTTCACATGTGGTTGCACAGAAAGGTGGGCCAGGACCTCCAAATCCCATTTCCCATGCAAGTGCCTAATCTAGACTAAAGGGAAAGACACATCTGTCTTCAAGAACAGGTATTTTAAAGTAGGTTAAAGGATTTTGTTAAGGAAAAAAAAAAACCAAACAAAAAAACCCCAAACCAAAACAACAACAACAAAAAGGAGAAGAAAAAAAAATCCACCCTCAACAGTTTTCAATATATGTAGTTTGGTTTGCAAAATACAGGTATTAATCCTAACTTGTTTATACCAGTGGGAGGGACAAGTCAGTCATCACAATACTCATAATTACACGTGGAAAGACATTTGTAATCATATCAAGTCCCAGCAGTGACTCTAACAACTTCTTGGACCATTGCCATCAGCAGAAGAGCCAACTCCGCAGAGAAAACATTCAGGGGCACAGTTTGCCCCAGTTAATCAGGGCACGGTCAGCTGCACTGCTGGGGCACACCAGCCTGCTGATCATTAAGGTCTGTGACTGCCTTTTGCTGCAGAGGAGGTGAGTGGCTGTGCTTCCCCCCCCCAGCCCTGCGACTGCGCTTGGTGAGATCAGTGGCCGAGTTCTTACCTTCATGAGCAGGGTGAGGCCTGAGGAACCGGCACTGAGCAGTGTGCTGCTCATTATTCACCACTTGCCATGTACAGGTGACCTGAAAACCTGACCCACAGCCCAGTGAGTCTCCCCTTTGGATTTCTCTGTGCTCTGGATCAAGCCTCAAGAGAACAATTAGAATGAACGAGCTCAAATAAAAATGAACTTTTGTGGGTGTGTTTCTGATCACTTTTGCAAGCTGCCCTTTGCCCCCTGCAAGAGCCCTCGTCCAGGTGTAACGTGGCCAAAGAAAGTTCTAGGTAAGAGAGGATTGCAGGTTAATAACCATACTCAAAAGAGCTGCTTACAGGGGAAAAAAATGGCTGAGAAATAAAAAATATTCAACAGCATCACCACCCACAGCGAATAAATTTCACAGGTAGGATAGTGCAGATACAGCTATTATGGAAACATGAATCTTCAGCTCCTTTACATTATTATGCTTTTCCTTCCTTATAAGATTTGTTGAAAAAGTAGAATATGCTAATAAACCTCTCTGATTTGTCTCCCTTGAAGTTTTGTGTGAGCAGAGTAACACATTCTATTTGAACTCCATAATTCATATGTAATTATTTTTAGTTATGTTCTCTTCAACCCTCCGTGGGCAGCTAATGAATTTAGGAAAATGTATAGTCTCCTTGAATTACCCACTGTAATTTCTCACCAGCATTAGTTTGAGCTTTGTTGGCAGCTACACTCTTAAAAATCATCATTAAAACTTATCCCAGTCCATGTGTGACCTGGACAAAGAGTTTTTCCCCATGACCTCCTGCCTCTGTGTTATTTAACATCTCATCCTATGCCTTTCAGGGCTCTAGTCTCCGAAGACTGGAGTATTTCAGCTTTTTCACCTGTGAGAATCAAGGGATAAATACGTATTGCTTGGTCCACAACAGTGGCCATCCTGTGATGAGCTAACTATGCGTATGAAGGTATTCCCATGGGACTTGGCATGAACAACTTGAATTAGGCTGGAAAGGCAAAGGCTGGGATGGGCTCTGCTGCTTCAGCACGGTAGTGACACCGTCTGCAAACACACTGTTTTGCCACAAGAAAGTGCCAAAAGGAGCCAGGAGAAAAAAGAGGGCAACACCCTTCACCCCAAGCTCCATCCCTCCTCCACTGCACCTTCAGGAGCAGTGGAAACCGACGGCTGCCCAGCTTCACCCTCACACCTGCAAACCCTTCCATGGCCTCATTTCCTCTCTCCTCCGCATCCTCCCACAGAAACTGGGCTATTTGTTAAACAGAAGGACTGACTTCTTCTGGTGAAATATTTTAAGATGGTCTGTGCCTGTATAATGGAGGATTTATTTTCTCAAAGAATCTGCATTTTCTGAAGGCTTCAGGAAACTATTTTTTAAAGGAAATTCATAATTATTTCGGGATTTTTTTTTGCCCTTACAGTCTCCTCTTCCTTGCAGGAAAGGTCCATCCACATTTCTTCATAGGACATTCCATATGTGCATTCGTTTTCTGATTTAAATAAGAATAAGATCCAAATGCCATAGACGTTAATAGAAACTAAAGCTTTGTGTCCTGATGGTGCAATAAACTTCCACAACAGTGAAACACAGAGTTAAAAAACACCAATATGGAAAAAATCCATCATAGTCAAATAGACTAGTCAATACCACCTTAACACAAAACATTACAAACACCAAAGTAACACCTGCCTGTGAAACGCTTGATTTTTATGAAATTGTTCCTTGAGAAAATGGTCCCATAGAACTTTATAACTCTACTTAATCAGCACAAAACAAATCAAAGAAGATGATTCTCATTTCCTTTTCTAAATGAAAAATGTCCATTTCATGAGGGAAAGGTCAGCTGTTAGGCAGAGTGCTGCTGCACTTTAGAGAACTTAAAATTTGCACCTGGACTTCCTCACATCCTAAGCATTCCCCTCCCCAAGCCTGCCTGAGAATTGCTGATTAAAACCACTTTTTTGCTCCTAGTCCCTTCATTACTCTGATGATCTTGTCTTTCTCTCTTAGAATTTACTCTTCCTGTAACATTTTCTGGATAATATGCAATAAATTCTGGTTTATGTCATATTCCCAGCTAGACAGCTATAGAAGTGTTAAATAGCTACTGTGACATGTCTAATAAATAGCCATCTAACCACATTATAAATAACCTAAAATTCAGCCCAATAAATACTGCAATAAATTCAGGTTTACCAGTACATCTGTATAAATATCAGTAATAAGATGGACCAGAAAGGCTAACCATACTAAAGAGCTTTGATTTTGGAAAAAGGCCATGTGCAATACTTCATTCCTCTTAGGAGGAAAAAAAAAAAATTGTTCAAAAAATAATATAGCATGGGGCAAGGGAGAGATTCTTGAACAACCTGCAATTTATTTAGATGAGAAAAAATGAGATGTGAAGCAGGGCATGTTTAACTGAATGTCTGTGGAAGTTGCACAATTTTTGCATGCCTTAAAAAGCAATAACTTTCCAGTTATTAATTAACTCCTATTGCCAATACCATTACCAGCAGCTGGAAGCATCTACTGAACAAGACAGACAGGTACCTTTTTCTTCTAGACTGCAATCCTGTGTTGTCTGCCAAAAGTTTTGAAAAATATTCCAAGCGTTTGGCTGACTATTCAGTAGCCTAATCAATATTGCCCTCCTTGACGTTTTTTCACCTACCACCTGCGTTTTGCCATTCTTTGGATGACAAAAGCCAGGAGCATCTCCGCTGGAAGAGGCTGGCGTGGCCCTGGCAGGAAGGAGAGGTCTGTCCCCCACCTCCCACACCTGATGCCACCCTGTTCCACTGGATCAGGAGCTAAGCTGTTCATCTGTGCTCTACTACACAGTAAAACATTTTGCATTTCCACTGCTCAAGTTTGGACATCTTTAAGGTTCCTCCCTAGCTTTGCTTTCTCATTAACCAAAAGAGCATTCACTCGTGTGAGCAGTGATGACAATACCTGCCACAGTTCTGTGTTTATTCCGGCCTGTTTAGTTTAGCTTGTTTAAGTTTTATTTCTATTTATAAACTTAGGAAAAAAGAATTCTGTTCAGAGGAAGCTTTTAATACCACTGTCCATTCCCTATTTATATCCTCCTGGAGCTCTGTGATCAGAAGATAATACTACCAGCTTCCCCTGTGTCAGTTTGCTCACAAAAAAAAAAGACAAGTTACACAATAGCTCTACCATTACACAAAGGATGTGCATAAACATCTGCATAATCTAATATTTTCCACAGGTCAGACTAATGGGTCATGTACTCCACACTGGTTTCTAACTCTCCCGTTCTAGCACTGTGAAGGCACACAGTTAAATGATGAAAAAAAGGAAATATTTCTTCAGCATTCAGCTGTAGTCATCAGTGATGGATCAGGTATGAAAGGTTGCCCATGGAAACTTAAATTTTGAGCAAAGCACTGCAGATGGAAAAACGGTAGTTTTCTGGGAGCCTGTGGACCATGTCAGGAACACATAATACATGCTTACACTGAAGTGTAGTTACCTTGTCTCCTGTTCCTTGGGACACTTCCACACAATAAGCTTGGAGTTCTTGCATCAGCTACATTGGTTGACATGAACTTTCCAGGAGCTGATGTACCTGCAGGAGAAGAGACCAAAGCTGTTGGCTCTCATAAGTGATACCGTCGCTCTTTCCATTCCTTCTACGGTTGTCCAGCCTCAGACTGTCCCACTCTTTCCCTGGACATCCCTACACAGGGATCTACATCTCCCTTAATGTCTGAGCATGGAAGGAACAGTCTTGGACCTCCTCAGCTTCTACATGGTGCCATCAAAATCCGCTCCATCTTCTCCATTTATGACTGCTTTTCTGCCTGAAGAGACACATGGCAAATACACAGGTGCTGTGGGTCACACAGGGCAGTTTTCTGCAGATGGGATCTAAGCTCTTGATTCTATAAATAAATACAACACAGACCATATTGACACACTGCCCTGTTCTATTCATGTGGTATCTCAAAGAGAGACAGCTTCTGGGGAAAGCCTGAGCTGCCTCCTGATGGAGCAGTGAAAGGCTCTCAGCAAAGCACAGGATGGGCAGATTGAAGCAGAAAAGTGTGTGGGTACAGGAGGTCCTTTTTCCCTCGACTGCTTTAAATCACAGTCTCATTAAATGTGGAGGCTAGATGTAGGGAATCATGAGACTCAATTAATAGGTCATAGACTGCACATATCTAATTATAAGTCCATTTGGCCCTAGCCTAAACATCCTAATCTTAGTCCCAAAATATACAAGTCTGCTTGGAGCAACGCAGAACAGTGATAGCCATGCAGGGGCTTGCCAGCCTCAAACTGTCCATGTTGTTCTTTCAGTTATCACAGTTTATTTTTTGGACACTGAAACCCCGGGGGCTGCAGAGCAGTAAGGCACCACAAAGGATATAGTGATTTGTGACAAATCACTTCAAGGACGAGGGGAACCTTCTCAATGATATCACTGTCTGTCTGTCTCCGCATGATGTACTGCAAAGGTTAATTTGTTTTGAAATCCCCAGTTTTAATTTGCATTACTGAACAACCTAGCAATTATAATGTTAATCTATTCTTCAGTGGCCTTAAATTCAGAGATCAAGACTGTTGAACTAAGTAAAATTCCATCCCTTGCTGTGATTTATTAAAACTCGAGTGATACAGAGAACCCACTGAGCCAGAGCACTGATAGAAGCATTCTTTCAAGGCACACCCTTAATTAGTTTTAAAGCAGGATGGACCAATTTATATCACTTTGATTTGAATCAGTTTTGTTAATTGTGATTTAAATAACAACTTAAATAATTTAATTTGATTTGCAGTTGTGCTTTCTAACAGATATTCTTGACAAAGAGTTATTCTCAGAGACTGACAACTAATATAAATGTTTAATTTCAAAGAAAAGTAGCTTTGAGATTGTATTTAATATTTGTTATTGTTGCCTAAGAGAACACACTAAAGCCACACTTACGTCACTGTATACCTAAGCCTTTATTTTGGTTTTTGAGTTTTACATTTGATTTGTGAGAAAACAGGACATGGTGTTTTTAGTCACCTGACTCACTTTTTAATGTGTGCTTTGTGTCATGCTGCTTCTGAACAAAAATATCCAGAAGAACATAATTGTTTAAATGGAACTACATTGTGTCCTGCATATTTTAGGAAATATTATCAAAATATTCCTTGCATTTCAAGGCAGCTGATGTACTGAACAGTGCAAATATCATCGACAATAAAGCAGCTGAGCTAATTTTTCCTTGCTTCCATGTTCTTCAAGATCAGAATTGGCTGATCTCAAACTCTCCCCCCCCACCACCTTTTACTCACAAGATGGAAAAGGATAAGCAAATATTCCTGTTCTTTCAACTCCCAGTTATTTTCCCAACTCAGAATACTCTAGTCATTAAGTGATGTAAAGCAGATAAAATAAAAAGAAGAAAATGTTCTTTTTGCACCTGCAAGAGAGGCTGCAGCTGTCAAAAGCTAGTTTATGACTCAAGAAACTCCAATTCCAGGTGTCTAGTTAGTAATTTCTCCCCTTTAGTAAGCTGACATTCTTCAGAATTTTGGCAGTGAATATATACTCAACTGTTATTTTTTTGTAAGAGCTTATTAATAAGAATATAAAATCTTATTTTAGGCATTCATAGCAAATTTAGGCTATCATCATTCCAGAATACATGACTTCAGGTTTAATTTTAAGAGGAGAAAAATGTTGATTCAAAAATTCAAAGATGCATGGATATGTGTTGTAAAAATACACACGGAGTTCTTGGCACTAAGGAACCACAGACAAAAGGACAAGACATCTGTTTTGGAAGGAAACACAACAAAAAAAAAAACCCCTCTGGATTTTTTTTTTGTTCAGAGGATTTTCCTCCCACCCTCAGCTGAGAACTGAGCCTGTCCTGGTCTGAGACATCATTTTCCATCACATAAACGCTCTGCTGATATATGTGATACCTTCTACCACTCTCTGAATTTTGCAGGGGAAGCTATGCACAGAGCACCATTGTCTTGCCAACAGAAAGGAGAATTGGTGAAGCTCGTGTTTCTGTTGTGTGATAAAGTATGTTTTTTATCCCTTGCACCTGGATAAAGACCTTTGACTTCCCCACAAGGAAAATGCCTGAGCATGAACTCTCTTCTCCACACACCATCATTCTCAGATGGCATGACAGAAAAGGCACAGCTCTAAGCCAAAGTGTCCTTTCTTAATCCAAATACTTATTCTAAATTCCACCTAAACCTCTACCTGGTTAGAAATTAGTTAACTAAGTTAATGCAGCTGCTGGGTAAGTAAGAGAACTTTTCCACTCAATTACTTGACACAAGTCTAACAGCACAGTTTCTTAGGGCAATGACTCGTCCTGGTGGACTCAATCTAAAGGTTGGATTCTATGATCCTGGAGGTCTTTTCCAACATTAATGATTCTATGATTCCCATCCCTATCAGCAGGGCATCTACACTGATGCTCAGGGAGGCTGGCAGGAGGGCAGGACTAGGGTTTGCACACCTCCACCTCTGGACAACAGCACAATAACACCTCAAAATGCACTTTGGAGCTGGATAATAATTCTTCCACAGGCTATTCTCAATATTTGGCTCTAGGAAATTCCTGTTCCATGAGCCAAAAACTCTGTGGGGTAACAGAGGTCAGGCAAGAGAGGTCCAGACTGCAGTCTGCAATGAGGGTTCACGCTGTGTCCTTCATGTCTTAGTCAGCCCCCAGAGTATGAACCCTTATACTCATTTTCAATCAGTTTTCTGAAATAGGAGACATTTGTTTTAATTCGTCTGGAAAGTGCTGAAGATACCACCTGGTACTTAGTGACCGGTGTTAACCGATACCAGTAAAAATCAAATGTTGATCCTTAGCTCCTAGAAAAGGATTAATTCCCCAGTATGGTGAGCATTTGAAACTAAACAAAACAAGCAAGCAAGTTAGCTTTTCACCAGTTCTGAGTTTGCAGCACAGGAATATGCACATCCAAGAGGTGCGGGAATGCTGGGACCAGGCAGACACTCACTTGGGAGGGAGCACGACAAAACACCCAGGCAACATTTCCATAAGGCCCTGAAGAAGTACTTCCCAATCAAATGAAAAGTTGTATGAAAAAAAAAAACCTGAAATGAAAATTTGATAAGTAAACAGAAAACATTAAAAAAAAACCATTAAAAGCGTTTCCGTGGAATGAAATTTTTGCTTACTTTAAACTTCAGAGCAAGCGTAGACTAAAGAGAGGTGCCAAAAGCAGTAACTGAAGAGCTGTCACTGTGCTGCAGCTAAGGACATACACCCACGAGTTCCCCTTAGCAACGTCTCCTTTTCTGCTGAAAACCACCACAGTTCACAATTCCTCCATGCAAGCGTCAGCCTACCTGGAAATGGCAACTTAAATGTGCAGAACAGACAAAAGGGATCAGTAAATACCTCAGCCCTGTCTTTGGAAAGTTGCACTATACATTCAAGACCAATTAAATACTTTAAAACCTCAGTGAGTACCTGCGAGAGTTGTGTCTGCTAAGCCCATCAAGTCTGCAGAACTTGCACAGGAGAATCATAGAAGAACTTTGCAAGGGGAGGCTCAAGACACACTGATGTAATTTTTAATGTTTTGGAAAATATAGGAAATTCCAGCAATCATTGAATTAAGTCTGAATTTCTTTCTGAAAGATGTGCATTAGGCAAATATAAACCATTCAGTAAATACATGGAAAAAGTGATGCCCTGGAAGAAATAAACAAATGATATGTAACATCAGACTAAACAAGGTAGTGCAAGGCCAAGAAATAACATCTATCTTTGAAATCATTAGGAAGTAATAAAAAATAAACATTTGAAATATTAAACAAAATAGGAGAAATAATTCTTTTCCCCTATCACTCATATCTAAAGCAGTGCAGACATGCAGCTCAAATGTCACTGAATATGGTAGGTTTCATCCCAGCCTGATCTGAATTTCAGGTTGGCTCTCCTGACAACAGCAGCTCATCAAGATGTCTGTGCTAGCCAGATACTTCACCTCCTGTGTGGGTAGGGAAAATAGAGCAAGTAAAACTAGCTGACATCAGGAAAATTGAGAAGCTGTAATTCATATAGAATTGGCCCAGAAATAATCAGATTCCTAACTCCTTTTTTTGTTCCTGGACCAGATCCATTCTGACCAGATAAACTCCTCCTCAGTGCACTACACAGCTCTGGTGTAATGAAGTGATGGGTCATGCTGGTGCTATCGTATCCAGGATTTATGAGGAGACATTATCGCCTCAAATCAGGAATTGGAAGGGGTAGAGGTATTTTGGTTCAGCTCTGCAAACAAGTCTTTAAGGCATGTTTAAATGGGTGGGATGTAATCAATCAAATTAAGGTGCTGTGCATGGGTGTATCTCCCCTGACCTCAGAGGGAATTCCAGCATACATTGATACAGGATCTGACTGGTTAGGAATTAATTAGCCATGCACATCTATTAGCAAAAGCATGCACACCTCCTACAGGTAATTCGGCATATTTCCTCTCCTTCCCTGAAAGGAAAATGCCCAGTGCAGATACCAAAGCTGCCTTCCCCGCTGATCCCCTCTTGTCTCTGTTTGGCATGTTACTTGCATTCTCCATTCAGCAGCAGCTGTGCATAGTTGGTCAAACATTCCAAGTTGTTTGTCAAAGTTTGGCTAAGGCTTTTCATCTCCCTGCTTTCCCGTGGGGCGCCCAAACATAAGTCATCTCTGTTGGCTTTTGGAGCAGATTAATTCAGAGCACAGCTTCAGAACTGGCAGGTAATCAGTTAGCTGGAGGTTAAAGTGGAGCATTTTTCCCTAACAAGTGCAACGAAAAGGTGGGAAAGGTATTTCTGAATTAGCACATTTTAATTCCGGTAATGTATTTCCTAAAGGCACATCTCCAATGCCAGCTCATGGACAATTCTTTCACTAGATGCAATCTGAAGAACTGCTGGAGGTGGAGGAAAGCTAATCAAAGCGGAAGGTCTGATTTATCACTTCTGGAATCCATGGTGGGAATAACAAACTGTAGCCTCAAGGTTTTGGGCCCTGAAGCACACTGCACCACCCTGGATCCATGATAACAATGAGAAAACCTCCTGCTAACATCGCTCATGCTTATCCCCAGCCTGCTGGAGATGTTACTGTAAAGGGTCTGCACAAGGAGGAACCAGAGTCCTCCAAAAGTGAGGGCAGGAATGCAGGGGCTCTGCAGCACTCAGGTAACTGGCAGTGCGACAGAGGAGAAAGGATTTTGGGGGTCTGACCACACAGGTTTTGTCACACAGTGAAGAGGGAAATAGATCATATCTGCCACATCTTGGAGCCTTGATCCATAGCCAGGTAATTGGTAACAGGAGTTTTCTGTAAAGATGAACTCCATGGAATTTTTTAACATGAATATCTCTCAAATAATTTATTTTATTTTGAGCTATCTCCTAGGAAACAGTCCATTCGTGCCAGCATTGAGGAGTAGGATGCCATGCATAGTTAGGAATGCCTGTTAACTTCCACCCTCAAAATGCTCATCCCTACAAGACAGGAGGAGAGATGACAGCATGGGATCTGATCTCAGTGGACCATCAGTGGGATCCTGGCTCCTATTTGTGCTTCAAGAGTTCTCACTCCAAATTTATGCCCAAGCTGTATCATGTGGTGTCAGTCCAAGTGGATGCACAGGTAGCTGAGTGAGGTCAGTAATTAATTTGACACATCATGGCTCCAGATCCCACAATGATTTATGGATGTGAGAAACTATCTTACCTTAATCAACAGGAATATTCATGTGCATGAA
Source organism: Cephalopterus ornatus (assembly GCA_013396775.1). NCBI lineage: Eukaryota > Metazoa > Chordata > Aves > Passeriformes > Cotingidae > Cephalopterus > Cephalopterus ornatus. The sequence continues at coordinate 274,675 of VZRE01004774.1, read as the reverse complement.
ATTAGATAGGTAAGATCAGGATCAGGCTCCAGAGAAACAAAACGATGTAAAGGCTGTTATTTATCATTATTATCTGAGAGAAAAAAAAAAAGGAAGGATTTGAATTATAGTTATTTGATGGATAACATTGCAGTAGACAGCTTAGTTCTTGTAATCTGCTGGCACCATCAGCAGAGGACTAAATCAAATGTGTTTTTGTTCATCTTGTGTATCTATTTGTGCAATCCATTGCAATGGTTATTCAATATTTATGTTGTCTGGGTGAATTACTGCATATTTCATTCTCTTTTGAAAACTAGGATAGTTGAAATAGTACAGCATTGCTTTTTATCTGACAGAGCTTTAATCTTTTGCTTATTGTGGTTTTACCTGAGCTGTTGTTCAAAAAAACTAAATAAATGAGGTTTTGGCAAGATAAGGAGTTCCCGTATTAGACTCTGATACCATAGGTCATGGTATCATGATACACCTGACATCCCTCATAAATTATAAGTGTGTGAAGATCTGTTTTTGAACTGCCTGTATTGAAGATACAGCACTCACCACACTGAATAATGTTCAAAACTGCTCATACTGTAGCCAAAGTAGTCAAATTCCATCCTTTAGGAAGTAAAGATAATCACTTGCAGAGATCAGGAAAGACTTTCTGCTCTACTTACAGGAATAAACATAGTCTGTGGCTCTTCTCAGCTAGTCATATCCATCATGGCACTCTCAGTTTGGTACAAAATATCACAGAGAAAAATAGATCAGATTTCTCTAAATCATTAGAATATGCCTGCTGCTGCACTCCAGCACTGAGATTGCAACTCAGCATCTTGTTCCACTTGGCAGTGAAAAACCAGCTGAAAGTTAGATTGGAGGAGAAAATCTGCAAACACAGACTTTCAGTGAAAGTCACCTGCCACCTTCTGGGTGCCCACCGTCTCCAGGGCGCAGGTGACAGAAGGTTTACAACTTCTATGACTAAAAAGCCTTGCTCTTTGACCTTGCTCCTGAAGAAACCTTGTCATAGACTTTTTAAGACTTCAAGAGGAATCAAGAAGACATCAGGAAGGTCCAGAAAGACATCAGTGTGGATCCACAGTTCAGATTTCAGAATCAGTGGACATTTTTTGTTGCTTATTCCATACAGGAGCATTGAAAGGAAGAGCTCAGAATGACCTTAAAAAGCTGAAAACAGAAACAGAAGACAATTCTTGATGCTGCTCTGCCATAATCCATGCTACCCCAAACCATTCTCCAAGGAAAGAAACTGAAAAATCCCATCAAGGAAACAGTGCCATAAACCAGAAAAATAAAGTATAAACAGAAAAATAAAACCAGACGCCACTGTGGTACCCAAAGGAACTATTACAAGCAAAATGTTTGTCAGAATAGGATGCTCCACTGCGCACATCTGGTGTTCTCAGCAATACAGAACATTTCTTTAATTGCTACACCTGAGACTGAGAGCAAGAAATAAATCTAGGCACTGATCTCCGCGTATTTTGAGGCAGGTGGAGATGAGTAGCAGCATGAGGATTTCATTGACAATAATCAAGCAGTTATACATTACTGCGTTAACAGACACGCTCATGATACGGCTATGCCTTTGTAATTTGATGTCTGTTTTTTAAATCCTTCTGGTGCCAGACACCGTAGAGATAACTGTGATAAGCCTCCCATTTGGTATATATCATCCAATACTTTTTTGCACAATCCAAGATGTCAGTGCAGCAATATCCAGTGGAAAAGGCAATGGACTGGATGTCAGAGCAGCTGGACTGGTTCCAGTTTGTTGCTTCTTCTCATGGGTTGTTGCATGTCACTGAACTTCTCTATTTCTGTTTTATTTACTCAGGCTGTAAGTACTAGCTACATGTTTAGACACCACCTTGCATAATGGATCCTCATTCTCAGGCTCTTAAAAACGTGCAAGTTAGTATTATCCACTCAAATTCATGACTTAGACTTTTTCATACCACAAACACAGCGAAACTGATGCATCTTTGGAGAGAAAAGGATTTTAAGACAGGCACAACGCAAGAAAGGAGATAAATACCACTACTCTGAGAAGCTGTTTGGTATTTCTAAACTGGAAAATGAGCTTCTGGTCCTCTTGCTCAGCATCCTTATTGCCCTCACCTCTCAATAGGATGGTGGGAAGTTTATCACCATATTTGTAAATGGTGTGAGTCCATGAAAGAGTATGCTAAATACTGATATCAAAATGTTGACATCCTTAATAGAAGTAAATATGTTTTATTCTGAACTCAACCTGAATATTCTAAAATTGATTTTAATACTTTCTTTCAGAGTAACACCAAAGGTTGCCTTTTCTTGACTCACTTTGCTATAGCTTGTCCTTTGTGAACAATGGCACATCATTGCCAGCTGTTATTATTACCTATACATTTTTCAGCTGTATTTCATGTAGACCTGGTGACCTGATACTCCATTGACCCAAAATTTTCAGTTCTCAACTCTGTCATTTCCCAAATCAAGATGACATCTCTTGAACCACGATAACTGCCTTAGAGCATTATCATCCTACGCAAAATGAAAATTTGGGCATTTATTGCCTTACAGCACATTTGAGGTCTGGAAAAAATATTAAGTTTCCAAGCCTCATTCTTCAGGTTGAACCTCAGGTAGGTGCTCAAAGATAATCACGTTCTTGGGCCTCACCAATACTAAGTACAGGATACAGAGGTGTCCTTAAAAGAGTCGCTAGGTTTGAGCAAATTTGGGTCTGTTCAAATAGTGTCTATTCTACCCAATTTGCCCTGCTTTGACACAATTTATTTAAAAGAGGAAATAATTGAACTAAAAAGTGAAGTGGACAATTTTTTCTTTCTTAAATGACAGAAAATTTCCCAGGTACGATGGCTTATTGCTCTGATGAACAGCAGTGCAGCCCGAGGAGAGGACTGTGTGAAGAGTTCAGCAATCAAAGCCATCAGTCCTGCCTGCCATGATCAGCCTGCAATTTTTTGTGAGTGTGGGCATCAGTTTCCTGATTTCATCCTTTTATAGAGCACAGGCAGAATAGGACATCAATAACTCCTTTCCTGAAGATCAGTGGCTCATTTTATCTGCATCTACTGGATGTTCTCTTTGGAGCAATGCTCTGCAGACCTTACCAGTTTTCTATAGACAACACAAAAAAATATTACCTTAATATTGTTGAATCATGACCAAGCCAGAGACTTGCTGGTCCTTCCTCCTTTTGATATCCAGAAGAGCTGACTGTATTTTGAACATTTGATTTTGTTTGCAAGGAATGTAATGCTTTTTTAACAAAGCTTGAATTTTCACACTGGAAAAAAAACCCAAACACATTAAGCATCTTAAAATGATGCTTCTGAATCAAAAGAGAAAAACTTAATTCAAGACAATATCCAAATTCGGAAAAAAACAAACCAAACTAAAGTAAAAATACCCTCAACAGCAAAAATCCCAGCTATATTGGTCCTGAAAGACTTTCTTGTGATGCAGTTGTTACACAGCAATATATTTTCATAGATACATAAATAAAATATTAAGCATACATATACTATGCAATTAAAGTTAGTAAGGAACACATATACATTGATGGTACCTATCCATATCTAAATGAAACATTTCTCCCTGTCCTTCAGAAACTCATGAATCAGTGGACTTCAAGACTACATTTCTCTTTCTCACTAATGAAAGATTCCCCTATACAAAGATTTGTGACTAGTTCAATGACATGGCAATTATTTCTTTCCTGTTTAGAAATATCCTGAATAGCATGAAGCTGAATTTCAAACTGCAAGTACCTCTTCATTGTGCAACTGCCTTTTCCTCAAAATTACGTTAAACTTATTTAAGGCTTTTTTTTCATTTAAAAATAGATTTCCTGAAGCTGAAAAACCTTTGGGTTTTCTTTTGGCCTTCCCCTCGTTACTACTTCCCATGTAATGATGCCATAATGATTCACTATTTGATGTTCTTTGGCTTCAGACTTATATTCTAATTGCCTAATTTCTTATGAGAAAGGCAGATAAGGAAATATTTCAAGAGGATTGTAAATAACTGACAAGGACCACAAGACTCCAGTTATTTTTAATTTATATCTGAAATGTTCTGCTGTGCTAGCTGAAATGATGTGTTTGTATAGTTTTTCAGTGCAGTCTGTATCATTTATCACTCAATAACCAGCATGAACTGTATCCTGCTTTAAAACCTCAAGGTATTTTCCTGGTTATCCTTACAGCAATGTATTGTATTCTTCTAGAGGACATACAGTGGAATAATAAATTGCATGACTTTGAATAAACGACTCTCCTCTTTTACCTGGACTCTACCCAGTCTTACCAACAAGATGGTTTCAGTCCTGCATGGTCACACAGCTGCTTGCCTTATGCGAGATGAACCAGAGTTCAGTCTTCTTCATAATTCAGCCTCTTAAGAAGTGTGTTCTGGGTTATTTTTTATTGTACTCCTGCAAAATAATTGAAGAAAAAACCCCAAACCCTGTCCTGAAAGCTGAACTTGCAATATCTTTCCATCCTGGCATTTAGTTCTAAGAGGAAATATGGGTTATCTAACATACCCAGCTCCCAGAATCATACTGCTGCTCACATGGTGAATGTTACAGGTGGTGGTGCTTATGCTAATAAGAAAGTAAATGAGAAAAGCCAGGCTGGTTCATGTTTTGTAAGAAACAGATTGGAACCCTACATCTATCAGCTGGGAGAAGACAAACATTAGAAAGAAAAGAAAGAGTTAAGTCCAAAAAATAAAAAGGTATTGAAGAAAGGAGAAATAAACTATTATAGATAGAAATTGTCAGACATTGCCCTTGTGTAATGCTCCCTTGTTTACATGGTTTACACTAATATTGTTAGTTGCTTCCTGAACAATGGCTGAAGTAAGGATTCACAAGGAAATTTAAAAATAGGGTGAAGAGGTGGAGACTGGAAAGATTGGAAGTACAGAATAAAATCTGTTGAGTTCAGATGGGTGTCACAGACCTCTGGCTCGTTCATCGGAGAAAACTTCAGGCCTTGTAACAGGATTTAAATGTCTAAAAGACCACCAAGATTTTAGTACAGCAGATAGGTACTTTCTTTACTGTGATGGTGGTGAGGCACTGCAACAATTTGCCCAGAGAACCCAAGAACCTGTGGATGCCCCATCCCTGGAAGTGTTCAAGGCCAGGTTGGATAGAGCTTTGAACAACCTGGTGTAGTGGGAGGTGTCCCTGCCCATGTCAGTGGGGTTGGAACTAGATGATTTTAAGATGCCTTTCAACCCAAACCATTCTGTGATTCTGTGATCACGGAAGTGACAAGACTTGGTATTTTAGATTCAGTCCAGTCTGTCTTTACTTCTGCATCTGCAGAGCTTTGCTTTGCAAACAATGATAACCATGTAAAAATGAAGGACATTTTATTCTCTCCAATTACCTACATGCACACCTTTGTAGAGGTGAAATGAAGAGGTGTGCATCTTTTCTAGCTTTAGGAGAGTCCCCTTCCCCATCCCCCCCTTCCCTACAGAAAGAGGTATAATGTACACATCCTTCAAGTGGAGCTATGGTTAAAATCCACCCAAACATCACACAGATAGGCTTTGTTCTGACACATGTGGTGGTGTGCTACTTTCGCTCTCTGACTAAAACTAATTGTTGTTAAGCACTCAACATTCCTCTCTGAGAATACTACTGGTTTGGCAAAAGTTCAGTGAGAGTTAAAGAACCACCTCCCAGAAGCTATTCTAACCTGAAAAAAGAGGATGGCCAAGCAAGTTGAAACACATGGATTAATTGGTGCTTAAGTAGCTAAGCTGGTGCTTCAAATTAGTATATACATAGAGAAGAGTAGAATAAAAGGAGGGGGCTGTAAGCATGGATAGACCTTTAACTGCTCTAGGAAAGGATCTTACATGCATTCCTTTATTTCCGACTTATTCATTGATTACTGCTGGCGCTTTGCAAACATAGGCGTGCCTACACCATTAATGCAGAGGCGTGCTGGAGATCCCCAAGACAGACATATGAAGAAACCAGCACATCTACACAGTGTGTGCTGTGCCATAGAAACCAGTTTGGGTCCCAGAAATAGCATCACCTCATAGAGGCATCTCACTTGGGATCCAGATCCACACCTGCAGCACCCAGGCAGGACTTAGATCATCTATCTTCACACAGGCAAATCAAGTGCAGGATGGAGACTGGGAAATTGCCAAATAGAAGAGCACAAACACAACACATTCCTTCAAAATATGGAAAAGAAGCATCTACTACATTAGACTGCTTTGATGTATCCAGAGCTGATTTATGAAGGAATACTCCTGGAAATCAGATTTGCAGTATCTGAGATGAACTATTTTGTGCTGGTTTACAGTCTGGGAGCACCTCAAATCCTGCTAATGAGAGGAGTAACCGCATGGAGGAAGTACCACTGGTCCATAGACAGACCTTAGTTTCACAGTTTTCTCATACAAAATGTACAGTACAAAAAGTGTCAGAGTGCATGGTCAGAAATGGACAGTAAGGCAGGCTTACAGCCTAAAAAGCTGTAGATCTCAGCAAAAGTCCAGATCAAACTAACTGCAATGGTGCTGCCTCCCAGCCCCAGAGCCTCATAGCTCACCAGGACCACAGTACCAGTCACCAGATGCAGGTGTGGACAACACAGGCTCAGCAGAGCCAGGACTTGGGGTTTTTTTATTATTCAGTAACAGTTTCCATTGCTCTCTTTGGGAACATGGTGGAAGGAAGCTCAGATAGCATCAGGAGACTCTGCCAAGTTGCTCAGCAGTTTGGTTTATGTGTATCCCGTGAACAACCTCAGCTTCGGTGCCTGGTGCTGAGTGAAGACACCATGACGTGGCCCCCAAAGGAGGGTCCCTGAAGTGCTCGTACCCGTACCTCAGCCTTCAGGGATCTCTAAAGGACACCAAGTCCCTGAGAAAAAGGAACAAAGCTCATAGCCTTTTCCACTTAAAAATAAACCCGTTAAATGAGAGGAAGCGGGGCAGGTGGCTCGTTTCCGAGCACTGTGGAGCTGATTGCAGGGCGAGCCCGAGCTCTGATTCACCGGCCAGGTCGGGGCCATTGTCCCGTTCCACCCGCGCACAGGAAGGAGAGCCCGGTCCCGCGGCCACCGCCCCGGCACAGCACCGCACCCTGGCACCGAGCGAGGCACCCCAGGCCTCCCTGGCACTTACAGACGCACATACAAAGCCCAAAACAGCTTTTCCCCGCCTTGCTTTCCTCTCCTGACATTCGACCACCTGCACGCTGCACTAGCAGAGAACTGTGCTGCTGCTTTCAAGTGGACACCAAATAGTCACAGGAAAAAAAAAAAAATAATCACAACCTGTGCATTTAGCACACGTATGAGAAATTGTTGATATCTTCCTCTTCCTTGGTTCTGGTTAAAAGAGCAAGCATCAAATCACTTCCCATCCCAGATACTGTATTTAGGGATGTGTTCATCTAGAAAGCCATGCCAGGGACACTGTGAGCAGGAAAGCACTGACTGACAAGTAAGCCCCACCTCCCGATTTAAGTGACATTTTATGACCTCCTGGTGTTTCTTCAAAAAAGCCTTCCCCTTCCATTAGTCTGGCTCCCTGTTCTCTGTGGCGGTGAATGATAAATTAAGATGACAACATGGGTTGATGAGGCTGAATATCCTTTGAGCCTGGCTCACCTTTCTCCTTGATACTGCTATGAGGCCACTGTCCCACTTTGGCACCCCAGTGTGAGTGTAAGTTGTCATAAATCCAGACTTTACCAGCAAGATCAAGAAGAAGGAGGGCTGTGAGAGGCCTCCACAGAGACAGGGTAAGCTGTAACAAACATGTGAAAATTAGCTGAATTCATGTTCACATTTGATATATCTACACATATGGGCAGAGACAGCCATGCACTCGCTTGGGTCTCACCAGATGTGAAGTGCTTGCAGCTGGGAAGTCCCTTTTTGTTTGCATCACCGAGCCCCAGTTACGCTGCCTCAGCGCAGAAGGCATGGCTGCCTCACATCCAGATGGGGACGAGAAACCAAATGTTTGCACCTGTTCGTGCAGACACGGATAGTCAAAGATTGTGCTGACCACGGTGAAAACAAAGCCTCTAACACGCGGATTCAATAAAAATAGGGTGGGCAAAACTCTGCCCCCACACGCTTGTGGGGCTCAGTAAGAATGAGACGTGTTCATCCTGTCGGTGTAGGATGTCACGCACCGCTTTCTAGTAGCTGGTCCAAACAGGATGAGCATTTCTTGCTCCTGGCTAATAGCATTACCTCCTCTGCCTGCTGGGAGAGGCTTATCCCTTCTGTCCCAGAACCGCACACCAAAGCACCAGGGAAAGTCTGGCTGCAGATGCACCACTGTTCCTTCTTCAGAGGGAAGGCACCAGCAGCAGTTTAACTCCTTTCTTACCACTGCCAGAAAACACAGTTTCATCAGAATGAGCCTGCCACTGAAAAAGTTACGTTTGTCAAATTGGTAATTAGCTCATAAACCGAGGCCAAGGATTGTGATTCCTCTGAGCTTTCTGATACTCACTGTGACTCTGCCAATTTAAGGCCCCAGGAGAACAGGGCTCCTTTCCACTGTTTTTTGGCTGAGGATTGAGACTAGATTAATTAAAGCAACTACTTTAATCTTGGAGCTTATGAGTGAAAACTGAGCATACTAAAATGGAGAAACAAGTTCTTTCCCCTTAATATTTTCCATAATATTTTCCAGTAAAATGTCTAAACTGATGACAGCACGGTATTTCTTTCTTAGTTCTGGCCTTAATTTTACTGTTTTCTGTAAATGAAAAAGGGGGCAGAAGGGATGAGATTTGATATTCTCAAAATTAAATATGCTACTGTGTAGCCATATGCAGTAACAGTCACAAGCTTTCATCAGTTTTTCTCTTCTGGAGGATTAATAATCTGTCATTTAAGAGTTACTGTCTTTTTAGAACCATCTTATTATGAAAAACCCAAGCATTAAACTTCTGCCCTGGGTGCTAATTCTTTGACAGTTTGGGCTTTTTGTCTGTTTTTAAATAGCGAATATTCACCTTACATTCAGGGGAAAAAATCTTTACCTGGAAATCATCTTCTGTGCAATTACCTGTTAAGACTTCAAATGAAGCAAGGCTTCAATACTTCTTTGGAGAAGATTTTCATGTGAAAATACCTCTCCTTGCAGGGGATTGCCAACTTTGTTATTAATGGCTATTCCCTTACATTCTTTTCTTTTGACTATTGCACAATTACTACTCCAGTGGAGCAGGTTTGTCCAAGGGAGAAGAGCTGGTGAGTTCAAGGGGGAGGCTGAGTATCGGTGGTGAGGAGTCAGGTCATTCATTACCCACCAGGTCTACCCAAAAACAATAACTGCAGAACTCACAGAATGCCATCAAATGCATTCTTCTCCAGGGTGATTAAACAAATATTCAATTTGATGCAACTGAGGTACAAAAGCTCTCTGTATCCTTCCTCTGCCAAGCATAGAAGAATGCCTTGTTTTAAACGGTTTACAAAAATTCCCATATGCCAAGGACGTATCATTTACATGGAATCCAGGCAGGTTCATGCAATCACTGCTTATACATAATTGTCCCAAAAGTAAGGGGAAAGGGCGAATATAAATGGAGTAAGTCAGCTTATCAGTGCTCAAGGTTTATTTTACTTCTCCCCAAGGGAACATAGGGAGGTTTGCTAGGAATCCTTTTTTATCTACTAATGGGACAAATCTGAAATGAAGAATAAAATAAAAAATAAAACCTCTTAATTCTGATTTTGTAACTGCACCCAGTTTAAAATCTAAAAATAATATAAAGTTGATTTAAAGTCAGTTCTAATTAAACAAGACAAAGTGGAAGTGGTAGTGGGTGAAAAATTCAAGCAAACTGTAAGATTGTTTTTCTTTCCTTGTTTCTCCTAGAGTTCTGCTCCCCAAAATCTCTAGCAGTGGTCTGAATCCAGGTTTCTTCAAAGCACTGCTAAATGTCCAACAGGAGAAAATGACATTGTGCATTACTTAACAGCAGTTGTGCCCTAACATATTAAAAATCAATTATGTTTCACATCATGCAGTCTCAACTTTTAGCAGTTATTTGTGCTGCTAATTTGAGTTGTCCTGGATAATTAGAGGATCTATATCTTCATCATTATAAAAAAATTACTTTTGCTAGGATTTGCACAGAGGTACTAACGGCATTATAGTCACGATGATTTTAATAGAAGGCAGATTGTACCTGGCTCTAATGCTCCAAATCTGTAATGAATTTATCCCACAATATCCACAGAAGATAATTAAGCACCTTGATCCCCATTTTAGATCAGTGGGGAACTGAAGCTCAGCAGTAACGGGGTTTAGATGCTCAGAGACATAAGCACCCTGCTTACCTTCACACACTGGGAAAAGAAACAACACAACCACATGGGTGGTGACAGGGAAAAGAGATCAGACTTTTCATGGAGACGACCTGAGCTTCTAGCAATACCTATGTGCTAGTTTCTATCCTAATGCACTGCCATGTTTCTAGGGTCAGAGTGGCTTTGACAGCGAGGATGCACAGACACGAGCCCTAAGCAAGCTACAGAACATGGTGATGGGGAAAAATAAGAACACTACTGGAGATTTGCCTACAGCAGAGGAAGGAACTTGCCTGAGGAGGGTTATTGTTTCAGAATTGTTTGATGAAATAATAAACAAAATACTGCACTGCTAATAATTTCTTTAGACCCATGCTGCTTTGCAATGCAGAGGAGTACGTGTACTCCCTGCTCAGAGAGGGCTTCCTGCATAGTTTCAATATGAAGAAACACGCACTCATTTGTCAATGACAGAAAGCTAGAAGGCAATTTCTTAGCCTTAGTGCTTTCTCTTAAGCAGAAATAGTCCCATCAATGTTTAAGGTGCATAAGGAGATTCAAATGATTTTAATGCTCAGGCTTCTTTTCTAAATTGAATTAAAACTGCTCTGAACCAATATTGCAAGGGACAAAGGTCAAGGCTTTATTTATATAATACAAGGATGTAATGCAATAACCGGCTGTTTGAGACACGTAAGTAAAAGATCAGGGACAAAGCTGTAGACAGGATGTCAGCCGTGCACAGGGAATTAGCCATGCAACTCCCTCTCATTAATTACAGATACGCACATCCGAATCCCCATACATCATAATGAAAGCGGACCAAGTGATAACTGTGATTCATACTTCACCATTAACAGTGCAATAAAAGGTGAAAGAGGATTATGCTCTTCTGGCACCATTAGGTAACCATGGTTGTGGGTTCTTCCTATGCCCAATCTGAAATGAAATGGCAGCCATGGAAAAACATGGTAGAGAGTAGTTTTCAAAACCTCCGGAGGTGCCATTTTTAATAATGTTACTGTGCAAGGAATAAGTATTCCCGTACGAATCATCAGGCACCAATATAATATTTTTCTACAAAAACCTAACAAAAAGTAAACATTGCTACATCTTGCAGGATCTCCAAAACCACATTCTGTATCATCACACCTATCAGAGTCAGAAAGAGATTTAGAAGCTCTGAAGGACCTTGAAAAGCTCCATTTCTAAATATTGCCTTTGTCCCAAATAAGTTACTTGCTTAACATGCGACTTAACTCCCAGTCAAATACATCTACAACTTACTGAAGCCCATCATTTATGTTTTGGGTACAAGACTGTCTTAGTTTTTATGCCAAACATTCTCTTGCTGTGTTTTTGTCCAAAAATATAAAGACACAGTTTCAGCAACAATAATGCAGAAGGAGAATAATATTTCCCTACACCTATATATCAGCAATATGTATAAAAGTCAAGTTACTCTACTTATCAGGACCAACTGCACTTTTAAATATTCTTATGCAACAGTTACTGACATCAGTAGAGGAGGTGTGCATACAAAAGGCTGAGCTTGACCACTGAAAACCCAGGAGGTTGGATTCTATCAGAGAGCAAGCAACTATTCCCAGGAGCTGACACCTCTTGCAACAAAGCTCCTAGTGAGTATGAGGTCTGCATAATAGTGGTTCTCATGGGAAAAGTGAGATGCTCATGAGGTAAATAAAAATCACTCAAAGCATGGAAAAGGAGCACAATACCATATTTAAAATTACACACATTTAATTGAAATGCCTCTGACAACACAGAAATTTAATTGGTATGGTTGAGTCTGTTGTAGATGCTGGGGTTTTTTCATATTTTTTTTTATTATCCTATTGAAAAGCTGACTTTCCAGTTTGTGCAAGACTGCCACAAAGACAAAAATCCATCTTATGGTAACAGAATGAACCTAAGGCTTTACTGCCTTACTCTAAGAACATTTTGACATTTGATTTTGTCCTCATGACACCTGTAACTAATGCAACTTTGGAGCCCTTATCAAAAGCTTTAAAATAGAGTTTACCAGCATTAACTGCCAGGTAGCCTTTTTCAAATGTTTTCCATACACTGTGTGCCCCGATTCAGAAAATGCATCTCTTTGTGTAGTCTCTAACTGATGGAAAAGATCCATGAAAGGCTCCTGGTAACCAGGTGCACTCTATTTCCCACTCAGCTGGCAGAGAACGACTGATGTTCCTTACCTCAAGTGAACTGGACCCTGTGGGCTAGGAGAGGGCCAAGCCAAGAATCTGCTCTTCAGCTGAGCTGTTTTACAGGTGAATTCACCGATTATGGCTGTTCACCCGCAGAGTCTTGAAGCTGGCTGTTCTTGGAATGGGAACTCTGACTACTCCTTGTCATCACTGATCTCCAGAAGGATACATGTCAAATATACACTCTTTGTTGGTTTTGCCCTACTTTCAGGGTGAGAGGGTCCCTCTCTCACACAGGAAAGCACTGGGGACCAGTGTCTGGCAGAGCTACAGTGCCTGTAGTCACCTACTTTAATCCAGAGACTCCCTTTTTTTTTTTTTTTTTTTAAAACCAAAAACGGTTCTTTTGGGAAGAGAANAAACCCAAAACTGGTCTCTTCAGGAAAGGAAGAAAAGCTTTTAGCTTTTATGCTTTATCAGTTTTTGCTAAGCTGACAACACATCTCCAAATTACCAAATGAACTATGAAGTTTCCCTACTGTTTCATTACGGTCACCCCAATACAGCTGTGAGATGCAAAGGCCTTATAACACAGAAAATGATTAATAGAATAGTTGCAAAATTTCTCTGTTGAGGATAGTGTATTTTTTTTTTTTTACATTATATTTCAGTTCCTCAGGACGGGAACACGCTCAGCCTCCTGAGTTTTTGGCAGCTGAAGATTCACAGTGTGCAGCGAAGGCTGACCATCACCCCTTCAGAGCCATCCTCTGATTTCTATGGTCTCCTGCCCCAGCCTGCTTAGGACAGTCTCTCAAAGACTGAAGCTACCCTTAATCTTTCACTCTCTGCTCCTGTGGACTAAGTTCTGCAGTATGAAATACCTCTTATTTGAGTCTCTGCTGAGCATTAAGCAGCTTTTTGTAGAGGTTAAACTCATGGCTGACTTTTCCAGACCCCCAGAGCTTCAGGTTGCCCCAAGTCTTGCAGTGCATTAACCCACTATCAAGAAAAGTACCTCACAGCGTAGATAAACACAAAAAGCAAAACCTTTCCAAAGGAAAAGGACACACTGCTCTAAGTTTGGTTCCTCTAAACAAAATAGGGAGGTAAACCACAGGTTTCCAATGACGTTTTGAAAGGAGTTTCAGTCAGTTTTCCATCTGGTGATGTAAACGTGAGCAATCACACAGATTTTTAAACAAGCATTTTTTAATGAGCTTGGTGACGGTGCTACACACATAAATGATCCCTCAGGAGGAAATAAAATGTGTGATGGCTGGTTTGGGCCTAATGGACTTGATGTTAGCCTGTGCTTTAACAAAAGAAAAGGAGGTGAGGAGAAAGTGAATGTACAGAAACACACAACCTCAGAGAAAAGGGGATATTAAAAGAAAAAGTAAAATGAAAGGCTGTTTATGGTTGCTCAACACCAAAATAGACTAACTTTTCACAAATGACAAAGGTTTAAAAACAACACGGACAGAGGAAATTATTATTTCAGCTCCATAGAGAGAATACCAGTCCCAAAATACAACTGCTTAAGAAGTGGGAAACTCCCAGTGACTGGACATTCCCTAACTCAATGCCTGTCTTGTGCATTTTGATGTTTCATGGTGGAGGGCTTCTGTTTGCACGATGGCAAGCACAAAGGCCCTTGTGTTTGCTTTGGGCCTCCGGCTGCTATTGTAATACACATAAATATGGCTCACATTCTTTCAGCAGTACACAGCAATTCTAGAAAATGAACTGCAACAATCCAGACTGAGGGTCCAGTGTGTCGTAACCAACAATGGCCCCATCATCCTTGAACAGCCATTACAAAAGAAGAAGAAACAGAAGAGGGAGCAGAAGGCAATGACAGAAGGGACAAGGGAACAGACAGAATGTCACATGGACCCGTCTCCTCAGGAAACCTTCTGCTACCCCCAGGCACCCAACTGCTGGAATAGAAGGAAGGTCATAAAAACCAACCAGCCATCAACCTGAATACAAATTCATCGAGAAGTACATTCCTGGGGAACAAGGGCGGATGCAGCACTACAGAGCAGAAAAAAAAGTGCCACCAACATCTTGCTTAAATGAGCACACCAGCTGAATTTTTTTTTAAATCACAATAAAAGAAAATCTAATTAAATGCAATGTACAATTAATTCAAGGGTTTATTGGTAGGGTTAAGAAAAAGCTTCTACATTATAGGAGTGTTTTATTACTGCCTGCTTTTGAGTTGCAAACTAGTGAGCTCACTTGTATTTAGAGCAAGACCATTTTAAGGGGCCATTTGTGTTACTGGGTGCCTTAGAAGAACAGGGAAGACTCCTGATACAGGAAGACTCCTGAAACACCTCTGTGACTACACCTTTGGAAGCTGCTGCAAGCAGCTTCTTGGAAGCCATTGGAAATGGAATTAATACCTCCCTACCAAAGCACACAGAGCTCATAGTCAGGTACCCCAAAGCTGCATTTGCATTCTCTAACTTCTAATTGGCAAAGACATGAAAGTAAAACTTCTTCTGCAAGTAAAGGGTGTGCAATTATGCTCTTCCTAAGTAACTATTTCAGAAGTGAATAGGGAGTGCAAACTCTTAGGGAGTGCAAAATCCTGTCCCTTCTGAAATCAGATGCATAAATCACATTGACTTTTGGACATCTCAAACTTCAGCGAGTAACACATAATCCTACAGCACAAAAATCATCCCTGTGTAGTTATGCTGCACAAAAGGAAAGGAGCAGTTCTCAGTGCTCCTGTTCTCTGTAGGACATGCTAATCTTTGTAGAATCAGAGATTTTTTAAACAATGGTAATTTACACTTCTCTGGTTCCTTCTCCCAGGTCCTCCGACACCTATTAGCCATGTTTTTGGCTGCAGTAATTGTAGGTACTAAAGAACTGTTCTTTCTCTTGGGGATGGGAGATTGCCTCAGCTCCCCTACACGAAACATAATTTTACTACTTCCCTTTCAGCTTCCCACCACCCCTCTTTGCTTGCATGTATATCCATCCCTCGGCGAATCCACCAAGCTCCAGATTTCTTCTAACCTGAACAGGCAAGCTGTACTACAGCATCCACAAGCCTTTTGTGCAGGTACAACACAAAAATGAAAAAGGGTTTGCTTCTTCACCCTGTAGTCACATCAGAGATTACCTCTTCATCTGGCCTGGACCTGTCCAAGGAGTGGGTCTGTCCTTGGATCACTAAATTTTATACAACACCTGTAAAGATACATCTCAGGATGGAGAAGCACATGGGTGCCAGCGGGGCCACATGAAGGTCTCCGACCTTCCCTCTGGACAGCAACCTTCCAACACATGGCTTGCAGCCATGGTGGAGGTGCAAAGCCATGGCTATGCAGCAGTGAGCCAGGTTTGCTGTGACAGGCAGCTTGGTGGCCTAATGAGGCGTCCGGCTCATTCCCGCCGCAGCAGATGGGTGTCTGACCCCGCGCAGAACCGTCGCCGCAATTGGAGGTAATTGGAGGTCTTTTCGCCAGGCTCAGCAGGGAGAGCAAGGAGCCAAAGGGCACGAAAGGGTGAACAACTGCCATGGTCCCCTCCGGACAGGGCGGCTGGTGGCAGGGTGTGGATGTTCCCTGTGCCACTGCCCGCTCTGGGCTGCCTCTCCAAGGCAGGGTGTGAGCCCCGTGGCTGCCAATCAGTTTTAACTACTAAGAGCCATTAAAATAAACCCCAGTAAAAGTATTGCTGACACCCCAGGTTATATAAAGGACCAGTTTCAGACAGCAGCCTTGCCTCTGTGTTGTTATAGACTCCCTTCCACCCTTCTTGCTCCATTTCTCACCAGTGGCGGTGGCTCAGGTCTCATAATAGAAAGTCCCGTGCTTGTCCTGGTCTCCTCACCACACACAGAGCAGGAATTTGGAGCAGCATTGTTGTTCAGGGTACTTCAGGACACAGTGTTCTCCTGAAGTGGCTTTTGTTTGTTTTAAAAGCATTATTATTTAACAGTTTGATTAAAAATAATACTGCTGTGTGAGAAGGGGCACTCATAACACACCAACCTGACCTACTAATTTAAATTCCCAAACGCTTTATCACAGACCACCTGAAACAGAAGGCATTTAATAAATGAACTTGCTAAGGACATGTGGAGGGGCATTCTTCTTGGATCAAATCCTTTCTTTTTTTGATACACTGGAGACTCTTCAGGCCATCTTCTTATCCCCAAGGTGCTGCATGGCTAAGGTGCAAACCTCATTGGCTCCCAAAACCCGCACTGCTCTGAGTTATTGCAGGCAGCAGACTGGTGTCCCAGAACAAGGCACATCACCTAGGGCACTGACAAGTCTCTTGAGCATGCTGCCACTTCCCCTGCTAGCCAGGAAGGGGCAGAGAGGCCTGAGCTGAGCCAGGACACTCATGCCAGCGAGGGGACAACTGAAGCTTTTGAACTGGGATATTGTCTGCACAGGAATGATGAAACCACCATTCCCTGCATTTGCCCAGGCTGAAGAATCCAGCAATCTCTGGAATCAGCAGTGCAATTGCTCTGAGCACACAGCAGGTTTGCCTGCTGTGGATATCTAGCACTCCACAACATTAAAACAAACAAAGAAAGTCCTCCCTGACTCTCCTGCAACTGGAGATTTCTTAACAACTAATACTCTGCCAAACACTGGTGCACAGTCACTTTCTAGACTGTTTATGTATTTCACCTTTTCATTGGGGAACAGTATGACCTCATCATTGAGATTTTGGCTCAGAAATCATCACAGTGAGGGGGGAAGCCACTATCTCCCATTCTGAGATTCAGTATTTAAAGTTTCTGTGTCAGTTTGCTCCCTAACTCAGAATTTTCTCTTAATCATAAGATTTTACTGTATTTTGGGATCTCTCTAGGGTGGAGGGAGCAGTTGGACAAGCACAAAAAAACAGAGACTGTGGTTGGAAAAAAAGGACATGGAACAGAAAAACTGATTAATCTAGAGGGTAGAATGGCTGAAATTTAGTCCATGGGAAGTTTGGAATAAAATTATCATCACTGTGTTTTGGAGAGAAGATCAGAAATAAGAGCATTCTTTACAGACAGGAAATAAGAAAAAAACATCAAAACAATGTTAAGTTTTTCCAAATTAGACAACAGCTGAGATTCCCATTTTTTGGTCCCTTGAGGTGCCAGGCACTCATCTTTCCTTTGCAGCAACCAGAGAGGGAGCCAGGTGTCCTCAAGCCCATTCCCAGACCATCAGGAGGGTGCAGCACAGGCTGCCAAACTGTTGGCTTCTCCAAAAGGAAACTATGGAGCTGGGTACCCTAAACCTAGGCAGTTGCTGGGACACCACATCTATGCTAAACCTGTGGATGCCAGAGCCAGGAGCAGCCTGAATGGCTGGAGGCACCGAGCCAGCAGACCCCATAAACCCAGACTCTCCGAGAGCTCGCCAAGAAGCTTGCCAGCAACCAGGCAAAGGGCCAGTGCTTCAGCAAAAGCCAGTAGGAGCCTCTTCTCTGCTTTGGTATCAGCTAGTCAGACTTCTCCTGAAAATAATGCGTAACATTCCTGCTGTGAAGCTGCATGTGTGGCCACGGAGGTGGTCCTACGCCCCACTTCCTACCAGCCCTGGCGTCTGGACGCAGCAGTGTGTGGATGTGACCCCAGCACAGCCAACACATGTCCTTGTGTCACACTTATTCACACTTGACGCTTATTTCCTCTTCCCCTCCAAAGCCAGGTTTAACACAATCCATTCTTCCTGCCCTACATTCTTTGCTTGAGGCTGCTTTGCCTTCATCCTTAGACAATACATAATTTTATTAAGGACATTTTATAACAGATAGCTTTGCAGTTCCTCTGTGACAATTTACTGCTGGAGGATGCAGTTGCTGCATGCCCACACTACATCCTCAGGCAAAACTCTCCAGTAAAACTATACATTCTAGAAGGCTTTCATAGGATCTATGATCCCAAGTGGGTCTTTAAATATGTTTTATTGATTAGTTTTGGCTATATGTGAGCAAGGAATTGAGGATCTATCCTGCAGCTTTAACTTAGGCTATTAGCATATCACAGAAAGGGGAACTTTTGCCCCTGTCAGAATTGGGCCTTCAGTCCTAAGCCAACAACAACAACAGACTTAAATGTGACCTTTACATGACAGAGTTGTATGAAGAATGAGCTACGCTAAAACCCAACCTTGCATCTCCGCTTACAAGGCACACACTCCCACTCACTTTCAGGAGCTCTGCTCCTACCTGCTTCCTGGAAACTCAGAAAAGAACAGACAACATGACAGTTTTCTTTATTTTCTTTTCCTGTTTTTTAAATTACAGTGAGTTTTGTTTCTCCTAGATTTCTCTAATCTTTTCCCTGTGGTGTGTCCATTTTAGCCGGTCTCCTCTCTTCCCTCTAGTACCCAACACTACTCTCTTTGTCAGAGAAGTCGCTGGGAGTTCAGGTTTTCCCCTCTCCATTTCTCTTTGGACCTGACACTGCTCCTGACCCCTGCTCAGCCTTTGCTTTGAAGTGCTTTTTCTGCTCTCTGCTTTCCCACCGGATTGTGTTAACCCTCCTCCTTTCCCCACTCCATCAGTTGGCTTCAATAAGCGAGAGGAGCCCACTGGAACCTCCTCTTTTTTGTTATCAGCGTGCTTTCACTTCTCATAAAATCCTACCCACCTTCCACATAAAACAGTTTGGCAAAAGGCGGCCGCAGCCAAGGCCTGGAAACACTGTGCGATTCCACATGGGAACACCGCTGGCTGCCTGAGACAAGCCTGACAAATAGGTCTTGTGTTTGACCCAAGCAACTTCACAGCAATGTCTGAAAACAAGCAGCCGCCTGCTTCCCGCTCCCCAGGATGATGGCACTGAAGTGTCTTTTTTTGCCATGTGCTGTGAACAGCGTTACCCTTGCGGGGCTCTGCACCTTTGTTCCTGCTCTACTGCAATTTTAATAGAAAACACCCGCAAATTTGGCTTAAATACAGATGACTGATTTGGTTCAGCCTCCTTGGTGCTACAGCTCCTAGCTGATGGATGTTCAGGTCAAAGCAAGAAATGGCATCAGCACAAAGAGAATGGCTTGGTTCTTACTTATTACAGACTCCTGAAAGCTTTCCAGATCTATAAATTTTCACGTTATTCCCACAGAGGGGCAGAAAGAGGATTATTTGTATCCTTCTAGCCTGTTCTGTTAACACATTCCCATTTTCCAGCTGGATAAATACCCTGACAAACAGGAAACCCCTGCGAGAGAAAATACATTTTAAAGCAAATTGCAGCAGTGTGTAGTTTATAAATATTTGCAATGGAATGGGAAAAATATCTCTATTGATCACATTAATGTATGCTGAATACAGAGATGACCAGTATCTTTTTTCTTCTTGTTTTTTTTTGAAGATATGAATAGAATTTCCACTTTAGCAAAAAAACCTGCGGATTTGCGTATGCTATATAAACACATAGATAAGAACACTTTAAAGTAGAAAATGCTGTTTTAATTACAATAGTAAAGCTTGATTTATTTTCTATGCCTCTTTTGCCAGAAAGTTAAACATCTCGCAAAAATCTGAGTCATATTGCCTGAGGATCAAAGTCAGAGAAAACTCAAAGCTTGCTAAACGTTATAACGTCTTAAGCACTCCATTAGTGAGAACTGATGATAACATTTAAATAAGAATGCACAAACATTATTTTGCTCAAAAACTACCTTACAAACATAAACAATAAGAGCTTGGGAATAATACCCTGGTAAATGCAGCAGGCTGAAGGACACGTACAGATCTCTCCTTGACTCTCCTAAGTATTTTTCATTATTGCTTACCAGATTATTAATTATTTTTTGAAAGGATTATCGTAGTTACAAATTCCAACTCGGGCTTCTTCACTCACCACTTGAGAATACTGCAAATGAGCACATTTTCACACATGTACGTGATCTACATACACATGTGGCTTTGCAGTATACACTGGAGCAGTGCACAGGCACTGAGCCACAGCATCCCAACACACCTCCGTGGCTGAGGCTGGGTTTGAGTGATCCCCTCCCTAACATCTCAGGACAGGTTAATTCCTCTGTGCCAGACTAATGCAGCTGTACCAGCAATAACAACCTTTCCCTGCTCCCAACTTTTTAGCTCTCTTGGGCATTTTAAGGCAAGCACTACCTGTGAGCCTACAAACACCTTTCACCAAACACAATGGTGCTTCCCACAGTTGCTCATTTTCCAGCTTCCAACAGCCTCGAGCACTTAAAGGATGTCTGACATGGGTCATTAAAAGTCCTCCCCATGAAGCTGTTCAAAACATAAACCAGCCAAGAAAAGACACTGGGAATGGCATATGTGGAGTGCACAGCCCCTCACTTCACAGCTACCAGCCTGCTCACATGCTGTGACTTCTCACCTTTAAATTTAAAATAATAATAATAATACACACACTGAGTGACCATTACGATGTTTTGCTGGAAAATAGCTCAACCACCAAATGGAAAACAGGTTGAGAATAACCTACTTTGATGTCCCCATAGTCCCTGTGAAAATCAAGGTGGCCAAGGTCACTGGTGTAGCTTTCAATACACTGCCAGTGCCAATGCTCTGCTTGTGGGCAGCAGGAGCCCTGGGTAGCCCTCAGCAGGGGCTCCTCCTTCCAGCTATCTCAAGGATTTTAGCAAGGTGAGTGCTCATGGCTATGGAGCTGGCTAACAGCCATCACTCATTTTACACTGGCCATTAAGCAGCCTGGAGGCAACCAGCATGGATCCAAAGCTGTTGCACATGTTTACCTGGCCTGGGGGAAAACAAGGTAGAGGAAGGAAATGCTGGTAGAACCCATGTCCTGGCTCTGTACACAAATAGCATCTTCCTCCCTCCCATTCTGGCTTCTTTTGTTCATTGCATTGCAACCCTGAGGTCTCAGCTGTGCTGTGCTGGGCAGTGTAGAAGACATCAGCGTCTCTCCCCACGAGCCTGCAGGGCAGGATCAGCCGTGTCCTTACTGGTAAGTTCAGGGCACCAGAGGAAGGCAGAAAAACCTGCAGCCCCGCCAAGCCCAAAGGGAGCTGTGACAGGCCGTGCTCTGAGCCCTTCCACCACAGCATGAGAGAAACGGCTTTCAAGAACAACAAAGAGTATGTACATTTTGTACCATGTTAAAGAGGGAAAATAGCAACAGGGACAAGAAAAGCTTGGATTGTGAAGGATGTTCCAGCAGAGGTGATTAATGGTGTTGAAAGAAACCCCCACTGGTGTTTCAAATTTCTTTCCAATTAGCCACAAAGTTACTCCCTCCTTTTTTCTTTTGTTTTATTTTTTCTCCTTTCTTTCTTTTACCTGTGTTTGATTTAGAATCAAGGTTCATGATTTGTGTTATGACAGCAGAAATAAAGTATCTGTGTATACTGTATGCATGGGGATTTAAAGCATTGCCTTTGATGGCTCATTAGCTGCATGTGGCTACATGCAACACTGCTCGACTGAGATATATTGCCCAGGATTTAATTCCAGAATAATTTCAAAGGCATTAAATTGAATGCTTGCCCTTTTCACCATGGTATTTAAATGGTACTTTGTATGCCAAGCTTAAAAACAGAGCAGAGGAAATACAGATGCAGTGCTGCTGAAGCGTGTACTGAACTTTGTTAAAGTGTTAAACATTTATTAGAATTTTTTTTTTAAACAAGATAGTGTTAAACTAGTTGTTACTTCAATTAACTTTCTTTGCTACAAGAGAGAAAGGAGGGGTTTTTTTTAACTAACAAAGAGCTCTCAGAACTAGTGAACAATATCTCATTTGTTCAGCAAGACTTCAAGACGAGAACAGTCTCAGGCTGGAAAAAGAGATGTGCACATTTCTGTGCTGAGTAAAACAAACCAGACAAAGCTTCTCCCACAGTAGAGAGGAGATCAAACCCCAGAGCTGAGCTGAAGGTCATGAGTCTCACAGCTCTCCAGGCACAGCCCCAACACAGCCACTCCTGCTGGAAGGCTGCTCTGGTACCCACAGGAGAAGCAGTTATGAGCTCTCAGCTTACATCCAGGGATGGGAGCTTTCTTCTGGTGCACAAAAGCAACCCTCCAAAAAAGGCTGCAATTATTTACTGATGGTCAAACTCTGTTAAGACAGAGCCCTGTATATTCTCATTTCCTCCCCATTTGTCTTGTCCCTGTAGGGGATGCCTACAGGTAAAACACTTTATCCAGTTTACAATAAAACTTTCATTTTGAAACAAGACAACCTCCAAAGCATAATTTCCTTGAATTCACAGCAGGGACATCCCTCTGCCCAACTCCCCTTGCCTACAATGGATCACACTTCAGGTCAGTCAGTCATGCTTCCCAACACTGTGCCCACCTGCTTCATCCCTTTTCCTTCCTAGCAACCTGTATGAGCATCCCTGCATCACAGACACATCCGGCTTTCAACATTTCATACAAGACTTGACAAATAGCGTGCTATTTTCACCATTCTATGTGTGGCTACAATTAGCTGGAGCTAGTGGTGGTGTTAGAGGCTGAAGGACAGTGGGCATTACCAGAATTTGCTTCTGGATTTGAAATTTAACACCATTTGGGAAATGCGTGTAATTACCTAGAACTGTGATTCCGTGCAGCACCACCCAGGAGTCTGCTGTAGAAATACACCACAACTCAGCTTCAGCTGGAAACCACGTTTTACTGCCTCAAACATGGGACTTCTGAGCAACCACCATCAGAAAAAGATGCAAGAGGCAAAAGAATTGGTTTGCGTTTTTAAGCCCATTTCAGAGCTCATCATCTTAAGTTCTCTAATAAAGCAGCATTAAGAGAGGCACCAAATTCCTTCATGTGCCCGAAAATACACATGTGCACACACAGAGATCCTTCTCCACTTCTGCCCTGCCTACCAAAGGAAGTGCAAAGGAGCAAATCTATCCAAACACATGGGCTGCATCTGGCCTGGGCTCTCTGGGGAGCTGTGGAGTGGGGACAGCACAGGGAGGCAGAGGAAAGGTTGCCCAAAGTGCTCTTTCTGGCTCACTTCCAGTATATATATCATTTAATTTGGGGTGCTGCATTACCCATAGCCACTGTATAGCAATAGTTATCTTGGTTATTTGGTAACTAATGAGAGCTTTTTACAATTAAACCATTTTATCATGTATGAGAGTCTGGAAAGAGACCCTACATTGCCCAGAAAGGTCCCAGCTTGCCACAAAGGTAGAGAACTGAAGCTGGTCCCCAGATAAATGAGCTTGGAGTGGTTTTCTCTGGAGATTCAAGATAACATGCCCAACTTTCTGTGTACCCAAATACCATAAGCATAAGTTTCTTCCCTCTTTCACCCTAACCATGGAATGTTTTGACTGGACCACCACGTTCAGGTACACCATGTGGTACACAATAGCCCTGCTAGAGTTTTTCCAAAATCTGTTATTTTCTGGACTTAAGTAAGGCTTCAGCTTCAAGTATGCAGGGTGTGAAGTGCTGCTTTTACACGATTTCATGGCATGTTGAGGAATGAGGTACTAGTGTTTGAGGCAAGTGATTTACTGATGTGGGGTTATCCAGAGGTTTAATTTGTCATGCATCTCACCCACCTGCTTTGTTTCCCTCTTCGCTCTTTCTCAGAGGCAGCAGGCTACACTCTGCTGGCAGTGAAAGGGCCTTCTTTCACACAGCAGCAATTAATTTTTCACAGCTTCTCTCCAGCTAGATATCAATGATTCCTCAGGATATGCAAAGCCTCTTTAAGACCCTATCAGAGACATGGAGGCCTCCTTTTTCCTACTGCTCAGTTAAACACAGCCTCTGCATTTGGATTATCCAGACCAATCAGTCTCATTCCTTCCCTCTTGATAAAATATTGGGTGTCAGTTCTGACATTTCCATGGTCACTCTCACTTGCATCATGATGTCTCCTTCCTTATGAGAGCCATCACACATCCTCTGTACATGTATAAAGCTTTCACTGACTCTCTCACAAATACTGGACATAAGAAAAGGTGTGATTTTAAAGAGTTAAAATTCCCAAACCCAAGTCTTTTGCTCAGAGATGTTATTGGATCACATCCTTCAAATAGCCAGCAGCTCCAGTTATTGCTCTTAAAAGTTTTTTCTGATCATGCAGAGGTTCCCATCTCCCACTACAGCTACTCTGCATTTCAAGGAAGTCATTGAAAGGTTGGAAATCCACAGAGAACAACTGCAGGCAGAAAGGACTGCTTATTTATTTTACAAGGATATGCTAGCAGTTAGGACAAGCTATCACATTGGAAATATGCAGTCACATGCAGTAATGTGAACTATAAAAGAGATTAATTAGTGATGCAAACCTAAAATAGATTAATTAAAGTACACTAAACTAGGCATCATTTCCTCCACAGCCTGCTTGATTTTTATCTGACTTGCTCTATAAAAGTGTTTTGATTTGGGTTTATGGTTTACCCTTTTGTGTCCTCCTCTAAAAGATACCTTCACACAACTGCCCAAGGAGCACTGTCTGCACCAGCAAGGACTGGGCTCTTTGTGGCAATGTTTATTTAAAAGGGGAAAATAACTTCATACTTATTGATTTTGAGATGAGCTTTCAAAACACACAGAGGGGATTATCTCTCAGCTCATCCCAACACCTGAACTCATGTAGCTTCTTCAATTAACCTGCGAAAGTAATTTAATGATGTGTTTGATGAATCCCAAAAGTAAACGGTGGGCACTTGCAATGTGCTCAGGCAAGATTATGGCAACAGAACACGTGCAGGCAGACACCGGTGGCCAGACCCAAGAGAAAACATCTACTGAGCCCAGAATCCTTTGCCTATTTGCCTGTGATGATTATGATAATATCACAGCAATGTCTCAGATTTCCAGCGGAGATGCAGAGCTGTACTATACAGGTACAGAAAAACCAAGCCTGCCAGGCTGCCAGAGTGCCTGCGGGATTCTAGAGAGAGGGGACTCGTGGGAAACAGCCACCCTTTTCTTTCAACCCCGGGGGCCAATGGCTGGGGAAGTAAAGGACAAAACCTGCCCTGTGGCCTTCAGCCAGGACTTTGCTCTCAACTTCAGCACAAGCTGAAACAGGGTCCAAGGTGAAAGAGGGAATCTGAACATGAGGGAGAAATAAAAATTTCTGTCTGAAGCTGCGGTCTGCAAATCTGGGGATGTGCTGTGTCTCTCAGATGTGTCTCTCAGACTCACTTTGGGTGCTCTTTTCACCTCTATCAATTGTCTTGGGATGTCCTTTGTTGTCTTGTATGGCCACTGGCCATTCTATGGACAAAGAGGCAGTGAAATTCGTTCCATACTTTTTATTAGAGAGACTTTCTCTGAATTCATCTGCACTTTATAACCTATGGCTCTCTGCCACAGATTTGTGATAAGCGTAGAAGCAGCTCTTCCTTACAGTTTAGCTTCTTTAATGTGAAATAGGGATACAACAGTCCACTTCAGTTCAAAATCCAGCCAGAACATTTTTCTTTCAAAAGCAGTGAAGCAATTTTAAGCTATTTCCTTGGGGCAGTGGAAATATGAAATACAGCAGTCTCCAACTTTAAAGCAGACTTTGTTTTTGGTGGTTTTTTTTTTAACTGTGAGTGGTGTGACATACACCAGCCACCATTATGGACTAATAAAAGGGAAACTCAATTTTCTGTCACAATGAAGAAGCCAAATAAAATTTTAAACGTGGACAACACCCATACAACTCTATAAAACCTGAGCAGATTCATAAAGCTCCCTTTAAAAGCATGCCGACTCTTTTAGAGGAGGTTCTATAGGGGTATAAATTATCCATCTTTACCATAGAAGGGCTATGCTGCACATCATGACACATTCTTCAACATTGCTTGAACTACCCCTCTTAAAAGGTTAGGGACTGCTCTTCACCACCACTGGATTGTTTGGCAATAGCAACCTGCCTAGCAACACCAGATCTTCAGAGCAGAATGCAGCACACCAAGAGAATACTAATAGTTACCTAAATTAGAGCAAATATTACTCTATATTACACAGAAGCCTGTAGGGCGCACCCAAAACCATGACCATCTTTGAAAAGAGAGAGAGGATCTCTGCCTGGCAGCCTCAGTAGAGAAGACAGAGGTAGAGGTGGGAGGAACAGTTCTTAGAGGGAAAAAAAAGGAGGTGGTGTAAAACAGGAAAGGGGTTGCTATTTGCTGGTACAGTCATGGGAGGATGGTGGGAACCAAACTTTGGATGGCAAAACAGCAAATATAGCTTCTGAAGTAGCTTTGAAGTGGCATGAAAACTACAGCCAATACTCAGAAAGAATCCAAGTCCTTTCCCTTGGAAGAGGATGAAAGGTGGTTGCATGACCACATGCGAGGTGCTGGCAGCTCATAGCAGGCAGGAGGACATGGAGAGCCCTGGGGAGCACCCCAGCAGTGAGGGTGGGCAGTGGGACCCGGTTGCATGTCCAGTGATGACCCTGGAGCATTCTCAGCAGTGTGAGCAGCAGCCCCTGAGCCCTATGGAAAGGTCTGTTCTGACTGTACCTGCATATCAGACCAGCTTTTTGCCAGCATACTTAGAGAAAAAGAGCCAAAATGCTTTCAGGCACTGATAAGTGGTTTTTGTGTGTCACGCCAAGGAGGCAAAAATTTTACCATGTTTTGCTTCTGTCTGCAAATGTGGAAACATGGTCCAAAACAGGGAAGAAAGGCCTCTGGGAGCATTTGAATTAGAACCCAAGGATCTGATTAAGGAAAGCCATTTAACATGCTTAAAAAACTTTGCTGCATTAAGACCAAAATCAAGCAAGGTACAGATGTAAAGTAATTAGAGAAAGAGGATTAAAGGTTCAGATTCTTTTATCATTCAGGATGAAGGATGCAGAGTTTACCATTTGTAGGGCATGCAGAAGACAGAGACCATTAGCGTGGGCAAACCAAGGATTTCTCTTCCCAGTTTTCCTCCTCCCGGCTGTGTGGGATTATTGGGGTTCTCCTATGCTGGATACTTGGAAGTCCACTCCAGAGTATGAGACATATTTGCCTCACAGCAAGAGCACCATTTACTCCAGGGGAAATTTTAGAGTATTATGCCGTGATTATACTGTAATCATCAGAAACAAGTGCCTTTTTTTTTTTCCTTTTTTTTTACCCAGAGGCCAATGAATCTGGAATTATAGGAAATAAAACTGCAACAAACAGCAAAATTACTTCAGGTAACAAAAGGAAGACCAGAATTTTGGGTAGCCCATTCTCGGACTTGTGGTCTTTCCAATAGGTAACACAATTCTAGTGGTGACAAAAATCTGATAGAAATCAGCATTTTGGCCATTTTTTGAAGCACTTCTTAGGTTGTTTTGTTTAGCTGGTTTGTTTATATTTTTTTTAGTATTGGATGTATCAATCAAATGTCTTTCTAAAAGCCTATAAGACTACAGGGCATAAACACTGTTCCCCTTCAACACTAGGGTTCAGGCTGCTTTCTGTGCCTCTGCCCCTGTCCTCTGAACTCAACAGAGTCCTGTGGCCACAGGGCCAAGCAGGGGGACACAAATGCCACCCCTAAAGCTTCATGCAGCAGCGTGGCTGGCATTAGAGTGCTGCCTGAAGTGAGCATTTTTTTTATTGCAGAACAGGACTAGCATTAGCAGTGCTTCCAGGACCCACAAAAAGGGTTGGTCTGGTTCTCAGGACAGCAAGAGATGGGAACAAGCAGCACTGAGCAGGTTTTCAGCCAAGCCTTGGACTGACAGGGGCAGCATTTGCTGTTTTTCTCTGCTGACATGACTGAAGTGCTGCTATCTGCACAGTACCATACTTTAACTCCATTGACTCATGCTATTCTTGCAATAATGAAGCAAAACTGCATTACTGACAGGATGCTGATTCATTTAAAATGACAAATGATAGACTGGAGAATAATGAAATCTGGGAAGATCTGAAATTCTTATCTTCCACGCATCAAGAAATCCAGAACCATAACTCCTTAATTCTAGTCCTACCCAGTCTTCTCCTTTAATGTCATCTTTTCTTGTCAGGGAAGACAAGACAAATGTGAATTCAAGGATTCATGAATCCTTTAAATCATTGTTGAATCCTTCACGTTCACTTATTTTACATCTCTAGGCATTGAATTTTCAGCAGTGGTATTGGATGAAACTGAAAATTAATGGTGGAAAAATATTCAAGAACACATCCAAGAGGGTAGCATTTGCATCATAAATAGGTTTTCAAGAGGAAGACTTAATCAGAGAAGCAGAGTAGAACACAACAAGCACATCCAGAAACTACTTCCCCAAATATGCAAGGATGAAGTCGACATGTGGTTTGCTGAACCTGGCTCCCCCTTGGCACTGCTGCAAGCACTCACCGATGTGAGGTGACAGTAAGATATAAAACTTGCCCAACTTAAGGAGTCCCCAGGAACGAATATGTGTCATTACTGAGACAGATTGTGGTTACAACTCCAGCTCTATCAGTACCAGAGGGATGCCAGCATCCAGGTCATTCAAACCAATACCCCGGTACAAAACAGTCTCATATACAGGATGAAACAGGTGGTCAAAAGCTGTAGCAACCATTGGTGAAAGATTATGAAGAGAGAAAAATCAGGAGAAGCTCTTTCTGTAGATATTGGTACATAATTAGGACAAAGGGGAAAATAAGGTACCAAAGATTGCTGATAACTTCAAAACAGAAGATTAAACATTTACTTTATCTGTGGCTGTAACATAGAGTACCATAAAGAAAAATCCTGCTGAGAATTCAAAATATGCCTTCTCAGCAGAACAAAAAAACCAGAAAATGCAAGATCGATGCAAAGTATTTGCAAGGAAAAAACAAAATGCAAACCACCCAAACTGAAAACAACATAGAACCCCCTCCGCCCCGCCGGAATCTCCTCCTGAGAAGCTTGATTGGTTATAGCTCTCATGAAGTCCTTACAATTTCCCACTGTATGTATGAATGCAAATAGGTCCAGAGGGTGCATTAACAAAGGACATCATCCCAGCCCGAGTGATGCCATTGCCTTCCAGAGCGCGGGTGACGTGTGTGTGCCATTCCGACTGCCTTCCTTAGGAAGGCTGTTATTGTATGAAGACAAGAATTCTCAGCATGGGCTTCACCAGCCAGCATCGAGGAGCTGTGCCTTTCCTTTACTGCTCAGGACAAAGTGCTCTTGGTAAAGCACAGCTGAAACGGGAGGAAGTTTCAATCAAAGCATGGGAAAGAAGAG
This sequence comes from Cephalopterus ornatus, assembly GCA_013396775.1. NCBI lineage: Eukaryota > Metazoa > Chordata > Aves > Passeriformes > Cotingidae > Cephalopterus > Cephalopterus ornatus. The sequence continues at coordinate 245,022 of VZRE01004774.1, read as the reverse complement.
CTTTGCTGTGCTGGGAGGCTGGGATGCTTTGAATGGAAGAGGCAGGGGGAATAACGAACAGCTACACCAGCAGAAAGAAGAGGATGAATTCAGCTCCTGCCGACAGTCTTTCACCAGGGTGATAAGGCAAAATGACTGGGGTTTATTTTAACTTGTTTGGTCTCCAACCAGAGAACTGTAACTCTAAAGCCCTGGCCAATATGAAATAAGTTGGTGTTTCTGAGTTTATTGAGCCTTTCACTTAAAAAAAAACCCAAAAACCGCACCAGGAGAGACTCAGGCACTCGAGCAGAACTTCTCATGATAATGAATCCAGCATTCAGTGCAGAGGGTAAGTTGCAAAAGGAGGTTATCAAAACCAATGGATACAGACAATTTTAAAGACACATCTGGACACTGTTATGACGAGCAGTTTGCAGCACGCAGGGATAAAGTTTTAATGAAATATTCTTAACAAGAGAAACTTGCTACTCTTAGTCAGTAAAGGTTACAATTCCTTATCTTTGCAAGTAATACATCACTGAAGCCAAAAACTCCCCTCTAGGAAACCCTGGACTAAGGAGGTGCTGGCAGAGATGAGGCAGGGACACCCTGCTGCTGTTGCAAGAACAGCCCTTTGGCATCAGGGAGAGTAAAATATTTTTTCCCTTTATTAAAGTGGTATTTATTCACCCCGAGGGGTCTGTTTCTCTCAGACAAGGCATTAACACCAACTGAGAGGACAGGAAGGAGATAGAATAAAGGGCACCTATAGGTTTTTATTCTGTCACCAACTCACACACCAAGGGAAGGGGATTAAGTAAAGGAAACTACTGAACAACACCAACAAGACATCAGTGTGCAACAGTTCTTCCCAGCCTCTAGCAGTGTCCAGAAACCCCACACCATTTAATCTGGCAGTCAGAAGCAAAGCTATCCCAACACCACTCATTGAACTAAGAAAATATATGGCTTTATCTAAATGCAGGAGAAGATACATTCTGAAGTCACAGTACATAATGCATTCGGAGCGCTCAAGTGTTTGGGCCCAGCTCCTCCACTGTCTTTGTCTGACCTGAACAAGAGCTGCAGCTTCCACAGGCAGATGCTAGATCAAACCCACTGCTCAGAGCACAGTTGCTGTGATCCAGGTCTGAATTTCACAGGCACTCCCCACAGTTCAGGAGGGCAAGGCTGGGAGAAGTCCAACAGCCTGCTCAGTGCTTTCAGGAGGGTGCATAAAGCGTTGCAGCTTTTCCCAAAGATTCTTGGACTGCTTATGGGGTTCTTCTGTCAAATTTTGCAGAAAAAAGTCCCATCTCTCTTCCACATATTCCCACCAGTACCCACAGTTTATTATTTTGGGCATGGGGTAGACAGTTTCAAACCTATCAGGCAGTTTTAGCATCCCTCTGCACTTCTAAGGGGTTTTTTTTTCCCTCAAATGAGCACTTGGAAAATCATCGTTGTGTGCTGGATACAATATATATATAAATCATGTATTACCATTTCTCACAGAGAACCACAATGAATCACAAACCCCTCTTCCAGAGGCAAAGAGCAGAGCAGCACTCCAAACCACACAAAATGACCACAGACCCCAACATACCTAAGAACTTAGGAAAAAAATTTATGTTCACTCAGGGCAGTGAGAAACCCATATGCCCTGTCCGTGGGTGTCCCATGTGAATACAGCAGCTGGACTATTCCTTGAGGGAAATTCTAAAGGACATTTCTCATTACAGAGACATTCCTGTAAATAAAGCAGACTACTGTATAGCATCTCCATCCAAGGCAGACGCTTTAATGCAAGCCCGAGAGCAGGACTGCTCAGGATCAGAATGTGAGTTAAGTCCTGGGAAGGGATCTGGAAAATGCCACCTCTGACAGCAGAGAGGAGGGAGAGGAGGTGAAGGAAGCTGATTTTAAATCACAGAAAACAGCAGACTACATGTAGAGTACATCATACTGTGACAGAAGAAAGTGAGGGGCACTAGTATTCGATCTTCATCATTGTTAAATCCTGGTTTACCACTCCAATGTGTGCCTGCCCTGAGCAGACCTTAGCTCAGCTTCTACTGTCTGCTGCACACAAGAAAGTCTGCAGTCAGTTCCAAGGCACTCATAGTCCTACTTGTTGTACATTTATCCAAGGTAACAATCTTTTCCCTCCACTTCAGGGCACCATTCCCCTTCCACAGACAAATCTTCTAGCTGGAAGGTGACCTCCATAGGCTCAGCTGAAGTTAGCTGGTCTTAAAAGGGGGACATTACCTTATTAAAATCACCAGAAGTTTATCTCTGTGGCTCTAAATAATCAGTCCAGAAGATACTTTCGGCCCTAATGCTACCCTTCTTAATCCTGTTGAGCAGCATTCTTCCTTTGCAATTGAAATCCTTCTTCCACACAGGAACAGCAGAGACAGAGAGGAATCCCTCCCCACATCCAGCCACCTAAATGCAAGTCATTTAGTGTAAAGCATCAGTCTGTGCCCCTGCTCCAGACAGGCACTGCAGAGAGAGAAATTTTCAGCACATGGGTTTATAAAAGACAATTAATCCCACTCTTAAAACACCTCTTTCTTGCACTGCTTACAGAAGATGCGAGCAGCTTCCCACTGCAGTACTGTAACACACAGTAGAACATAAACTATTTCCACATCTACCTAAGTTCAGCACACACTCAGTTGCTTTGTTAATCTGAAGTCCTACAACCAAAAATGCAAATCATTTTCCCACCATAATCCCCAAAGGCCAAGTGACTCCAGTTTATTCCAGAAGAACAGTTTGTACAAATCTAAGTAGATCACTTACAAGTTTTACAGCAAAGCCCTGAGTCATTTGTAAAGCAAATTCAGAGCAGTGTCATCAAGAAAGTTGCAAAAGTTTTTGAATAAGGAGAACCTAATCACAGCATCAGGGAACAAATTCTTTGTTTGACTTACAACAGAGACTCTTTTTCATCAACTCCCGTAAAGTGACCAGCAGAATTGGTTTGACCTCACAAATGGAATTTTGCCGCGCAGATGTTAACTTAAAAAAAAAAAAATCATCAAAAGAAGCACTGAGAACAGTCATCCACAAAACATTAGCAGCAGTATAAAAACCACACGGGGCCAAGTAAAAATATGATGTAAGAGTGACACAAAGGCAGTGTACACAAAAAGAGAAAGCTTGGAGAATCCTGACACTATATTTCAAGCTGATGCTACTCCAAGCGTGTCAGGAGGTCTGTGCAGTGAGAGACAACCGTTTTAAAGCAAGTGATGCTCTCCACTTTCCTAATACTTCCACTAGCAATTCCACAGACAGGGTTACTCAACTCTTTGCATAATTTCCTTCACTCACAGGAACCTAGAAAATACTGTCCCAGTTAAGGGTTCACTTTCTGTCTGCCACTGGGGCAGGATGAGGGGAAATCCACTCTTAGATACTTCAGCTGCCCAAAGATTTAATAGCTTCCATTTCCAACATGTTGATTGCTTAAATTAAAATGAAAGAAAAAAAAATTGAGTGGTATCCGAGGTTTGAGACTGGGAATTAGAATACATGGTTACTGTGGGTGTTCCCTTTCCTAAGAGAAGATTTACATAGCTAAGTCTGTCATGTCTCTAAAGTGTTTGCTTCTCTAAGAACACAGGATTGCTAGAACAGCCTGTGGTGTGCCCCTACAGCAGTTAAGCATTCCTTTGGAGCGGGGAATTAGGCTCAGCCTAGCTTCTGCCTGGAGAACCTAGGTCCAAAATATGGTTAAAAGTTGTGCCCTACAAACCCTGTTCTAGGAAAGCTGATGGGCTTTGCCTCCCTACTTGGCCACAGCATGTCTCACCTACACTGCCTTCAACATCTGAACCAGCAACCCTTTTTCCCCTGCTGCTTTCTATTTATTTTGTCATACTTATGTAATTCCTCTAAAATTAAACACGCACTATTTATTTTCTGCAGTACCTACTATATTACTTAGTAGTTATTATTAGCAGCAAAGAAAAAAAATTATGCCCAAGATAACCTATGTAGAAAGATTGGATATGGCCTTCTATTTATTCACTCTCACAAGGAACTAACTAAAAATAAAACTGCAGTGAAGCCGCAATAAAGCAAATTTAAAATGCTCAACACAAGAGTAAATTTAGGTAACGCACTGCCATCAAGTATTTTTGGAAGGTTGTGTTTTTAAGACAACATCAAGCATGGATTAACATTAAAGTATTTCCAGAATAATAGTATGAGATAAAGTTTAACTGAAATGTGTTAGGAGTAAACACTAATTTTTTATTTAATTGTTCACATAACATCTTGCACAGCTGCCTGTAGGCACTCCCTATCAGCACCAGTCCATAACCCCAAATATTGAGGTATCAGACTCATTCAGACTCAGTTCTTTCCCCAGTTTGGATCCCATTTGTGGGCTTCAAATGTCTGCACTGCTCCCTTTCCAAGGCATGTGTATCCACACATGCCGTCAGCCCCACTGGGCTGGAAACTCCTTTCCCTCAAGTGGGCATCCACACTGCTCTACAGGACAAATTATGACATTTTCTTCTGCTTAATGCTATGTTTATGTCAATATTTCTTTTCTACTTCTATTAACTGACAGTTGTTTTTTTCCCCTTTATAGTCAGGAATCAGAATTTTTGGATACAGCTTCACTTATTAGGATTTCTGTGGATTTGCAGTTAACGTGTGGTAATATTCAAGGTTAAGGTGATGCTACATTGGAGTAGCCCCAGCCTATTCATGATCCAACCACTCTCCCACAATTACAAGTTTTTAATGAATGAAAAGGAAGAAAAGACTATGTCCCTTCTCTTTAAAAACACTGAGAGTGCACAGGCATTAAAATAACTATATAACACAACAATCTCCAGCAGAAATAGTTCTTTCAATAGTAGCAGATGAATAGCTGAAAGCAAAGAAATCATATTCTCAAAACTGCTAATTAATTGCATTTTTCCCCCGTAAGTGTGTGATTACCAGCTTTTACAGACCTTAGAGCACCCACCCAGTTACGCTGAAGCACAAGCACACATGACTGCTACAGAACAATAAGGAGTGTAGGCTGGGTACAATTACAGGGTATTTCCTAAGAGCACAGTTCACCTCAGGATAGAGTGGTTCAAAACCCAGCCTATTTTGTCCTTAAGCCTTTTGAGACAGACAAGGGAAAATTTAATCTCCGAAGAGCAGAGACTCCGCAGTCTTAATAAAAGGTGACACAGAGATAATCCCGTACTGCAGATATCCCTCAGTGACTCGGTGCAGTATCATGGGAAGCATCCCCAGTCCATCTCAACTGTGAATATTTTAGAGTTTTGTACCATCAGATAGATCACAAATACCTGCCCTGAAGTTTTTTTTTAGATCAGTGGCAAAGGCTAGACTTGTTTTCAGCTGCTTTCCCTACCCTGCCACAGCACTCTGCCTGTGTTCCTTGTCCTTGGTGTATTTAGCACTAACAAAGCCATTGAGACACCCTTCTGTTCAGCAGATAAAACAAGTTTTCCATCTGACTTCGGTGATTATTACTTTGCCTTCCAGGGATGTCATGTCATCTGCATTCCCTGAGGAACAGAGGGCGCATTAAGTACCTAATCCACACTTGCAGAAAGAAGAATCGCAAATACCTTTCACTCAGTGCAAAAACTTAATATGTAGCAGCTAATTTAACACACAGCATAGTAACTGCTTAGGAACAGTTCCCCAGACCCAATTCTTCTGCTGGTAGGAGCACTCCAAATAAACAGAAGCCCTACTCCTTGACAGAGCTGGAATGGGAGTCAAGGGTCAATAAACCTCAGTCAGGGATTTCATAAGAGATAATTGACACAGAACAACGTGGCTTTGGCTGATAAGACCTCGCTACAAAGTCATACAGCAGAAAAAGCGTGATAGATTCTAATCACAGTAGGGCAGATAGATTTTTTTTCTGTGAGACATTGTGTTGTGTGGTCATGAACAAAGCATATCAGCCTGGCCATGCTGTTAGAATAGCATCCACCACATAATAATTGAGATTTTGCTTCAAAACCACTGTTTTAAAGCAAATATGGCAAAAAGTTCCCACTTCTGAGTGAGAAACAAATGAATGGGAAGTAAAATATTTATGTTGAAAGCTTTGGGTACAATGTTCCAAAAGAAACAAAACATTTAAACGAAACAGAAACAAAATATTTAAATTCTATATTGCAAAACTACTAATTCTGGGGACAAAAGGAGACAAACTAATTTTCAAAGAATACCACAACTAATGACTGAAGCCTCCATTGCAAATAGTCATAAAACTCCAACATGCACTTGGCCACAAGTGCCCAGCCATGTTCATTTCCATTTGTCAAATGTAATCTGGATTTTACTGTGATTCTCAAGTTTCTGCCAAGGTTTACAAAACCCAAACCTCAAATGTAATGAAAGAGGGCTGAAAGAAGAGGTCTGGCAACAACCTTTCAGGTTTTGTTCAAGTAGGGCTTTAATTATGGAGGAAAGTGGACCTGGACATCTGTCAGCACTTTAATATAGTGTCTCCAAGTGTGACCATATTGTTTAACTCCTTCAAATCAAATTGAAGTGTTTATTTTGTAATATTACTCAAAATATTTAAATAAAAACGAGGTTTTTTCTGGGCATCATGGAACAAATTAATCAGAAATAAAATCTAACCCAAAACAATTCAAGATCAATTCCCTCTTGAAATAAACAGAGAAATTGAGATTTTAGTTCAACAGCTCTTCTCTCTTCTTAAATGCCTTTCTCCCTTCTGTCCCTACAGACCTTTCCCAGGTCCAACCATGCAGAAATTTGCCCTTTTAAGCACTTTGAAGTTAGCCTCTCACAGATATTTGGAACCAATAATAGTGGGAAGTTTCTACTTGAGCTGGAGTCACTGGATTAATGTTGAAACGCCCAAAGTGCCTTGCCTAAGACAAGCTCTTAAATTATACGGAGAGGTCCAGTGACTCTGTGGACATTAGGAGAAAGCGTTCCACAGCCTTCCCTCTCTGAATCCAGGAGAAAATGTGTGCATGGAAGACCGACAGGGGAGAAAATAGAGCCTGTAACCAATACCATTGTTTTTCCCATATTCAAATAATTATTAGCTACTATAACCTGGAAAACAAGCAACTGTAACTAAATTTCACTATGTTTGTTGCTTAGAGAAGAGCTCGGGTGAACAGCCCAACCCTTCCTCTTGGCTATATATTTCATACCACAGTGGTGGCATCTCAAGTTACCTCAGTAGTGCCTTCTCTTGGTGTCTTGCGCAAAACCTGAATGGTTCTCTAATGAATCTGGTCTAGGGCTTGCTTTTTCTGAATTATATACCTTCCTGAAGACATTTCCATGCACCTTTGGTGTCCACCATCCAAAGTATCCTCCTACTCTTCAGCTCTCCCAGTGGCTTCATGACTGGCATGTCTTTATATTCCTATATATATATTCCTATATATGAATTTATATATACATATATATGTTCTTCCCATCTCCCATGGAATTGGAGATGTCCTCCACTATCTGAGAGAAGTTTTACCTTAATTATTTCATTTTTGATTGTTTCTTTTCTATAAAACTACTACCTTTTTCTCCAGTCCATTCTCCTTCAGAGGGAAGAAGAAAATTTGAAGGTGAATCCCCAGCGAAACTAATTTTCAACCCCCTTGGCACTTCTATAATTGATTGCAGCTCTCACTCTGTTGCTCTAATGAGATGAATGAGAGCTCTTTTGCCAGTGAATGGGTTAGGAGACCCTCAGGTTTCCTGGTAACACACTGTATTAACAGGACCATGCAAATGGGCAATGAACTCCCCTCTTATTCATTTAATAATGCCCAGGACATTCAAATTCGTTTCTTTTCCACTCTATTGCTTGCTCCCATACGTTTTGGATAAGCCATCCTCACAGGTTAGATAGTATTGAGCATGCCTGAGCTGTGCAATCACACATCCTCTCCCTCTGCTGCGGGAAAAATGGCCATGATCCTCAGGGCATGGCCCAGACCATAGCCTGGATGCAGAAAGAACAGTAATGCCATGAGGCACTTCCTCTGCTTCACAGAATTGAGCTCCTTCACACCCTACATTTGTCCTGCTGCCCGGTCCCCCACTTTCTACCCACCACATAGGAGCTGTGATAATGGAAAACGGGGGAGAAGGGCCCGTTTTCATCACCCGGCAGACTGAAATGATAGTTTCTACAGTTATTTGTCACCATAGTTTTTTATAGGAAATATGTTGTGCTATCTTTTATTGACACCTCAGGGGGACGCTCCAGCCAGTGATGTTCCCTCCAATATCCAATTATCCAAGGCAGTCACACAAAGGCTCACCTGGTTTTTATTTGTAAAACAAGCCTTGTGCTTGATTAGATCACCAAATCCAAGGGATGCTGCAAGCTCCTCATTCAGCTAAGATTCAGCCCGTTATTATGAGCCAATAAGCAAAGTTGGAGATAACGTTTGTGGCATTGCATTGTTGGTGTCATTGGGCTCTGAACTAGGCCTTCAGATGAGACAAACTGTCCTCATGATACTCAAAACTAGACCCAGCATTTATTTTATTGTCGTCCTGTGCTAAATTTTCCAAATTATCAGCATTAAAAATGCTCCAACATAGGCAACCAATGCACAAAGAGCTTGTTCAGCTGTTGGAGAACCAGCCTAAGACATGGGTGATTTCAGAAAATTGTGGGCACTTTCTATTTAATGGGAAGATGCAGCTGCCCTAAGAGTTTCCTCATCCCAAACTCCAGACAATAGATCCTGGTCACAGTCTCCAGCTAGAGCACATCAACACAGAACAGCTGCTGCTTTGAAGAGGAGCAGGAGAGCACACCATGAGAGAATCCACAGCTGATTCTTCTCAAAAACGAAATCAGAGCAATTGAGTAGAAAGTTTTCTTCTTTTATGCTGTCATTTCTAACCCATGACCATGTTTCTTGTCACGTGTTTAACTTTAAGCAGATTGTATTTGTAACCTGGTCAGGTTAGTGCTTTCCTGGAGCAATGCAGACTGACCTCCAAGTGTCATTCTGGGGGACATGCTAAGTTATGTGATTGATGACACTTCAGTACAGTTTATTGTCTGAAGAGTCCTATCCGGTGCATGTGTTTCAAATATACAACATATAAATACTTGTACCTGACTCCTGTCTTCTGTAGAACCTTTGTTCCTTAACTAACTTTACAGACTACCACTAAGTGGTCTTTACAACACTAGTGTCAGGGAAGAAAGTGACCCCTAGAGTCAATAACACAATGGAAAATTCAAAAGATTTATTCCAAGCAAAAAGAAAATAAGCTCCCATCCTGGGATTAAAAATCCTGAGGCTCCTGCCCTCTAATGGATGTTATGCATCTGCATATGGTTTATTGGAAATATTTAATAAGTTATTATAGAATGTCATGTTACTTTCGGATGTATGCGTTTCATTACTCATGTTTCAGTCTGACAAATAGTTTTAGTTTCCATTGCACAAAGTCTACAAATACAGGAGTTGTTATAACCAGAAAAATATATCCTTTTCTACATGCTTGCTTCTCTGCTACTTCTTTAAAGAAAAAAAGTAGTCCTGCTGTTCAGCACTGTCTCCAGCCTGATCTGCACTGTAACCATGAAACCTGCAAACTGACTCTGGCACTGCATTGCACTGCTCAGTACTTTATTTTTAATCTACCAATATGTCACACTTGAAACGTTTTTTCAAGCAGTTCAAGAGATTACTTTTAATGGAGATGTTAATCACAGGCAGCATTTTACACTGATTGATGAAATAGCAAGACAATTTTGTGTTCTTCACTTAATTATCTGAAAGTCTCCAAAAGCATATCTTGCATCATGAAACACACTTGGAATCACTACCGTATCTGTACAAATCACCGAGAAAAACGTTACTGCATCTACTCTCAGAGGAAGAAAAAAAACAGACTTAAAATTCACTTTGCTCTAAATAATGAAATGTAACCAGAAGAATTGAGAGACTGGCAGGGCAGATGTTTCTCGACATTGTTAGTGCAGCCAATGGGCTGCAGATTTCCCAGCTATCCTGGTCATTCAGCTGCTTTCAGCAGCTTCACATTCCATTAACGGGGGCGGGGGGACGACGACGACGACGACGACAGTTAATTCTGAACTGTGCTGCTCTGAACATCACGGAAAACAAAAAAAAAACCAACAAAAACACAAATAGCTTCTAACTGAATGCCTTTCCCTGCATGAATATAACAACTTTTACCAGTGACAGAAATTCTGCAGTGAGTAATGGCAAGCCTTGCTCTGCTGAAACCTCCTGCAAAACCACGCAGCAAAGCCAAAGCTGATGTTTGTCATATCTCTGCAGAAATCACTAGAGCTGAACAGGAGTACAAAACAAGGTGGAATTTGATTAGATACACACACATTTTCTTTTTACACAGACAAATCCTGCTTAAATTTATATCAGCACAACCCAGCAACTGCAGTCACTGAAGTGTACGGTTCTGCTGGCACATGTACTGAGATTTATGCATAAAGCTACCCATAACTGAGCAGGCTTGTCACCAGAGGCACAAACCAATGTACTCAAGTTCTACAGTATATGTAACATTATACTCCGATTTGTTTTCTAAGCAGAGACATATTCTCTGTGGGATAATCCAGTCCTGCAATTTAATTCTCTTAAAAACATATGCAAGGCACGTTTAAGAGGACCTCGACTCCCTGTGCAATAATAAGGATCATATCACTCTCTCAGCCAGAGTATAGCATGCACAAACGCCACTAAAATTTTACCATTAAATTACTTGCACCACATCTAATGACTCCACCTAAAAGCCATTTCTAGAGGCTACAAAAAAATCTCCATAGTACTCACAGGCCAGAAAGTACCCCAGATGAATGGTTATTCTGCTGCAGCAATGTTAGAGCTGTTGACTACTGCACACCAAGCTCTCCTGGGATGAATCCTGCCTAGGAAAGGCATGCCCTTGTCACCAATCCTGTTGGCTTTACTTCATTACTCTGAAAAACAGGTTCTCTGGCAGCACATAGTCCTTATCTGTGCAGACTGCTAAGGGTAAAGTGCCATTCACTCCTTGCAACATAGCTGGATATATCTAGAAGTGTAAACCAACTTCAGGGACCCAGTAAGAGCTTGTAGGAGGACCCAGAGTCTCTCAGAGATTGCTGGAGTGACTGGAGTGACAGCAGATTTTCCTCTTCCCCAGTGGCTGGCTGCTCTGAGTCTACTTCTATTGCAACAAGCTGGAAAGAACTAGAGCAGACCCCAGCTTCAGACCCCTCACTGCCAGCCAAGGATTCTACAGTTTCTTTTAAACTGAAGAACTCCTCTAACCCTTCAATCCCATTGACACAAAGAACTAGAGATGGGGGTTTTTTATTTAAGAAGTGAGGTCTTCTAAATCTCCTGCTTAAATAAAATAGGATAATAACAAAGATACTGACTCGTTATGATATATAAACATTGAATTCCTAGGTCATATCCCGTTAAGTACAGCCCTGGATAGAGTTACATACATTGTGTTTATGAAATTACCATGGCACAATTTAAAGTAGCAATTATAATGTCATTGCCATTTGTCAACCCAAAGGCAGAGTGGTAGATAGAACTATTGCACCAGCAAATCTGGGGCAGCTAGAACCTCATCCTGGTTGGGAAGACTATCATTTTTTTTGCTCTGGCTGAAGAGGCTTTATTCAGGATATCTGCCCTGCCTTGAAGAACAGTCCTTCAACAGTCTAAAACAAACTTGAAAGATAGAAGGGACATGTTGTGTGGAACAATCACAAGATGCCCTCCTCTCACAGCTTAGCCAAGGCTCTTCTAAGGCAGCAAGGAGAATACCAGAACGAGTGTCCTGAAAGAGTTTTCCCTGAAGTCCCCCAAGCCCTCTTTTCCAACAGGTGTAAGTGAGGAGAGCAGTAGCATTTAGAGTCAGGGTTTGCATAACATGCTTCCTTCTTGCCACGGCAACTTTATCTGATACCTCAAGGAGGGAGGACACAGGATCCTGGAAAGGAGACTGACTTGCAGAGCTACCTCCTTACTACATCTGCCCTTTGTCAGTCTTCCAGCCAATTTAATTATGACCCTTAGTGCAAGTCTCAGGAGAGAAGCCACAAACTAGTGGGAGAATGAACTAGCAAAGCATTTTATAATCAAGATCATGCTTAAAAGACTCCCACAAAAAAATAGAAGTGGTAACAAGTTTGGGTCAATGTGCCCTCGTTGCAAGTAATCTGTGCTCCAGTGTGTCCTGTAATATTGTTTGGATTCCCAGATGTGACTGCAACCAGAAACAGCCATGAACAATCCTCCCTGAGGTCATGATGTATCTCCTGATGTTCCAGAGATATCGGTTAGAACGAAAGACACAAAAACAGAATTATTACCAAAATCTACTCCCCTAGATCATTTGTTTTTCCACAAGTATGTTAAGTACACAAAATAGGAAACTATTCAAAAAATTAAGCCTTGTCTTTCTGTGGTAAATGCAAAAAAACCCACAAAATGAGTTTTTGCTGAAAAAACAGACATCCTGTCACTCATTCATACCTTCATTTGATTTAAATTATATGCATAAAAGTAGCATGACTATTTAGTTCCCGGAAGCATGTTTCAATCTTAGGATATTTTCTTCCATGGACTAACACGCCTTCTTACATCTTGAGAAATAAATATAAAATTACTGTGATGTTGGGAAATAAATTTAGAAAATATTTCTCAGAAGGTCTCAGCCCATACGGGTGCTGAAAAGTTGACAATTTACAACAGCTCAGAAAATAACCTTTGGCATTTGGTCAGTAGAAACCACAATAGAGAAGTGGCATTGGCAAAGTGTTGTTAATTATTAAAAATAATGTAAATCTAACCTGGACAAAGACTGCCTACTCCTCTGAGGGAAATGGTTGAAGATAACAGACTTTCAGGCAAAAAAGCATCCACTGTAACTGAAAGAGAACTGTCAATTCCTTGCTTTACTCAATCACAGCTCCTTTTCACTAAGACAGTGCCTTGACAGAAGGCAGTCATTTCTGGCATCAGCTATGAATGAACTAACTCGTTATCAGCAATTTTACAAATTCTGTGCATAGGAACAAAGTGTCCCAAAAAAAGAAATGCTGTGCTTGTTCTCCCTCCTCAAAACTGCCACATGGGCTTAGCCGGCACAATGAAGATTGATGTTAGCAGCTTCATTTTGGAGAGAAATAGTTCAGGTGGCAGTAGGGATGAGAACAACAACAGTAGAGGTGAAAACAGATCCTAGCCCAAAAAGAGGGATGGGGAGCACCCTTCTCACCTCCTGAGTGAATTGTCGGCAGAGCCAGAGGTGCCTGATGTTGATCCAGTCCCACAGCAACCAAACCATGGGGGCTCTGTAGAATTGTTAATGTTGGAAAAGACTTCAAAGTCATCAAGTTCAACCATCAAACACGGGTCCTACTTCCACACAAGTAGGAAATCACGACGACAGCAGATACTCACACCCTTTTTCAGCTTAGGTTGCATCATTTCCAGGGAGCTACTGCATTAATTGTACATAAACCAAGACATCTGAGGGCAACCTCACCCTGGTCTTGGGAGCAGGGTAGGAGACTGCAGGAGAGGGGCACTCTTGGTGCTCAAGCACATCTCTTAGCGTGACTCAATCTACACTACTCAGGTTTTACTGTAAGCAAGCCAACAGAAACATCCAGCCATTCAGTGACCTGTGAATATTACACTGGAGAAAAGCCTTTATGCACAAAACACCTGCTCTGCTGGGACTGCAGCTGGGTCCCACACAGGACAGGTATGTCACCCTTGAAAGCAATGAACCCACTTCACCTATACCTTTAAACAGTTTCATATTTGTCATGGTATGCATCTCCCATGAAGATCACACAAGGAATCAACGCAAAGATACAGTTAATAAACTTCTTTTTACAGGGCTCACTATTGGTTCAGGGTATAAGTTATCTTTATAAGATGTCCATCATAATATCAGGAGGAGATTGTCGAAACAGGAGAAGAGAGTTCTCCAAGGATACGGTGCTGCAGGAGCCCCACATTAAAGTGCACTATCTAAAGTCAGATCTGGCCGGTAGAGACCAACCAATCTCAAACTGCTCACAGCTCACTGCTTTTACCAAGGCTCTTTTACAACCAGAGGCACTGACAACAGATGGCTCAAGTGCAATGCTGCAGACCTGCAGCTGAGCAAGACACAGTAGCTTTTGGTCCTGGTGTGATCCTTGCACATGGAAAAAATCATCCCTTGTTCCAGCACACTTTCATGATGAGAAGAGAGTCATCTCAAAGCAAAGCAGCCATTTTTGTCTAAAGTCAGGAATCCTCTAAAAATCCAAATCCATGTTTTCTTCATAAAACATATCAGATTCAGCAACAGCCCATACAAAGAACTCACAGAAGTCAGCCCAAAAACAGAGGGAAGGGAGCAGAAATTACATTTACAGAGCAGGAAGCAGATGCTTCTGGCAAGGGTTTTGCTCAGCCACCGGAGTGCCTCGGGGAGGATTACACAAGAAATAAACTCTCTGCTCAAAGTATGTAAACTGATAAAACAGCCTTGCTTTGATGCTTGCTCTGCAAGAAGCATTTCAGCTGAATCAGTAACACCGCCTGTTCTTCACTGCAGTGACACTGCAGCATCTGCAGAAATATTTTCACATTTCAACTGTGGTGTTTATTCCAGAAAGCAAAGTCTGTGGTGCTTATATTCTGGAGATGCGATCTGCGAGGGTATATTGCTGCAACCACTCAGACTTTGTCGCGAGGTGGATGATATAGGATTCAGCCTTCTGTAATGAACGGCATGCTGGATTTATGTGCGTATTTTATTTCTCCTCTAAGAATGGCTGACTTTTTATGGAAGCCACAGAAAGATCCAGGTGGAGAAGTAGTCAGGATATGACAACCTTCTCTTGCAGATTAGATCAGAAAGGGAAGCAGAAGCTGAGCTTAATATATGGAGAAAGAGTCAAGTTTAGTTTATGGTCTTTTCAGAGCATCCAAAAAATAACCATCTATTTTAGAGTCCTAGTCCATCACTGGTCGTTTTGCCAAGGTTTTCATATTTGGCAAAAAGAAACCAACAGGGAACATATACCTGTGGATAAGTATCAAAACAGGGAGGATAGGCAAGCAGAGGACATGGTGAATTTTTGAGTGCTCTGGGTTTCAAGTAGACATAGATTCTGTTAAGTTCATCTCCCATTTGGAACTTTTTTCATGAAATGCAAGTCCTTTACTGTGTCCCAGGTTCAGTATATCAGCAGTTATCCCAGAGGCAGGGCAAGCAAAGGTCTGGTTTTATAATACAGGGTTTCATTTTAAAAGAAAACCAATCAATGGTTTTATTTTAAGACGAGAGATATCAAAACCTCTATCACACTCAGTATTTGGATTTATTAATTCTCAAAAGGGCTGTTGCCAATTACCACAGCACATACCCAGACAGAAAATACCTCGCTTTTCCTGTGAGTTTTCTGTGTTTTTCCTTTTCTGCCTCACTGCTCCATCACTTTTTAGTCCTTGTGCTCCTTTTGCTGGGGGCTGCAAGACCCCTTTTGTCATTGACACTTCTACACCGTGGTGACATCACCCTGTGATGAACCAGCCCCCTGCACCAGCAGCTTTGTTGGGGCAGCACAGACAGACCCCACTGCCATGCCCTCAGTGATTCCAGTCTTGACTACTTCTCTTTCAGGCAGATCCCTGCGAAACACTGCCACATTTTGCATTGCATCACAGCAAAGACACTTCTTTGTTAAAGCCTTAAGAGGTGCAAATATTTGGATGGCTCCTAAAACTAATCCAGGCTACTGAATGAGAGGTAGCTAACCTCCTCATGTGCTCTGAGCCTACCACATTATCCATTTCCTTCTCCATATTTGAAATACTTTTGCCATGGTTTCTGTGCCAGTGGAGCTGATGGGATTCATTAAGCAGCAGCAACAGACGTCAGCTGAAAGGAAACTTGCTTCAAGGACTGAGGGCAGCAGCAGAGTTCTCTTAGTGTAAGCCCCTATTTCCTTGTGTGTAAACAAAGCCATGACAGGATGCACAGCATTCCTGCTTAGACTTTTGTTGAGATTTTCCACACTATATATGCTTAAAAAGGTAATTAGAAAGAAGAAGACGTAAGCATGGCCCTGTGACATTGTGCAGTGTTCTATTTGGGGAGAATGTGTGAAAGAAGTTTTAGTTACATCATATTTCAGTTTTCATTTAAAGCTCTTCATAACTTTTTGCTGAGAAAAAAATATGAAGAAAATTTTAAATTTTCTGATTTCTGTGCTAATATGCAGAGTCAAATGTCAACTCTTTCATTTTCCCTCTCCTTACTCCATTATCTTCCCAATACACTGAGGTAGCAACACAATAGTGCAGGAATGAGGTGTGGGGAAGAGAGAGAGACTGACAACAGTATAGGCAAGAAATTTTCCAATCTCTCTGTCCTAGAGGTCTTTGAAAGCTTTTCTTCTTTTGGCAACAGAATCCCAATTCCCCAATTCATTCATTACCTTAATTTCCAAACACCTTGTTTTTAATTTTGATCTGAGCATCTAATGGGAAAAGGAGCATCACACTTCAAATCGTTTTTAATTTCTTTTTTGTTTGATCATGCTCTTCACTATTCTCTTTTGTCTTCTTCCCTAAGCTCTATTTTCTTCCTTTCTGAAACTTGATTTCTTGTTACTTCTCTTTTTGCGTCTTCATTATTTGACTTATTCCCTCCCCATATAGTTTTGATATTTACATTTTGTAAGCCAACAGTTATAAACTCCACTTTTACCAGCCAAACCCTTACTAGTGCTCACACACGCTTCAAGAACACATGTTCTCTTCCTTTGTGTCGGTAGGAGACAACTGCTGTCTATGCGGACTCGATTTATTTACTCTACAATGTGACCTTTCTAATCCCAGATGAATTGTTTAGGATGGCTTTTCATGGTGAGAGGTAGCACCTTCTCCCTGTTCCATTTTGACCTCTCTGCCTTACATCTCTCTTTGCTCCAGCATATGGAAACAAGCCACAGCATTGTGTGAGCTGTCAAAACATGAGGCACTGCTCGGCAGTCTGATGCTGCTCAGTAAGTGCAGAGTCATGGGCTCTCTCCAAAGAAGTTTGCCAATTTTTATTACGCAGGAATTGGGTAAGTCAGTGCATATGACCTCAGCAACTCATTAGAAAGTACATGGAATAGGGCTGTTGAATCCCGAGAGGGACTTTTCTTCTCCCTCTCAGTGAAGCAAGGGTCAGCTCCCTTGGGGTAAGATGTAACTCAATCAGTGCCAAGACATCCATGGGAATTGCATCAGTCGAGTGAGTGTACAGCACTTGTAAGAGATTATGACAAAAGCACTTGGGAACAGACTCTGAACATTAATTCTGCATTTCCCTTTTGTGTTTAAATAATAGTTACTGCTTATATTTTGTGTAGTTTTTATCCAAAGGTTTTTCAGTGCATTTGTTGCTGCTGTTAAATAATATTATTTGGAGGTCAGCTAGACAGGTACTTAGAAAACAGGGCAACTTACATACTAGAACACTCTGTACACTAAAATCACTCCCTCTATAACTCTGACAAGATTTTCACACTATCACTCCTGCATACTCAATCTGAATTCAGCAGCCCTGTAGGAGAGAGGATGAGTCCATGCACTTGGAAGTTCCCCTCATCTCCACACAGCCAACATGGGACAGAGGAAGAAGTGTCATCCTGCCTTGTACAGCTCCTGACTTTTGCAGAAGCTTCCTCTGCTATGGTTGCATTCCTGCAAGTAGCAGAAGAAATACATTACCCCTTTCCTGAAAGGTTTCTCCAGCAACCTGCTGCTATTTTGAATGGCACAGATCTCAGGAGTACTCTGGGAACTTGGAAGCTTGAGAGAATTTTCTTTTTACACATTGCTGGCACAGGCAACACAGCCTTCCAAGTCCCGTAACAACCCCTCCTTCCCAGATAATGTTTTCCAAAACATTTAGCCATCTCAAGGCCCTGCTTGGATCTCTGTGAATATTTATCACCCTGCTACGTCATTCCTCCGTGGGGCTGCCCAAGTGCTTGCCTAATGTCTGACTCCTGAAAAAACATGGCTGTTTATAAAAGCTTTAAATGATGCACGTAGTGATGGGACACATCAGATTCAGCACACTGTGTCCAAAGCTTTACTATTAAAAATAGCCTGGACTGCTTAACTGCATTTGCTCTGTTCTAGAGAATTCATGTGCTCTCTCTGGTAAATAATTAACTGTTTAATAGAATGAGTGTCAGAATAATTTGATGTTTAATCTGTCTGGAGTTTTTGTTGTAGTTTTTGATTCTTTGCTGCCTCAGACCAGTCTCTTCTTTATAACAGGCTACTAACAGAAGAGTTGAAGGAGAATATTGACTTCTGGTCAGCTTTCTGAGTCTCTGTATGTCCACAACTGACTTGTTCCCACTATGATTTAGGGTCGTGTAACAGGTTCAGTGATCCTTTGGACCAGCATTTCTATATTTTCTCTCACCCTCAAAGATCCTCAGGGAGCCCCAGTTGGTGACAACCCACCAATTCTTGCTTCTCTTGCCAGGCACTGCTCTGTCTTCATACTGCAAGAAGAAAAGAGCAAACACACTCTTTCTTCTCTTAAGTAACACTGTGTGGCATTTGTTTTTCCCAACCATATGAAATTCCTTTCCTCATTTATGTACTTCGGATGCACTTCGGAGCAATAGCTATTCAATAGTTACACTCCTAAGACAGCAGCCACGTAATTTGATTTCCAGGTTCGTAGGAAACCAGCACAGATGCAGAAAGAGCACATTTTGGTATTTATGAAGTGCTGCCTTTCCATAATGGGTGAGAACCTGGTTATCATCATAACTGTTCATTAAATCCAAAATTCAACTATAGGTGAACAACAATTAATCCAGAACAGTAAGGTATTTAAAAACTGACATCTCTGGGATCAGGCCTATGTCCTTGCACACTAATCTTAAGCACACCAGAGTCACTGAAAGTGCTGGAAGATTCAAGAGATTTTGGATTACACCTGAACAGTGCAGTGAGTGCAAGTCCTAGGGAGCTGCTGGAAATAGAGGTCATTAATAACACATGGCACATTGGCACAGTAAACCATCAGTCTGCAACTCATCACAGCATATGCCACACAAAAACTTATTTCTGTATCCCTCAAAGAGGTTCAGACAACTGGTGTAAAACAGAGCTGTCACACCTCCCTTGTTATTAGCCCTAATAATTCTTCAGGGAGAAATGAACATTTATCCCTTTGGCACTTCTATATGAAAACATTTATTTAAACCAAGTTGCAACAGACTTCAATTCATTGTCAATATTTTGGGCAGATGAGGGAAAGATGTGAGTTTGTGATTAGCTAGTCTGCAATGCACATCACAGGTTTTTTATTTCCCAACTCTCTCTGAGGCATCTTCCATCTTTTTCTGACGCCTTCACCATTACCTCTGGTATTGATATCCCACAGTTAAATGAAGCTGGACCTTGGACTGACCTGGTTGAGGCACTGCTTATCCTTATTGTTCTTATTCCCTTTTTAAACCTGAGTTTTCCTCTTCAGCAGCCCTCCTACAGCCTTTCCATGAAAAATTCTTCAGAAAAAGCAAACTGAAATTTTTTGACCTTCAGTTCCTCTCAGGACTGCATTTGGTGCAGCTGGTGAGGTGACCTGTGAGTGATATTTCCAAGAACAGCTTTAGGCTCCCTGGGACTGGAAGAATAACTCTTATAAGGTTCAAACCCACAACAGGAGATGATGCCTGCAAAGCACCAGCCTTCCTTTTGGCTCAAGAGCCTGAGGTAGGTCAGATGAAGCCACGATTTATAGAAATGTTCTCTAACTAACCTCGAGTTCTCGACATTGAAGCATAGCCAGCTACGAGCATTACAGGTTATAAGGCACCCCTTTTGTCTCAGGGCAAGGAAAGAAAACCCATAGTGACCAAGTTGGCTCTGCCAGTCCAGGAGAGATTTCCTGCTCCAAAGTTAAGTCTAATCTGTAGAGTCTTACTTATGATTTGGGACTCCTGGATCAATTCTGTGATGCGTCTCCCACATGCTACAGATTTTGTTTCTGAACTGAATGAGGACCACCAGTGCAAATAAACCCCCAGTATTTGCACATCCTGTTCTTCCACCTACTTCCTCTGTAGCTTTGCCAGTAGGATCAGTTTTATGTGTCCTCCAGAAAGCCCAATCATCCTGCCCTGTCTCAATGACCAAAGAGCATTCACACACCTTTTTGCATTGTGGTAGATAAACATTATGGTATGGGTATAGGAGGGAAAAGGGATCCAGATGGGGTCATTAGCAGAGCTGTAATGCTACACTCAGCACTCTCAGATAGGATTTCCAGCCCAGGTTTTGCTGATTTTTTGGGAATCTGATCCACTTCCACAAGAAAAAAGGAACATAAAGTCTCAGAGCAGTTTCTCTCAGCAGAAAGAAGGAAGGTGTGGAAATAGCACAACATCTAGAGATGCAATGAGCTGAGCCTAGTCCCTGATGTGAAACACTCTAGTACTCTAGTGCAGCTGATAGACTCTGCAGTTTGTGTCATCACGTGTGCAGACACTGAGGCAAAAGCCATATTTACAGACATTTTAATTTTCTAAAAATTCTGCTTTGCAGCCAACTACTTCAATACAGTAATTAGCTGGAGATTTTCAGAAAAGCCAAGCTCTCATGAGTATTTGTCCAATGGCTACTTCATGCCTGTGAAAACTTCATATTTCTCCTCGGTGTCTGCAAAGCACCATTTTGTATTAGAGTCCTAAATAGGAGCAATTACCCTTGCTTTGGCAGTAATACAGCTCTTAGTAAAAGCCAGGGCTGCTTTGTCTCCTCACTCCAGTTTCCTCCCATGGAGCTATTTCTTTAATACTAGTCTCTGTGCAATGCTTCCAGAACTTGTGCTGCTATAAAAACCTTGCTTCAAACCAGCTGACTCTTATTTCCCTCTCCCTAAATCTAAAAAAATTACTTTATGATATCTGGGGCTTATAATAGATGGGATGCATGCCAGGGTGAACAACAGGAGGAAATGAAAGATGAAATTATTAGCCAGGAGTTAAACAGGAGATGAAATAACTCTGAAGTGTTTTGGATACAAGAGAATCTTTATTTTTGGAAAATGCAGGAAGATTCTCAAAATTGATTCTGGGTGGGGAAAAAACCTCCTATAGATAAAGAGACAATTGCTATCCTCTTCTAATCCTTGTTTCACCCCAACATATTTTAAGGTTCATTTCTTTTCTGGCACGCCCACTACATTGTTTCTCCCCTCACCTCTGCACTGCCTATGATTCAGCAGGGTCTGTAATAAAAACGCTAGTTGGTAGCAGGACACGCAAACCCGTACTTGATAAGAGAAGAGAAGGCATGGTTTGTGAAACACAAACCCAAAACTGCCAGCCACAAACTTCCCTGATTTAATCACAGACCGGGCTTCACACAATTCAAACTGATGTAGTACTGAGGTACAAAGCAAGGGCTGTACAACCAGCAGCCTTCACTCACCATCCTGCTGAGATGATGACGCTGGCAGTGCTGAGCATGTCCTCGCCTCCTCCACAGACCAGCTTTCTCAGACTGAGGGCACTACATACAACTCCTGTCTTTCTTCTTCTATTTAAAACTTCCTGATCAGGCTGGAGAGCTCATGTGGTCACCAGGCACTCATGAGAATCTCCTGTGGCCCCTTTTCTTATCAGCACCTTGTGCAACTGATGGGTTTGGAAGAGGAATAAACTCAAGCAGTTTGTCTTCAGCTGAGGAGCCTGGTTGACTCAGGCTGCAAATACATGTTTTCAAAACAAACTAAGACAGAAAACACAGGAGTCTGCCCATCAGGTTGAATGTCCAGGGAAGGGGTGGAGTCACCACCCCTGGAGTGATTTAAAAACCATGTAGATATGGCACTTAGGGACGTGGTTTAGTGGTGGCTTGGCAGTGCTGGGTTAAAGGTCGGACACAATGATCTCAGGGGTCTTTTCCAACCTAAATGATTCTATGTACAGGGGGAAGGAAAACTACCCCAAAATTCTTCACAGGTGTTTAGTGTGAGCAACTGCCTCAAAAGCTTTCACAGGTGTTAGTGTGAGCATTCACAACGGAGCTGTGTTTAGAAGGAACTTGAACCATCTTATAGCAGCAAAATGCTCTCTGAGGTACAGTGAGTTGCTGTGTCAGGGTGAATGACCCCAGACATCACAGCAGGAACACCCTAGATCTTACTTGGTCCATGATTTTCACCAGGGATGCCATTCTCACCCCCTCCATCTTTTCTTCTATAGCCCTGGGAACACATTTATCTCAGACTCCAAAGCAGATAGACCCCAAATCCTGAAAAAAGAAAAAATAAAAAAACGTAAAACTCAAACCCCAGCAATATTCCCTAAAAGCAGGTTCCTCGCACTGCGCTGTGGCCCATGATGCTCTCCTCATCCCACCATGATCCAGCACCACAGTGTCTCCCCCTCCAACTGCAGAGCACTGGGGTGTCTGTGCTCCCAGAGCACCTGAACAAAACCAGTCAGGGAGGGGAGAGAAGAAACACAACCAGGAGGAAGAACTTGGGACCTTTTTGGGTCAGGTTGGATTTCATTAAAAACATGAACACAAGTTTAGGTGCAAAAGTTGTATTTCTTTTAGTTGAAACTTCAGGTCAGGATGAAGTATTTCTGAAGGAGCCAGCAGATCAGCTATTTTACTTCCTATGCCATTTTTCACACTGTGCTATTGATTTTATCTGGGCACTGCAGATTTTTTTTGTACACTAAATTTTTAAGGCTGTTTTTTCCCCTTCCTAAGTAATGATGTTACCTAAAGTTGGACTATAGAACCAGTTGCACTGAAATTTCCCTAGAACAGGTGGTGATCGGAGTGACCTTCATTTGACACAGAAGTTAACAATCATTTCCCCTACAACCTACTATAAAAATAATAAAATATGGGTATTACTATTAATCTTCTTGGCATGATTACTGAATGATGAAGGCTATTAAAAAAGTTGAAGTTATTGGTCTTTTTCTGAAAGGCAGAATTTAAAGAAAATGCATATTATTCACTATTTAAAAGTTAAAATTTATCCCAAGTAGAAATTTTTATCCATGCTGAGAGATTGGACTTGTGGATAGCAAGGTGTGCTCTGTTAATGAGTAGTCGGTGTACAGCCACTAAATTAAAGGTGGCTCTGCTGTGCTGGGTCACTTGTTACCAGTCCTGCCTCTTCTATGAGCTTATGAATCATAATAATTTTTCAGTAATCACCTTATCATTCTTCTGTGGAGACTTTACATTTCCATGGCACTATCTGCTTTACGTACTATAGCGATGGACCTATTAACTATTCAGTGCTTTCACGTTTTCTGCTGGACACCGTTGGTATCAAACAGAACCCCTGGGTATCGTCTGGCTTTTGGTGCCTTTGTAAAGCTGCTCTCCAAGCCCAGTTCCCCTGCACAGCCAGGGGATGAGTCTGTTTTACAAAATTTCCATGTAGTATATCCTCAACGGGCTTTCGACCTAATGTTATGCAAATCTTCGCTCCCCTGGAGAAGACTCGGAGAAAATAAGCTGGAAAATATTCCAGACAGGAATATTATGTGTAAAAAATATTTTAGGCTAGTTTAAGAGAGGATATTAAGGATGAATTTGAAACCGAGCATTATTTTGCATTAGGTACATAGGCCATGTCTGATACATATTTAATTTACCTGTTGATGTTGGCAAGAGTATATTCCTGTATTTCTGAGAATTGCTCCTGGTTGTTTCACAGACACAGCTTAGTGACTCAATCCGTGTCTGCGAGGAATAAGTCCTGATTCATTAATGGTCAATAAATACAAGAGAAAAACTGGATAAATCCTCAGTGCAGTAGCTATCAGAACACTGTCACTTCCAATCTGCTTGAGAATACACACAGGGCTCAGTTCAGTCAGACACCACAAGGGAAAATGTCAGCTAAAATGGAGTAAAACTAGATCCCAGTAATGCTTATTTTCATAGATTTTGCATGTCCTTCATCTACTCAGTAAAATCAACAGTGGTGTCTGATCTCACCAGGTTTCTTTCTGGTTTTT
This sequence comes from Cephalopterus ornatus, assembly GCA_013396775.1. Classification (NCBI taxonomy): domain Eukaryota; kingdom Metazoa; phylum Chordata; class Aves; order Passeriformes; family Cotingidae; genus Cephalopterus; species Cephalopterus ornatus. The sequence goes on along the minus strand of VZRE01004774.1, from coordinate 220,946 downwards.
GTGATCCTCCCTGCATTTCTGCTGCTATAAATCAGACACTGCTCTGCCACATATTGTTGCGGGAGGGGTGTGAGAGTGGTCCTGCAGCCCAGCACCATCACCTACTGCATTTGGTAGATGAAGACACAAGGTACACGTGGCCTGAAATCTGACACTTTCTGCAGGAGCAGAAAAACTTAATCATATGCAATATCTATGCACAATAAAACCTGAAAATCCATACCAGTCACATTTCCTCACATCAAGCTAAGCCACGTCCCAGATTTATAAGCCACTTCTGAGTGATTTCGTTCCTAGGAAAGCATCCTGGCTAACACTGCCTTCACATGCAGCATTCTGCTTTTGATTTAATCTTGATTAATATTTTTGTCCAGCCATTCAAATCCCACTCATCAGGGGCACTGATTTATGGCACAGGGCATGAAATATCCGGATTCTATTAGAAAGATTTGCAGTTACAAGACTGAAGTGTTATTTATTGGGGTTCACTAGTAATTGGGAACATTCCCACCAGCACCTCTGAGTTGGTGAGAGGATTCTGTTATGCATTCTTTGTGATGGTTACTTGTTCATTTTCTTGTCTGTTCTCAACAGATACATGAAAATAACAATATTTATAGACATCAAACTACACACACTTAAATAAGACTTAAACACTTCAACAGTAAATGGAGGAGATATAAGACAGTCAAGAGTTTCTAGCACTGAGCACACTTAATATGTGGATCTTTAGGCAAAAAGATGCAGGACTTACTGACTTTAAATGTAATCAGTTAAACGTCCACAAATAGAAGTGTTGAAACTGACTTTTGCATCTCACAAATCAGCTGAAAGCTTTCCAGATACACTCTGGCTTTTGTGCCAAGTTAAAAAATGCTGCTCCCAGAGTTTCATGACTGGTATTTTTGTGGGAGTTAAAAATATACACATATTTGAAAAAATATTGCGTCTCTTCCTCCTCTGCAGATCTGATGCCACCTGTTTGCCTGCAGTGAGAGGGGAGGCAGGGACAGTCCTGGGACACGATGCTGCAGAGCAGCCACATCTCTGCCCCTCAACTCCTGCCTGGGTCAGGCTTTACTGCTCTGCTCCCTGCTGCTCCTCACTCCTTTAAAAACCAGCTTGCAGCAGCTAAGTTTTATCTGGCGTGTAAACGCACCAAGAGAAAGGGCTTTGGTTATTTGTAATGAAGTTATTAAACAACGGGAATGAACTGTATGTTTACAATTGAAAGGTATCAGAGAGTCCAATGGGAACTGGGCTCAGGATGTCAAGGAACTAGCCAGAACTCAAACAGTTCAGCGCAGCTCCTAGCATGCACCACACAGAGGAGGTTTAAGTCTTTTTTTCTGTGCTGTAGTGCTGCTCTGTGCTGCTTCTCCGAATGCTAGAGATACTGTCCTTGGTTTATTGCCTCCATTGAAATATGGGATTTCTGATCCAATTTAAGAAGTATTTAGATATTTAAATGAATTCAGCCTAACTTGGTCAGGAAATGCTCTCTTTCTGGCTTGAGGTACTGATGACCAAATTTAGGCTGCGAAGCCACACTGCTCTTTTAGGAGCTTGCACCATAGACCAATAGCTGCCCTGGTTTGGTGGCTCTGGATGGAATCACACACCCAAGAGCCCTTCATTTCTCTCTCCAGTACAAAGCCCTTTGCATCATGTGCAAAAAGAAAGCTCTGATTAGTGAGAAATATCAGTTTGTCCTCTGCACCTTGCCCTTAGGTCCCATCACTTTTCACAATCCAAATAGGACTGGCCTCTTTCAGTGTGTACTCAGGAGCCCAGTGAGTAACACGTAGGAAATGAGGGGAAGGATGCTGGCAGTTCTGTGGCATCTTTTGTAATAGATAGGGTCTTAACCCCAGTGTCCTGGACAAACTCCAGTTCTGGTAATTGCATTCTGCATAGTTAAAATCCCCCTGCAGTTTCAAATGAATCCATTATTCCTCACTTCCTTCCCCAAATTGCTCTGCAGTTTTGCTTTGTGCTGCTGAAGAGTTGCTTTGTTTCACCTGAGGGATGATGGCATTTCACGGCTGTATGAAATGGGCCTGAGTGCACAGTTTGTACAACAGTCAGTGAAACACTTTGGGATTATTCATAATTAAGTATCCGCTCCCTGTAAATGAATGGGTTTTTAATGTGGGGTGAAGTAGTGCAGCACAAAGCACTGCTTCTCTCTGTACTTGAAGGTTGGTAACATAAAACTTAAAAGAGCAGTAAAAGACAGAAGTTTTCTAAAATTCCCCTTATGCAGCTAAGCATGCAAGCTCTAAGTGTCTCAGTTTTTACTTTCCCATATTGTTATTGATTAATTGCTCTACTTCAATTTCCTTGTCCTAAATGGAAACATTACAATCGTAACTCCAATCTCTGGCCTATGTACAAACTGATTCTAAATCTTTAAATTGTGTCAGTGGGAGGAGGTGATGGGGGTGGAAGGAAAGCTTTTTATTTTTACTATTAATTTTCATGTGTTCCAGGACTTATTAATTTCATGCAGATGTAGAGAAACCACAAGGTATTTCTGCTGTAGTCAAACCCAGGAGATGAGCATCATAAACTTGCTCTGGCATGATCTTGTCCCAGCAGTGCATCCTGCTAAGAAACATGAGGATATTCCACAAACATCAAAACATACCAGTCTTTCTGGAGCTGAGCCAGTGGCCTTTTTCAGCTCCAGCTGGTTGAGTTATAACTTTGTTCCCTTTCAAGATTTGGGCTTGTCCTTACTGTACTCATTGCTTGTGGTCTTGCAAGAACGTCACAGGCATCTTCTGAATTTCCAGCCTGTCCTGAAAGGAGATGGTACCACCTAGAAGCTCTGTGTCCCAAGGGAGAGATGCGCTTTCTAGGAGCCTTAGCAGGGTGGAAAATAGCCAGGACTCCCACCCTTGGGAGCGGTGTTCTTTAGCTAATATTCCTCTGATCCAGGGCTATTGCCTACAAAGCAGACGGTCAATATAACAGTGTAAGTACATTCCTCTTTCCCTTTCCTTCTCTGCTAGGTAGGTCACAATCTGCTCCTCGATCGCTCCAATGCTGTTTTGATGAAGGCCAAGAATGAAATCAATAGAAAAGATTAGAGAAAATTATGTATGATGTGGCATCTTGAGAAAAAAAATACGCTTAATCTGAAACAGAAGAATGCTGGCTTGGGAGCCACACGTGCATCTCATTTGAGAAAAAATCTATACTGTTATTAAAGTAGCCACAATGAAAGTATTAGCTACAAATTAGGTATGTGTATTGGGAAGTAAGCTTTGTGTGCTATATGGGAGAGGGGCAGCAGCATGTCTTACACTGTGAGACACATCAGATGGGAAGCTGAAGGACCTGAGGGCTGGGCAGAGGTCAACTCAGGACCCAACAGAGCCTCAATGCTATTTTATACATAAACAAGATTTTGCACATAAACCACAGTATTTTAAGAACAACCCTCTGACAAATAAATTGTCAGAGAGTAAATACCAATTCTTTCCTTGAAGATTTGGAGGGGCAGGGAACCCAGCACAACTAACAAACCACAGCTGACAGTATGCCACACTCCAAATGCCAAGGAGCACGTTCATGGCACTACTCCCCCGAGGACATCAGCATCTCCAAACAGCAGCCTTGTGCCTCTCACTGCCCAACCCATTGCTTTTTTCTTCAGCATCTGAGGAAAACATCCCCTCTCCTTCCCCCATTCCCAACCCTGTGTTGCAGGGTGGGGTCTCTGGAAGAGAAAATAAGCAGTGATTTGCTTCCCACGGGCTCCTTTGCCATGTCATACAAGCTCGCTTCCCTGCATCTTTCAGGAAGGAGGTGCTATTCCATTACTCCATCCTCAACTTGAATATTATTGGCCTTTAAAATTATATGAGAACTGGCTGGATTGGGCTTGAGGACTTCTCCCCCAGGCCCTGATACTGCCCTGATTTTGAAGTTGGGAAATTTTCACAAGCAGTGCTTCAGAGATTTTGAAAATTTTCCAATTTTTTTTTAAAACAAAACTGGTAAATGAGTATTTTTTTCGCACTGTTCCTCCCTGCCCTTTTTCCTTTTTCTTCGGTGAGAAAAGTTTAAAAAAAGAAAAAAAAAGAGAGAGAGAAAGGGAAACAGGAAGCATAAATGAGAAATTATTCTAAAATGGATCGTTTTGATTAAAAGTCCTGTCAGAGCTTTGGTAAAGGAATGTCCTTTAACCAACAGCGTGGCGGGAAAAGGGACATGGAGGACAAATTAGAGGAATATTGCCTCTGCCTCCCAGGCTAGTTAATTCTGTTAGTGAACTATCGTGAGAGCAGTATTTACATAACCACCCTCGGTGGGAATTGCACACACGGCTCTGCTCCAGCTTCCCAGCCAAAAAAAATGGGCAGCGACAGCTCCCAAGGCCCGGCCTTTGCACAGTGATTAAATTCACAGGCGTAAGAGCCCTCACGCAGAAGCCTGACCACAGGACGCTGCGGGGCTGGGTCAGCCAGCGCGCTCCTCCTGGGACAGTTCGCAGGGGAAACTCCTTGGGAGCACAGAGCGGGCCGTGGGCTGTCCCACCACGCGAGCTCAGAGCACCCTCTGCTGTAACCCAGCCCCTGTGGAGCTGGACTGGATGCACACCTGGACACGGTGTATGGACACACAGACAGCTCAGCTGAGAGCAAGGAGGTTTCACGGGGTGTTGTCCCTGTGGTGGGAGACCCACATCTGGTCCCTCCACTGGGGAAGGACTGGCTGCCAATGTCCGTTTTAGTACTTTCAAGGTACTCATTACCATGATTTTAGGCATCAAAATAATAGACTATCTACTGTCTCTTTTGATTTTCCGTTGCTTTTCTTAGTGGCTAACCATGCCAGTAGTGAAAGTGTGTGTGCTATTTAAAACACAAAATTGTTCTTAATTTAACTCTCAGACATCAGTTCTTGCTATGCCTACAGGCGCTGGAGGGAATAGTACCTATAGCATATTTATTTCTCATGAAAATATGTAAGCTCTGTAATCAAATCAAAAGGCTGAAATCTTCCTGATAAACTCTGTAAACCTCACACCATAAGACACACTTTCCTGCCCCCAGATCTTTACTATGGCTCTTCGCATCACCTTCTCCAGTTTTGCAACACCCATTCTGAGATGTGGGAGGCAGAATTGCATTTGCTGTTCCAGTCTCACTAAAACAACGGAGTAGGAGGAGGTTAAACCATTCATTCCCTGTTCTCCCATGTCCCTGGTCTCAGCAGATGTACAGCAGCACTAGTGATGCTTTATTTCATTTGTTGTCCTCTGAGAATACAATTTCCATTCAGAAAATCACTAAAAAAAAATTCATCTGTTGCTTTTAAGACCTTCACCTTTTATTCTGTGTCAGTGAAATAATAATCCCTGATCCTGTAGGCAAAATTGTTTTGAACCCAGAAGAATTAACGTGACCTTGGTTAGCAAGTATGTTTAAGAAGACATCTGGCATGTGATGTTCACCCCCCCCTTTTTTTTGGAGAAAATCCTGTCTAAGCATATGCCTCAGGAAAGAGCACAGTAGTATTTCTTACTACATGAGACACTGCTTGTGCATTTAAAATTTTCCTGGGTGACAAGTATGAATTCTTCCTCCTTAAATAAAGAAACTTGCCTTGCAGTCATGGCGGCTGAAAAGAGGTCACCTTTGCCTTCAAAAGAAGGTGCTTCAGGAATCTGTGTTTTGCCATCTTCTCATTCCTGGGAAAAAATGAAGATACAGTCACGTAAAGAGATGTATTTACAACCACCATTGGTTTCACTTCAAACTGCTAGTTCCTCAACACCAAGTCATAAAAGAGCTGTAAAAGCAACTGCTTGTGAGAAGCCCTTACACTGTCCCGTGAGCACTCATAGCTACTTATTTATGATCGAGATCATGGAAGAAGAGCAGAGAAAATTGCACTCACTCAGGCTCCTTGAAGCAATTTCTTCTCCATAGGAACTGAACATTAATTTATTGTGTAAATACAATTTAGGGTCACTCTTTAAAGCAGAGGTGGTTACCCCGGGATGGAAGTGTAAGCTATTATATGCATTGAACAGACAAAACGATGTGTTCGCAGAACCAGATACAATCCATGCTTTAATACCCAAGCCAGGCACAGGGATCTCAGCAAGTGCAGTTTAAAAGGTAGTTGAAATATCAAAATTTGTCTTCAATTGAACTGGCCAAGAGATCTTACGTGAGTCCCTTGTAGAATCCATGTTGACAAAAGGTTCAGACTGCACATGAACAGCTCATGCCGTGGTCAAAATGGCTCTCAAGTAGTGTCTCCAGTAATGCCTGGAATTATTACAGAAAATGCATCCCCCAAAACCCATATAAGGAACCTTAAGTGGAGTTACAGAAATAAAATAAGGCAGTGATTAGAGGATGCATTATTTAGGATGGTTCCAGTTTACTGAATTCTCTCCAAAACCATGATGCTTTGGTTATCACGGGTACTCTACGGGCAGCAGGCTGGGGAGGTGGTGCCTGGGACTCTCAGCTCACTCTGCCCCGTCGTGCACAGCAGCTCGAGGATGTTGTGCTTCACATCACAATGTAGACTGTTGGGAACAAAGCCCAGACAGGGCTTTTGTCTACTGAGGGAGATGTATGCTGCCTCTTGTTAAAACTTGTGTACAATCAGACTAAAGAACAATGCTTTGAAGAAAAACTTTACTTACTGACATCTTGTAGCTGACTCATTCCTCCACATACACACACGTACGTGCCTCGATCCAAACCAATCGTGCTGTGTAGCGTCCAAACCACTTCAGTGATAGAGCACAGTAAACAGCTGAACAAGTAGCTAAGAAAAGCCATGTGTAACCCTGAGATTGCTTCTGTTGTTCTGTGGTACATTACTCCAGGATTTTCTCCCAGAGCATGCACGAGTCACAGTGGCCAGCTGTCATGCCTTGGTCGATTGTCATCTTCAGATGAAATGGCCTCAGCAGATCACTTAGTGCTTGTCAGTCCAACCCCATGGCCATCAGGACCATGGGAGATGCCCAGGCACCTTTCTGTGACAGATTTGGACACCAGTGTGTCGTTAGATTTACCTAGACTTTCACTGTAAACTGATCAGAACATACAGCAGTTTGGCATGGGAAGCATGAGATCTTGGATTTGGTTTTCTGGACACCACTGCAGTAGAAATATTAAACAATAGTAACTAAGCTGCTTTTCTAATGTGAGTACCTGTTGTGGGGGTTTTTGGGTTGGTTTGTTTGTTTGTTTTTGTTTCGTTTTTTTTGAAGGGTAGTTTGTTGATGAAAACTTCAAGACAGCAGAAAGATAAGAGTAATTTATTAATATTTATCATCAATTATTCTTTCTATTCTCAAGAAAGAGAATATTCTATTTACTGAGAAAATAGTGTCTCATTAGACTCTGCAGAAACCAATTATATGATGCTCATCATCTTTCAACTTTCATAGGTTCTTAATTGCAGTGGGAGAAACAGTTGTTGTTAAATAGCTATTTTTATATGATCCAGATATTATGACTGTTGAACCAGTAAAATGCACTGGGTATTTATGCCATTACTGTTGAACTTTTTATTTTCCTGGATTATCAATGTGGTCCTTGCAAACTGTCCAGTTAGCAAGATAGATACAATTACAGTAGAATGGATGGGATAATATCTATATATGCAGTGTACAAAAACCCACACACATATGCTGATCTCTAGTGCATCCTCATCCCTCTCAGCTAAACTAGGGAAGATTCCAAAGGTGTGTTGCAGCTTGAGCTATAATTCCTCCCAAATGAATTGCTCCAGGCTCTAAAAATTCAGGAGTTTGTTAAAAGCATCTTGACATATAAAAATAATAACTGAACGATAGTTCTGAAGGTGGCAGAGACTTTAATTGCCTTCTGAATTTTGGCCCTGCAGCTTTACATGTTCAGGTAATCATCTTTTTGGAATTGTTTAGTGCACTAAATATGTACTTCTTTCATGTTCCTTAATGACAGCTGAGATTCTCATGAAACACCACAGCTAAATAACCTTGAATCACCTCACCAATACTATGAGCAAAAAGTCGTTCAGATGTTAAATTAGTAACTAACAAACACAGAAGGGTCACTGGCAACTGTCAAACAGCATGTGCCAGAATGGAGGTTATTTATCCAAACCCTGTGAGATGTCTGTTATCCTGTGAGCTCCTTAAGAAAGAGCTGGGGAAGTCAGGCTGAACCGTAAATGCCCATTGGAAATGTCCTGCTGATGGAGCTGCATGAACATGGCTGGTTCTCCAGCCCCACTGGAATACCACACAGCTTTCCTCCTGAACAGATGAAGATGAAAGAGCTTGAGTTTCCCCAAACAGACCCACAACTGATGCAATTCGGCTCATCAGGAACTGAATTTATGGAATGGACGTGCAAAACTAGGAGGAAAGGAAGCAGAAGGAAGACAAAGCAACCCAAAGATTTGACTCAGCTGAGAGCATTTCCCAGGTCCTTATGGAACAATCACTGCTCCCAGCAGGCAAGCTTCACCTTGTCCTACCTGAACGAGTGACATTCACCATCAGAGTATATTAGTGAGGATGAGCTGGCAGGGAGTGTGATTAATTGCAGCAATTAAAGCAAGAAAAAGGCACTAAATCAGCTGTCAGAGAGCAGGACTGCAAAACTGCACCTGGGATGAGATGGTGCACAACGTGCAGCTCCAACAGAGAACTTGGGATACTCCAGGCAGTAAAACCACAGGAAATGCCCAAACATCCTCTGGGTACTTCTGCCACTCCTGGGGTACTAATCTAACCTGTAGCTCTCCCCACCCTCCTGTTACAGCCTCTGCAGGACAGAACTTCCCTTTGCTTTTCAAAGTGTTGTATAACGTTGTGTCTAAATGACACCTACAGCGAGTGGAGTGAGTTGACACTACTGAGGGCTTTGTAAAGCTCTGCGGGATGCTCCGGGATGCCAGTTGTGGCACACAACTGAGAGCTTAATACTGCTGTACCCCTGCCTGCAAATGGTGGTTGCTAGGAGGCAAATAGCATATTGAGAAATCTGAAAGGAAGCAACAATTTCAGGTCCAGTTTGGGGGCTCATTGAAGTCTTTCTGTTGATTTTAAATAGGATCCGGCCTTTAGCAAAGGTAGTGGAATTTTTTAAAGAAGTAAAAATGGATGTCACCTAAATGACTTCAAGTAGTAAGGATGGACAACAACAGGACATTGGAAAGGAAGAATTATGGTGAAAATGAAAGGGAGCAACAAAGAGCTTCAGTGAATAAACTTTCTGGGAAGAGCTAACAATGAAAACTTGTATAAAACATATATCATTCCTAGGCTCCTCTCATGTCAGCGTTAAATTTGGCAGAGCCACTGGGCTTTGTCCACATGACCATTCTCACCTAACAAATTCCCTCTACCTGTAAAGTAGTACATAACTGTTTCTGCCCTTTGTCCTTCCTGCTCTCCTACTGTGACATCTTGCAGTGATTTTAGGTGTTGATCTGAGCTATAGGAGGTTTAAAGTTCACTGGATGAAGCTGGGGAAGTGTTCTGGCATGTGGTGTGAACCCATGGCAGCCCTGGTCTGGACCCCTCTCCGCTGTGTGCACAAAAACACCCCAGGAGCCCTGAAACACTGCAACTGTTCTGTGGAAACAAAAAGGAGAATAAAGGAACTTTCAAACTGGAAAAAAACCCCATCAGACCTGGATGAAACACAGTCAAATAAACCCAACCTCTCCCTGCCTACTGTACTGTTGCAGGACAAGTCCTTTTGTTCAGCAGTCCCTAACAGCTCCCTATTAAGGGAGCCCCACGAGGGCTCTCTCTCCTCAGCTGAGATTTGGCAGGTTTTTAGTTCTTTCCAACAATTCTGGTGCTTCTCGTGCCCAGCAAAGCACCTCCCTTATTCTGGGGAAGGACAGAGCTCCATCCATCGGGGAGGATGTCCCTGAACAAGAGCCAGCAGCCAGGACACCACAGCCAGACAAACCTCTGCAACCAAACACCTGTAATTAGTAGAACAATGTCCCCCACGTCTCCTACAATTCCAACTGACCCAAATCTCGGGTGGGGCTGACCTACCAGCCATATCCATGTGGGTACCTCCATTCCTCTCTCTCTTTTCCTTTACCTAACTTGTCTTTCAGTGAGTGACCAGGGCTGGGGACAGTGTAACACACCCAGCACAACATGCAAAACACTCCAACCACCCCAAGCAGTGCAGGGTTTAGCAATTCTCCACTGGCATCATAACTGGGGGGTTTTTTGTGTTATAATTTTGTTTATCTATTTTCACTAAGAAGACAACACAGAGAAATAAGATCAGCAAGATGTGGGGGGTTTGTGTGATTGTTTTCATAGGAGCTTCATAGGGATAAAAGCATATTGCAAAACTATGGAAAACAGTATTTTCATCGCCTTCAAGAACTCCCTGGTGGGGTTTAAGAGTATTTGCTCACTGCTGAGATATTCACACCTACTCTGGTCCTCCAGGGAGAAATAATTTCTTCAGGTTTTGACTGTGCTCGGTAAAAATGTCACCTCTCTTTTGTTAGTGAAAAAAAACGACCCCCCAAAAAGAGAATTGCATCACTGTGATCTCTGCCCCCTGACTGCTAATGTGGCTTTAGCAAAGTCACAGGGAGTGTCCATCAGCTGAGGAATGGCCCTCTCATCTCCAGAAACAATAAGGTCTTCAATACCCACACAAATGAACAAGGGATGATTAAGGTTGACAGTCCAAAAAAGCATAAAAATGCAATTCCTTCTCTTAATAAAATCTGATAACTGACTTGTATCAGGCATGATATGCGGTTTCTTGCTCACCCACATTCAAATATTCAACCCAAATTGGTAAATTAGAAGCTTCAGGGTACTGAAAATTGTAATCCTGACATCATGGGTGGGAGACTAAATCACAGAACTCACCTACCCAGGACTGACAGGATCCAAACTTTGCAGTGCAAACTCAGCTTGAAATTCCCAGTTCCCTGCATTCATCTCACCTGTACATCATCAGTGACTGCTGTGAGCTTCCTCATATGCCTATTACCTGAAATGTGATCAGATGTGACACTAAGACAGGAGAATCTTTACCTCATCAAATCTAAAAAGTGACCAACAAATTTAAATCAAGCTATTGCAAATACTAGCAAATAATTTTAAATTTTGTGGATGGAAAAATGAAAGTTAATTTTTAACAATCTCAGATTCAAGGAAACTTATTAACTGCTGGAGACATTCAGTAATTCACACAAGCGACAGAAGACCTAAACCTCTGCCCCACAGTTCCATTATCATGATCTGAATTTCCCTGTACCTGATGGACTGGGAAGCTGCCAGGGAGAAGACCGTCGCCTATTCTCGTACTCAGCCCTTCTGGGGCTCCAAATCCCAAGCAAACTTTTGATCCACCAAATCCAAGTGCTGCTTTCGTAAGAAAAAATATAAGTGGTAAAGCAGAGGCTCCTAAATAGGAATTAGATTTAGATTGATTAAGATAGCTATTGCGCGTCAATTTATTTACATATAAATGGATTATTTGGAACGTGTTCATTGAAGACTAACAGCTCCTGAATGCAATACAGATATATGGCTAATTATAAAGTCAAGCAGCCATTATTAATGTTTCTAATGATCAATTTGTATTCCAACAACATAAAATCATCAACTTTAAAGCTCCAACAGTCACAGTAATTGGGAGAAGAGACTGTGCTCTATGCAGAAAGCAATCATCCGACTAGTGCTTGCCTTGAATAAGAGGTAAAAAGCTGGGTTTTCTGGGACCCACAAAAAGACTTGAGAGCTGAGAGTCTGTTGGAGGCTGGATGGTTGGTTTTTTTGATAGGCACAGCCAGGAGGAGGCTGACTGAAAAGATCACAGAAATGTTGCTCGAAGGTGGGGTACGTGCACAGGTCTATAAGGCTGCAGACTCTGGGCCTGATGAGAGACCTTAATACAATCCCAGACAGAGAGGAAATAGGACAAACAGTCCCCATGTACAAATAAGATTGACTCAATTAGATATACTTAAATACAATAGATTTCCATGGAAAAACAGATCAGTTGTAGCTTCCACTCTGCATGTCAGTCGAAGGAGCAGCAATAATTTAATACTCTGCACTTGCAATTCTGTGCAGTCGGAGCATCGTGTTGCTGGGTCACTGCCAGGAGGAAAGTAAACAATGTTTTTCTGAAGAGATGGAGCCTTGGAGTAAATTTGGGTCAAATTAGATTTATTGAGCACTGGCACACTTCAAGGCCTGTGGAAGGGAGAGCTTCTCCTGCCAGACTGAGGAGCATCTCCCGAAGGCGTCATGCTGAGGCTGTCAGGACCAAGTCTCACATGGGGCTGTTGGGACTTTGGTAGAAATCACAGTCCACCAGCTTCACTCCTCCATGCACAGAGCCCCCCTTCACGGCCCTACACCTGACTTCTCCCCAGGACCAACCTGTGTATTGTGGTGAGAGGGAGAGGAGGCAGGAGCTCGTGGGTGGGCTCAGCTTCCATCCATCCCATCACCAGTAAATCCAGATGGACCAGCAGCAGCAGCAGCAAACCCCTCAGCACAGCCACACACAGTCTGAAGAGCCACAGCCATGCAGTCAGAGCATGACCAGGCTGGCAGTGCAGCTGGGGCACAGCACCACTGATGACTTCCACTTGCCATCCCTCTCTTGCAGAAGTATGCACAGCTTTCACTGTATCATGGAGGGGATGGGATTTTCCACAGCAGCATGCAGGAGCTTGATAGTGCAGCCTGGAAAAAGACCATTCCCAGGGCAGATGTACATTTTGGTTTTAGTCTTCAAGCTAATTCGAAGTGCTGTTCTTAGCTTGAGGTATAAAACAAGTGCTTCTGTAATTCACTGTAAAAGCAAAGGCATGATGCAGTGCAGGACGGTGCCAGGCAATCAATGGAAGGAAAGGCAACAGGGAAAGGAGATGTCCCTGTCCCTGTCCCTCCTGGCCCATGCTGTCACCACACCAATGGTCCAGGTTTCATGAGCGAGGCCACCACAGCAAGATCAGCCCAGACCAGATCTCAGCAGAAGGACTCCTGGCCAGGAAGGGCTCTGGACTGAACTTCTGGGCTGTTCCTCCGAGTTATAACCAACAACTTTGCAAGAAGAAAGAGATGGACCAATTGTTTTTTTCCTGGCAGAGACAGCTTCTGTCATTACCTGCTGGGCACTCACTATTTCCAATGCTACAGAAAAAAAAAAAAATCACACTAGGGTTAATATATCTCTTTTTCCAGTGCAAAACAAAAGCTGTACTAAATCACCTGCTTATCACTCACTAGGCATTTGCAAATAAATCCAGCCCTGGGTTTCAAGTGAATCAGAAATTTTCCACCAGAAAGCACTGATTGGATGCAATATGCTCTGTGGGAACATATTGATTCTGTCTGGTCTTTGGGCATAAACCATGTCTGGCTTTTTAGCTGTCCATCTTCCTACCTTCCAAAGTGCACAGGGATGTGGCTTCTGGGATATGCCCACAGCTCCCAACATCCACAGCACTCCTCTGCCTACAGTGCCTCTCCCTGGGGCAGAGGAGCTGGAAGCAAAGGCTCAGTATAGCAGTGCTGCCACTGAGAGATGAAAACGTGGAAGGGGTTGAGCCTGGTAACATCCCTGCAAAACAGTTTGAGGTCTTGAAGAATGTGGCTTCTTCAGGGGCTTAGAACCAGTTCCATCCCAAAAGAGGGAGGATGTTGTGGTTAGAGAGTCACAGGGGCAGGAAGGCTGGGAATGACCTCAGCTGAGCACTTCTGGACTCTAACACACCCTTGTCCCCAAAATCAGCTATATGCATGTCCTACATGTCCTAAAAGCTTTCCAAAGACTGTATGGTCCTTCCCAGCAAGTTCTCAAGACGCTTTGTCAGTCTTTCCACCAGGATTCCTCTGGCACCTGGCATGATACAGCTCAGTTCCCACTGTGCTCTCCTTCTCCCCTGCACTGCAGCCAGGGAGGATGGGCTCAGCATGGCCCCACAGGCGAGGGCAGCCCAGCCCAGCAGCCCCCAGCCCACCTGTCTTGAGCCCCCAAACTGCTCCCTGACCCAGCACACAGCGTGGGATGTCACATTTGTCTTTGCTTTGTTTTTCCAGAGGGTAGGAGGAAACCACAGCCAGACCCACAGTCTCCCTCTACTCTTTGATCTTCAGCCAATAGAGACTGTGTCAGATAGCCACCCAAACCTAGAAGGACAAGAGCATTACTCAGAGAAAAGCCTTATGGCAATTGCTTGATGCTTCACCCATTCAGCAACTAAATCTCAACAAAAATATATATCTGCCTTCTATTCTGGGACACTGGCCCATCCTTCAGCAGGACTGGATGCTGCAATGACAACACAGCACTCAAAGTGTATTTTAGCCCTTAAGAAAATACGCTCAGAGCTCAGAAAACCTCCATGACTGGTTAAACCCCTCAGTGTTAATATCTGGCCGGTTGGTGTCTGACCTCTCGACAGCATGAAGAGGTTAAATTGCCATTGTCATCTGCCTGTAAACCTCTCCTGGTTTGTTGTTTGGAGTTGCAGGCAGTCCCCAGCAGCCCCCCCAGCCCTGCCTGTGTATAGTCTAGCACTGCATGTGTTAGTAATGAGCTGCCATGGCCCGTTCTCAGAATATGAGCTCACTGCAGAAAACAAATCTCCTTCCTTCCTTGGCAAAGCAGGAGGTTCTTCCTGCAGCTGTGCTGGAGCACCAGCCACTGGCTCAGGGCTGGCTTCCTGCTCAGGGATCTTCAGACAGAGGTGGCGGGGGGAGAGGGTCTTTAGAGCCAGTGCTGGGAGAAGCCACTGTAGTATGGAAGCCGCAGTGATTCCCTCATTTAGGAAACGTCAGAACAAATAGCCACAAACACAGCCCTGCAGGGACAGCCTCGCTCTGGACTGGACAGCAGGCATGGCATCCGATCTCTGTGGCGTGTGACAGCCGCCCTGAGCTCCCTGCACAGCGCAATTCCACACGCAGAGCTCCTGGCGCAAGCGGAGCCTTCTGAAAGCGGACGTGTTATGAATTGATAAAGTGTCAAACAGTTCTGATGCTGTCTCCAGAGATAATATCAAGAATTATATTTGTGCCTCATCCCATCGTGAGGCTGCAAATCCCCAGCCGGCTGACACCCCATGCAGGCACCCTCAGCTTGGAGTAGCTGCAGGTCTGAGGAAGGTGCTGGCATGTCACCTTGCTCCACGCACTCCCAGCTTAGATTAGTCACAGAAAATACCAAAACCTCTGGGAGGTTATGATTATTTGTCTAAACCTTATGGTGCCTTCATCCTGCCGCGGCCACCTCTCCAGCTTGCAGAACTGGTTGGTTTTCGTTATGTGAGAAATGTTCGAGCTGCTCCCCTTCTGCTGTCCGTATGATCACTTCACCCATTACTCCTGTTTACCTGCATCTGCACTAGGGCCAAGATTTTCCAGGCTCAGCAGTGCAGTTTTGATGTGTAAATTCATATCACTTTTCCTTTTCTTGAACTTTCTATCAGTATTCCAAAGAAAAGAGTGGAAGATTTCACTACCATATTTATTTAAAGAAAAGTAATTAACCTCATAGCAGGGCTGTGAATCTCAGATGAGCCGGCACCTCATTTAAATGATAGGCACAGCCTTCCTTACCTGCCTAGCTATCCAGTAGGGTGATGGCAATCACTGCGTGGTGACATTCATGCAGCATGTGCTGAGGTTCCGGGTGGAAGAAGACAATCACCTGGAGCTGCACTGGGGCTCGATTCTCACCACCAGCGCCTCTCAGCCATGGTTCTGAATGCTGACGATGACAGCAAAGAGGGAGCTGAGGCTCAGCTCTCATAATCATGCAGCTCAAAGCAGTTGGAATGCCTACAGAAAAAGCACACTTTACAAAATCAGACACATTCATACTGGTGTCACTTTGCAAAGGATAAGCAGATACAGAGCATTTTTAGAGCAGAAGAGCAGTGGCTCATCAGGTGTCAGAACAGCTTCCCAGCATCTGCACGATTTGCACAAACTCTTGAATAGCATTTCTTTGGATCCCTGTGTTAAACTGCACCAAAGGCTGCTCTGCCTGGCAGCACCAAAAGCACAACATGCACCTGTGTCTGGGGCAGGTTCAACCCCAGCCAGTGCTCTCCATCTTTATCTTCCCCAGAGGCTGCCCAGGCAGCCAGGCAACCACCTTCTGTGATTCAAGTGGTTGAGGAGCTGATCACCTTCCAGACTCAGAGTAGTTTGGGCTGGGAGGCATCACTGGAGGTCGCTGATGCAATCCCTGCTCCAAGCAGGACTCTCTTCCAAGGAGGATCAGGTTGCTCAGGGCCTTGTGCAGAGTATCTGAATATCTCCAGGATCCCACAGTCTCTCTTCCTAGTGTTTGACCACATCCATTGTGAAGAAGTTTTCCCATATATCTACTTGCAATTTCTTTTGCTGCTACTCATGCCTTTTGTCTTTCTGGATACACTCAACCTCCTCAATATATTCTGCTATTGAAAGATGAAGTGCTCTACCAGGAAGTTTTTTAAATGATAGGAACTAGTCACATTTTTCAAAAAGGGGGAAATGTAGAACAGTGACAGACAACTCACAGGATTGTTTTTGTGATTGCCCCATCCTGCTATGTGTGCCAAAGCAGCTTCTAGCAAAGCATCTCACTGCAGCAAGTGCAGCACAGGAGAGCCACACACCGCACAGAGCACATGACAATGGCGAGCCAGCCCACATGGCAAGCACCGATTTCTGCTGATGGGATAACTCAGCATTACTCAACTATTTAATTGCTTCTACTACATGGCTGCCTTGAGCCTTTGGCAATTGCCACTAGGCAAGGAAAACTGAGTGGGATTCCTGTCTTATGAGGGTCTCCCAAACTGCCCGGAGCCATGTCATAGTTCAGCCAGGATTCACCTCTCTCCAGACTCTGTCCCCAACTATATGGTCATACCATGGGAAGAGAAATCACCTCTATGCAAAATGTCTCAAAAATTCAAACTTCTGAAGAGAATGTGATGCTGCAGTGCCATTCTGTAGAAATCCGTACTCAATCCTCACCCTCGTTGTAATGCAGACTGCTTCCCTCAGAAGACAGCTTGGGCAGACAGGACTCCTGGTAGCACACTTAAAGCTGCATTAGCTGCCTGTTTATTCAAGATACAAACTTCCCAGAAATAGGTTAATTACTTTCCTTTAATTACACATTCTCTTATTAAATGCCAATAATAAAAGGGAATGTCTGCCCTAGAGATAAGATTATGCCACATTCATAATTTGGCTTTTTGGGACAGCAGATAAATGTCTCAGCCATTTTAAAATACAAATTTGTCATTCATGAGAGCAATAAATAATGCAAACAGGATGTGTGGTTACACTGACATTATCACCTCGTCGTTGCACCCCAGGCATGAATATGTGACACTATAACCTCAGGCTCTTTGATAATTTATTGCCCATCACCATCCTGTCTAACACAGGGAAACAGATGAGCACTGGAAAGAATTTATGGTTGCAGTTGCAGTACTTTGGGGCTGCAGTGCAATTACTGGAGTTATTGCTGAAGCAGCAAGGGATGCAGGAAACTAAGAGAAAGTCTACATCCTCCTGGGAGGTAATGTGTAAAGAAACCTTAACGAGTACACCCCATGGGGGATTTCCTACCCTGCAAGTATTTAAACTGCTAATTAATTCCTATTAAAACAAGGTCTTTTGTGTACATCAAAAAATGGTGCCTGAGGCTTTGCGCCTGCGGTGGGATCTCCAAGGACTTTGCACCAGCTGAGTCTGGTAGCCTTGGGCTGAGAGGATGAAGCACTCCTGAGTCCTTTAGTGGCCTCCATTTTGGGGTTGGAGCACTATGCTCATGTCCATGGCTTAAGTTCATTCCCAAGCATGATACAACCACCAGAAAACCACAAAAGCAACCAGCCTCCAGGCACAAATAAATTATGCATGCCTATGCTCAACCCGTACTTTGCCTGAGCAGCAGTACGTGTTTCAAGATGAGCCACCACAGCTACACATAAAACCTTTGCTTTTAACATCATGCTTCCTTGAAAACAGGGAAAAAGTTAGAGATAACCCACACTCACAGATCATTAATGAAAAACCAGAGGCTGACAAAGGAGACTCACAGGCCAGAGCTCTCGGAGTAAAACGGCCCACGCTGTGAAAGATCAGGTTACTGATATCCTGCTGGGGATGAGATGCTTGTTTTGTGGAGAGGTTCCTCTTGTCCCTGGGAGGACACCTTTAGTTTTATACATTCACAGATGCTTCCGTGCATTTTTTTTTTTTTAAACTTCTCATTTATTGCCCCGTAAAAGGGGGCAATGAGCTGACTGACAATGAGCTTGTCTTTTATTAGCACGGTACAGGGCTGGCCAGACCCTGTGTTGGCCCAGTTGGTTTGTTCCTGCCAATGCCGGGTGATATTACATGGCACAAATGCTCCAGCAGCTCCACTAATGACATGGGATCTGGGACTTCTCACCCCCAGCCATGCCAGGGAAACGTCTTGGTAAAGGATTGACATTCCTGCCCTGCTAAACATAGATGGAAATAACAAGCAGCTGCTCTGCTGAGCATTGTGGCAAGTGCCATCAATGTGACATTGTGCTCAAGGTAGGATGCAAAAATCCTAGTGGGCAGAGAGAGACAGATGCTGTAAGTCACAGCAGACCCCCATGAGGTACCTTGGAGCTCTTGGTACCTTGGTACCTTGGAGCAAGACCAGTGCCCCAAAAGGCCATGCCCAGCAGTGTCACTTGGCAGCTGATACTGATCCAGGTGAAGAAGGTGGTTCCTGAGCTCAGCCACCTCTTCCACGGCCCTGCCCCAAGTGGGAGCTACCCCCACCCCACGGCTCCCACTGCAGACACTTCTTCACGAGTAGGTAAAATTAATCAGCCATGAAACGTTCCCATGCTAATCGCACCCTTGTGCGACTCAATCCAACCTAACACTGCCCTCTTGTGCTGCAACTAATAAGGGGCCTTTGCTGCTAGGTGACTTTTCATTTTTTAATTGGAGGGAGGGGCAATCTACAAAACCAGTTTTCCCCAGTTGTTTGTAATGCCCATTCTATCCCAAGAGGCCAAATTGTCTCCATCTCTCATCATTCTCAAAGCACGGGTGTCCTGCACAGTCTAGGCTACCCATCCACTCCAGGCAGGGAGGTTAAAATGATGGGTAAAGGTAATAAAATAAAAAAGAAAATAACAATACAACCAGAAGTCAAGGTGGAGGAAAAATGGAAAAGAGAAAAAAGAGAGAACTGCACAATTATGAACATACTTTGCCTCACACAGACTGTGTAAAAATTCTTAAAGCACTGGTTAATGGCAGGAATCAGCATTTAATTAATACTCTGAAAATTTAGTTCTGTAGAATCATATATCCCAAGCATTAAAAAATCCATCATGATTAATGCTTTACCAAGAAATAACTACAACCAGCTCAGTAATCATGGGCAATACCATGTCTGGAGCTAGAGGCTTTCCTTCCACACAGTCTCCAATAGACTTCAGGGAGGGAATTTTCAAGATACACATTTAGTAGTTTATGAGGCCTGATGGGTAACACAGTATTTCTGCTGGGGACAAAGATCTTAGTAATACTGCCACACCTTTGAGATGACATTCCATCCCTGAAGTCATCAACTGCTTCACCCACCTGAAGGATGGTGGCACCCCATTCCACCGGCTGTCCTTCTTCCTAGTCTCCATGAATAAGGCTGGAACAGTCCATGGAGAGTGGCCAGAGAAATGCGAAGGCACAGGATTGTGCACCATCCCATAGTCTGCACTGCAGGATTTCTCCTGTGCTTTTACAACACCATTCAAATGGCTGCAAATATCACCTGTGCCTTCTGCAGAAGGGACATAAATCAGGTGTAATTTTATTTTGCTATTTATCAGACCTGCCTTGGACAGCACTTAATACCTGACAGAAATGGGCCTTTAAAAAACTTATTTTCAGAAATCTGTGCATGCCATGCAGTAACCATAGCACTCGAGCAGAAAGACATTAGAAGCTCACTGGGGGAGGAAGGAATGATGCTCACAGAGGAGAAAAAAAACCTGAAAATGATACAATGAAAAAGGAGCTTTTCCGACACGGCGCTGATTCTTTCTTGGTTATTACTGTTTAATGGATTACTTGCATAAGCAGAAGAGAAAAAAACGGAAAGAAAATAAAATAGGTGCCAAGATACAGACATGGATATTCTGCATCATTTTCTCACTGATTTTTAGAACAGTCTGTCCCTCTCCAGCTGCACTCTCAGGTGTGTGTATGACTCTGTGTTGTCACGCCATGAGATCTAATGTGCTGAAATACGTGTTTACCTGCCGTGCAGAGCAAGGATGCCTATGTGGACCTGCACAAACGTTTTCTTAAGTTGAAACCTTTGTCCCCGGGTCCTTTGAAGAAGGGGGATAAACATTCATTCACAAGGGAAAAGGACTGTAAGAGCACTTCAATCAATGGCCTATGAAATATGTAATCACTGGAGCTACACCAGCTTATGCTGGCTGAAACGGGATGAAGCTCATTTGCTGCAGTAGAAAGCCAGAGGGGGGGAAAAAACCCACCTTCTAAAGTGGATTTAAAATCCAGCTCTTTGCTCCCCTCTCGCTGTGATAGCCGAGCTGGCAGTGGATGATCACAACAGCCGTCCTCCCTCGCCACCGAGGCAGGTCATTACCGCTTTTTGCCCCCCGTGCTTGTGAGACCTGCTCACAGTTTTTTGGCTGGCAGGAAGAGGACAGCAGTCTTCCTTGGATCTCCCAAATTAAATATTCAACATGTTTATGTTAGGGAGAGAAGTGGCTGAGGATTTGGGAAGCTCTTCAGACATTATTAAAATGCGCTAAGTGGTTTGCTGGCAATTATCTACTATTGTCACAGACTCAGGCAGGATCTGGTATGTCAGAAACTCCTGCATGCATTTTTCTAAATAAAACCTAGAGAAGAAAAGATGACACAAGTTTTTTGACCAGGAAAGTTGACATTTCAGAGTTGGCATCTTCTACTAAGTATTCGTAATAAAACTTCCTGAGAAAGACCGACAAATTATGTTGTGAAGTTTTACTGGGCAGAGTCTAAGGTGTCCTTGTGTGAACTGATTTAAAACTTCTGCATTCTTCTTTTTCTACCAGCCAGCAGCAGAAATTCCTTCTAGAGTTACCAGAACCCTTATTATACCAGCCAGATTGATTCTTTGATAAACCAGTTAAATCAAAACACAGTGTTGGATGAGAATGCAGCAGTGACCTGCCTGCCTGAGATTTAGTCCCAATAAAAGTGATGACATACTGAAGGGCTGTTGAAGCCCTGACTAATATTGTATTTTCTTTTCCAGTGGAAGGTGTCTTGATGTCACAAGCTGTATTGTGGGGGTATGTGGATCCTCAGCTGCTAGAAAGGGTTTTTCAGCAGCAGTGCCCTACAATGCTTTCCATTATCTGTTGCTGACTCCGGTTAGTGATAACTCTTAAGAATTAGTTCATAAGAGTAGCATTCATCAGGTCAGGACTGGAGTCTGTAATGTATTTTTCCCGAGGCTACACCTTAAGGCACTCTAGAAATGGAAGGGAGTGAGGATACCTACTTATTAAGTATGATAGGATTTTTTTACTCAATAAAATTAAAAAAAAAAAAAATCTGCCTAAAACCCGACTTGTGCTTCACTGCCCACACCAAGCACTTAAATTTTTTCCAAGTGTAGGTGGATCTTGGCCAACGGTTGAGACTGTGAGAAAACACTGAGAAGCCAGTACAAAAGGCAAAAATTATTATTATTGCCCAGAGTGAATTTACACTGGAAATGAGAAATACCTTTATAAGCCCCCTGGGCTGGACCCATATCTGATTCAGCTTTGCAGACTGGTTGCTTTATATTAAAAGACTGTCCCATTTACAAAGGGTTTATGGTGTGTTTACCTATGGCAGCAGGGGGCGGGACTCACTGACCCCTGAGGGCCCTTGTTGATACAGTGGTCTAAACTTTCCACACTGTTAACATTTCCATGTTCACTTGATGGTGAAGAAACACACACGAATCACCAGTCTTTGCATGGATATTGCGGCTTCACCTTCTGAGGTCTTGGACCTATTGTCAGAACCGGATTGGTTTTATGCCTGGGAAAGTGTTCCTGATCAAACATGTTGGCAGAGAGTGTGGGATCCTTGCAGCTTTGCAGGAGCTGGGGGTGCTGAGATGGGGCTGCAGCTTCAGGGGGGATCAGCCCCTCACTGCACTGCAGGATGGTGTCCACCACATCGCTCCAGGGACCGCGGCATCCAACAGTGTGGATCAGTCCAGAGACGATACACCACTTGGCACATAAATAGCAACAAAGCAGACAAGTAATATGGTAGAAAGTATTTTCTAAATTGGATTGCTCTTCTCTGAAAAAAAAAAGATTAAAAAAAAAAGAAAAAGGAGGTCTCTTCCTACATCCAGGCCTTCACCAAGCGCTATGAGGAATAACTAGCAGGAGAAATCCATCTGTAAAGCCTTGATGGCCAAGAAGAAAGATTTTCACACATGCCAACTCCATCGTGGACACATTTATAGGAATTTAAAGTGTTACTGTGTGACAACAGAAATAGCTATTTGTTGGCAGACCTTTTTTAATGTGTTAAAGGGTCATTAATCATTTCCTAGTGTTCCAACAGTCAGATGTACTTGATATCTTCATTTCCTCACAACATTCATACCAGCTCCTCAGCTATCTTCATTTCCTTGGAAACAGCTGTTTTGCCTGCTAAGGAAAACAGAGTAATATTGAAAAAAAAAAAAAAAGAAGAGAAAGTGGAAATACAATAAAGACAAACACAAAAACTTCAAGGTTCTCAGTAAATACAGACCTCGATTACATATGTGCAATCAATAAGGTCACTTGTGTAGTAACTCATAACAAAGTACAGTTGACAATGTGTTATTTTTCTGCTGGAGAATATAATGTGAGGCTGAGCATGCTAATGACTTTTGGAAACGGGCAATGACAAAGATTGATTAATATCAGTTGACAGCCTGTTCCACAGCTCCGAAGCAGGAATAGCAATGATTGATTTGCCAAAATGTGGGGCACAGGCTTTAGATAGTAGAAAGGCTACACGTGAACTCAATCTGCTTTAAGAAACACAATTAAAGGGCCAAATGTTTAAAAGTAATTAAAAGCTTAAAGGAAAAGACAGAAGTGTAGCGACATTTTTTAAAGGAAGCTAATTTCAGTGATTTTTTTTTCAATGTCTAATTACGTTTACAAACTTGAACCTGTAGACTTTTGAGTTTAGGGCCAGAAAGACTACGTAAAATGCAGAAACAAAGAAAAGGGGCGGGGGGGAGGAGGAAGGAAACCAGCAAAGTAGCATAGTTGTTTTCTAAAAATCAGAGAGAGATATCATCAACATCTTAGAGCAGCAGGTTTTGATGATGAAACCCTCATCTAAAGTCAACTAGTGAAAAGTCACTTTCTGTGATGATGAAGGACAAGGTGAACAAAGAGCCATGACCATTTGTAGGCCTTCAAGCTCACTACACAGGCTGCTAGGCAAATACCAGAGGAATATTGCACCCCAGGCCAGCAGGGATCCCTACATTTTTAGTCAGTGTCACATCTGACAGAACATGCTCCCTCTGGGAATAACTTGGCAGGAGAAGTAATCCCATCCTCACTGGATGTGGAGTCCTGTTCAAAGCTTAACCCATTCTTCCCATTTCCCATCACACTAACGAGTTCAGCTCTTTACCAAGCACAGCCCGAAAGCCCTGAGCCTTGAAAAAGCCAGACCAGGAAGCGAATATCTGTAGTCATGCTTCATTTATAATGATTTTGTCCATTGCAGCATGTAAGAGAGAGCAGGAGAGAAGGATGGAGCGCTTCATGACAGATGTCCACCAAAGGGCTGGTCTCCATTAGGGATGTGGTCATGTGTGAAGAGCTGAGTTAGTTGACACCATGCTGGCTGCTCTGCTTAGACCAGGTCAAAATACAGCAGGCACTGTGTCAGCTAATTGCAATTAAAACCTCACTGCTAATCCAAGCAGAGCCTCTAAAGCAATTCCATCACCTGCCTCAGCCCGCTGCAGCCACCACCTGTGCAGGGTAACGCACCACCTCGGTTGGATCTCACGACGTGACAGACTGAAAGCTGCACAGTGCAGCCCTAATTAGAAAAGGAAGGCGTTAAGATAAACAACAACAAAATTGCAGGCATTTTCACAGAGCGCAGGATCTGTGAAAAAGTGGACAAGCATTTGACTAGGGGAGCATGGGGATTTCCTGGGCTTCATTCCAAAATGCATTTTTTAAATACAAATGGTGTGATGTTACTTTTCATAGCAAAGCTAGTGGAGAATCCAGCAGGCTCCCAAGAAACTGGGGATGGGAGCATCCCTTTCCAATCAAGCCTTTCAGGCAGGGTCTGAGTTTGGGGATTTATGACCTTTTAAATTACATTACATTTATCAAGATGCTTCCAAAAATAAGACCCTCCTCTTCTGAGGTCTGTTCATTTATAAATCAGTAGTATCTACAACTGAGAGATTTTTCTTAATGAAACAAAGTGTTCATGGTGTGCAATAAGCCAACCTCTTAAAACAACCAGCCACCCTTAACTAGTTAAGTCTGCAAGGAAACCTCCATCCTGGACAAGCTCTCCCTTAGATAGGGCTGTGTTGATCATGCACTAAAGAATTGATGTGCCCATTGCAGGGGACAAGTCACTCGTGTAAAGAACTTCTTTGTGGCAGTAGCTGTGCCTGGGATGAGGGTGGGGGGCAGACTGGCTGCAGTACAACATTTTTATTGGTTGGTTGACACTGATCTCACCTTCATTTGGGCATCTCAAAGTCAGGCATGGAAGGCCTAAATAAGTTATCAAAAGGCTCCTTCTGCCACCTGCAGATAAAGGCAGGTGTCCTCAAAGGGGCTTTGTTTCTCCCTCACTGGAAACCTCATTTAGTCATGCTGGTGGACAGAGCATTTGCAAAAGGAATAATTTGAGAAAGGCTCTACAGTGCATTATAAGCTGTAACCCTGATGGCAGCAAGAATTCCTTTTATAAAGCATAATTTGTAAACCAAAATGCGGTTACCTCCTCCAAATACTCAAATCAGTTCAACCAAGGGATGAGGGGTATGACCCACAGAGGATTCTGCCGGGATGGGTCTTTTCTCCCAGAGCCATCCTGGGTTCTCCTTGGCTCCAATGCATGTGCTTGCAGGCGCATTTGGATACAGAGCCTCCCCTTGTGTGCACCGGCATCCAGCTCTGCTAGTTCCCCACCTGCATGGGAAGATGTGTGATGACATTTGCTGTCTTCCTTAGGTTTTAATATCTTTCCACAGTATCAGAGGCCTTGGTGATTGAGCAGGCAGCATGATGGGCAGATACTGAAACAGAAGTCACTAATACTGATTGTACTGCTGACCCGAGTAATTAGTCACAATTCAGAGCCTTGGAAGTCTTATCATTTAAAGGGAAGTTGATGAGTCAGGTAGTTCCACTGCAGTGACCACTGCATGAATTCCAGTTCTTTTAGGAAAAAAAGTAGGGTCAAACCACTGAAAATTACTCCCTTCTCATGGCTCCAAACCTTTTCTAAGATCCCCTTCACACACGCCACTTCCAGGTTCAGTGCCTCTCTCTCTATTCTGCAAATCCACTCACACAGTACTTTGCAAAAGAGCATCCACCCAAGCTTGGGGCTTTCAAAAGCCCAAATAAGACTAATTTTATCTTTTTTTTTTCTTTTTTTTTTGGGGGGGGGGGGACACAACAGGGGGCAAGAGCAGGTGTTCACTGTTGTCTCTTACAGCTGCCATATGAAAGATGTTGGTTAGACCCATTAGTCTTGAAGGGATTCAGCTCAAATGAGAGTAACAACATGTAAGTGCATTGATGAAAAAAGAGCCCTGACTGTAGAAATGTTTAACACTGAAATCACGCTTTTTAGGGCTTTGTGAGCCGTCCCTCAAGTGAACTTTCCCGTAGAAATCAATAGAATTGATTTTGTTTATGCTGGACATTTTTCGTGTGGCTGCATTGTGGTAGCTAATTGACAGGTCAAAATCTGTACGTGGAGTTTTACATTTAAGGGTCAAAGTCAAGTGATCATAGATGTCACTCTAACATATAATACCAGTTTTTAATATTGGAGTTCACAATGAATGGCTACAGCACAAAGAACGCTAGCACCCCACTGCCATAAAGCTTTTCAAGGCTCAGTTTCCCTGCTCTGAAATGAAAAGATGAGAAAGGTCAGAGAGAACATCAATTATGTTGTTTTTCCAGACTAACAACAAGTTTTAAGACTTTAGGAGAACTTTTGCTTTTATTCCCACTTCCCATTGAGAGGAACATTAGTAAGTTTTTGCTTGAAGTGGGGCTAAATCCAAATGTTTATCTTTACCATTAGTATCTAATCGAAGTCCACATACAGAAAACAGTGAGGCTTTTTGATGTCTAATCAAAACCTTTGCTAGTTTCTACAAATATATATGAGAACACTTTGTATGGTAGAAGCCAGTTAAAATTTCATCTGAGAATTGCGCTGTGATTTGCTTTTGTGCACAAAAGGGCATAAAGTTCCTGTTAATGCAGAAATAAGGACAATTATATTTGGAGTGAATAAAATTTGAAGTGCCTCTGAACTACACAAAAAATGATGTTTTAGCACCTTGTCTCCTTGTTAGACATTAGTGAACTCAGACTCTGCCTTTCAAGATAGCAGGAAAGAGCTGACCTTTGACAGCCTCTGGTGATAGAGTCCCATATGAATGATTTAACAGTAAGTTTAACCAATGTAGTCAAGTGGTTTAACTATCATTTAAGGTATATACTTACTGTGATATACGGTATGCTTCACAAATGCTGATGTGAATAGCACCAGTCTGTTCCTCATATAACTGACAACTCCTGTGCTGCCCTACTGACTGAGAGGAAAAACCCAGGGAGCTCTTGAGGACAAAAAAATTGTGCTTTTACCTCTGAGAGGCTGAGGAAGATACAGTGGCCACCGCACACAAATGAAAGCAGAAGACCCACAGGGAACCTCGGTGGTTTCAGAATGAACAAACTTGATTGTTAATTTACTTTGTGGTCAAGATATTCAACCTGATTCTTCCAGCCAACACACCAGGCTTCGTGGTAAGGGAATGTTACAAACAGCACACACACACACACACAAAAAAAAAGGTATAATGCTGTAAAAGTCAACCATGGTAGTTGTCACCAGCACATCTGTATGGTGCTGTATGGATGGGGCAACCTTATAAGCAGATCAGCCATTTATCAAACCAGCATTTTTCTGTAGTCTTACATACGCTCCTGGGCCAGAGGAGTGAAACCAAACTAAAGATGTACATTCAGTGACATGCACTGAAGATTGTTGGGTACTCCAGTGCTCCCACTGAAGGCCCCTTGGAGGGACTCCTCCAGGAGAGAGCTTGCCCTGCTGGGCAGGGGGTGCAGAGCTCTGATGGGGAGAGAGGTTTTCCTGAGGGAGGAGTAAATAAGACAGGTCCTTTTAAAAAATAAATATATTTCTGTAGAACGGCTTGGCACACAGAATCACATATTTATGTGTAAAAATAGCCACTGCCTGAGCTTGTTTTGGGCTCTGCTGTCTCATACGTTTTTATGAAGCAATTCCCAAGCTGGGAAGATATGAAAGGTGAGGGGGAAAGGAGGGCATTTCCTGGGAACTGGCAGAAGCACAGTCAAGAGTATGCCTGAATAAAGTCCAGGAGGTGAAGAGGGGGTAACCAGTGTAGTGCTGGGGTTGGAAACATCTGGTCAAGAGGAAGGATGGGATAGACTGGACAGAAATCGTGGCTGCTGGGAGCTTCTCAGCCCTGATGCCCAGCACCCTACTGAGCAGTGGCTGGTCCTCTCTTACCCCTCTCTTACTACTCCACATCCTGTTGTTACTCCAGTCCTCTTTTCTGCTTCTTTGCGTGGTCTCCAGGGGCTCCTCCAGGGTACAGGGGCTTCCCAGGAACATCCCACAGAGATGCACACAACAGGCACACACACGTGAGAGGAGGGAAGCTCAAAGCAAAAACTTCATGAGGTGCATTAACATGGGACCCGTGGCCTCCAAACTAGGGACCATTGCAGTGAGCCACGGTGCTCAAAGCAGGAAGGATGCCATTGAACAGACACGGGATGCATTGAGGTGACAGGTTCTAGCAAACATTTTATTATGAACCACAAGTTATTTGGGGTTCTTGCACTTTTCAGTTCAGATGGTCACAGGAAAAACACTTAACTTCAAGAAAAAATAAAATTCCAGCTTCTTAGGGTATCAGAAGCAGCTTTAAATTTGGATCTAGGAGTAGAAAATCCTCAGAAAATGCCCTCAAAAGAAAACCAATGCTATCTGAATTTTATCTCATGAAGTCACAGCTTTTTATGATTTCCTGCAATTGTGCTCATCATTTTTGCAGCCGAGGACTGGAGGTTTATTTTCTCTCATTTTCTGGCTTCAGGGAATTGCTTAAAGAAACTCTGTGATGGCATTTCTACAGCAGGGAACAATCGGGAGCTGGTCAGGCTAAGCAGCTGTGCTTCCCCCTTTCCCTGCTATCTTCCACCTGCCTGAGTAATTACCATCCTGCACTGCCTCTCCTTCG
The DNA here is from genome assembly GCA_013396775.1 of Cephalopterus ornatus. Taxonomy (NCBI): domain Eukaryota; kingdom Metazoa; phylum Chordata; class Aves; order Passeriformes; family Cotingidae; genus Cephalopterus; species Cephalopterus ornatus. The sequence continues at coordinate 192,336 of VZRE01004774.1, read as the reverse complement.
GAGGATGACGTTATTCCCTCACTGGATAACAAGGTAAAATCAACTTTCTGCACAAATCCCATTATCTCCTGGAAGATCCTCTCAGAATGCAAATCAACAAGTTCAGCAGAGATAGGAGCCCCACGGCAACCGGCAGCTCAATTCAAATCACCTCCACGCTGCAGGATGAGACAATCTGGATTACTCAGAGTTACCTGGACAGAGGAGTGACTCTGCGTCCTGTGAGCTTCTGCTGCTCAGATCAAAGAGGTTTGATGGGCATTTAATTAAAAGATAAAGTAGCCAGCCATAAAACACCAGCCTAACCTTTTGAGCATACGATTCGAGCTGCAATTAAAGAATGACTGTAATGGTCAGATTTTTGGCCTTCACCGACAATACCCTCCATCATCAAGGGATAAATTGACTGTTGAGAGCAGTGCCCACCTTGCTTTTTAGTGCTGTCACTGGGCAAGCTGGTTCAGGTGGTAAGAGCTCACGTGCAACATTGGGAGTCTCTTGTTCCCTCAGATCCAGGAATAGTCCTGGGTGAAATTTTAGCTGCTCTTTTCTTCTTCCAGGACTGCATCAGACGTATGCTGGTCCCAACAGAAGCCATCTTCACTGTTACCATACAGGTAATTTCTTGATAGGATGTTATGATAGGGTGTTACACTCCTCCCATTACCAGGGGAGGAGCAGCCAAGGGGAAAAGCTCCTTTGGAAGGTGTGTGTATGAACCCTGGGGGTGCTGCTAAGAGTGTGCTGTGAAATGTGACAAAGAAAATAACTGCAATATTATCTGCACTGGGTTTTCTTTTTCCCAGAACAGGCATGCAACTATTCCCTCACTGGCTGAGACCAGGTGTTAGTAGTATTTAAAGACAGTTAGCATGATCAGCTTCTATGTCTGCTTCATCACACACACACTGACTGCTGATATTCACTGGTTTATCTCATAGGAAAACCACAGTACCTTGTCACACCTACACAACAGGACAGCAAACTCTTACAAGTCAACACCCAGCAGAAATGTGATTTTTTAAAGAGAGGCACAAGTTGCACAGGGAGAGGAAGCAGCTCCTATCAGAAGAGCTGAGTCAGCAGGAAAAATGCAGATTGACTCTCAGGTGCAGCAGCTCCAGAGATCTGCTTCAGCAATGAGGTCTTACCCTAAACAGCACAGTTTGAGAAGTGTTTCAACCCCACACAGAAGCCAAAGCCAGACACCTCCCAGACCTGCACACCCACTGCTTCAGAGCTCAAAAATCAGAGGTACAACATTCATCTAACACAGCACAAAGCTGAACACCTCCTTAGGCAGCGCCAGAGGAGGACACCAGTGGTCCCAGTGCCCCCAGCCCTATGTCCTTGCTCCAGCATTTTGCTTATTACCTCAATTGCATTTTTCACATATTTGATGTTTAACTGTATTTTTCTCCAATGCATCCTCATATGCCATCCCTGTGTATATTTACAGTCTGCTCTGAGGATGACTTACATTTGAACCACAGTGTAGCCACAGTGAAACCTTTTGCACTGAAAAGTCCAGAGACATAAACCATTTACAACATAACAGTTTCCTAAATCTCTGTCTTACTTCAAGGTGCAGAAAAGGCTATTATTTTCACTTTTCTTCTGGATCTGGTTTTTACTCCTTTTCTCTGGCTAAGGCATTATCTAGCCTTGATAAGAACGGCAGAACCACTCCTGAGCATGCAGAATTAAAGTCCTGGATGATACAGGAGTTGTGATACTCTTTGTACATTGGTTTCACTAGTGAAATGTTTCAAAAATATTAAAGGATCTAAAGGTGTTAAAATGTCTGGACTCTGGCAAGTTCTTTGATAAGTTAATTTTGCCTTCAAAACCAATAAAGCCTTGGTCAAAGTGACAGAGGGTTTGGATTTACGCTGGATAATTCCTTTGCCTTAAGACATTTCAATTCAATCAAACTCTGCCTGTGCTTAGTCATTGGGATGTCAGTGCTAACACACCTTGTTAATTGAAGCGACACTGAGGAGTATTTTGACATTAACTTAGCAAAAGGTGTATCAGCTTAGCTGTGACCAACAGGCAATGCATTCTCACTGCAAAAGTGAATTTAAGGGCTCATTCTGAAAAGCTGTGCTAGCTAACCAGAGGCTACAAGTCAAAAAAGCTGTGAGGGGAAAGGAACAAGGAATATGTGGGGAGGAAAAGAAAGAGCAATAGGAAAAATTGTTTTCAGGGCCCCAGTGATGCACAGGGGTATCTTGCTGGTCTCAGAGCTGAGGTGCTTCTGCCCCACTGGGGTAGTCACAGTATGAGCCCCTCTGGAGATGGGATTTCCTGTGGTGAGTAACGATCCTGCAGGATGGTACCTGAGCTACAGAGGGAAATATTTTACATTTAGAGAAGGAAGAGATTAGATACCCTATGCAGACTACTGTGCAGTGAAGATATATCTACTTTGAGCAGGCACTCGAAATGAAACTTAACGGAAGTTGAGACATTTACTTCATGTTTGTCTTCAATTCAGTTGTGTCAGTTTAGGTATTGGAAACTATTTAAAAAGCAAGTAATCTTATTGTTCAGGAAGATACATGCAGTCCGGTAAAGCTGCTTTATCTCCATGTTGCTATTGGCAGACTGGGCAAGTATAGCTACATTAGAACCGTTAAAAAAGTTGCCAACAAATTGACAAATTGAATAAAGTTATTGTATTTTGTCTCCCTTGAAAACTTCACTCTTCCTTCTCACTGAAAGAAACTGAGCATATTTTCTTCTCTTGCAGCTCAGTACATCACCATTCCACAATTCCACAAGACGGCCAGGCAAGAAATTGGGAAAATTGTGTTTTCAGACCTTCAAGGAAAATCTTCCAGAGGTGTTCCTTCCCCCTGAACATCTCCCTTGAACTTGGCAAAGTGTTTCCAGTGTAACCATGCAATGCATAAACCTGGCACAAACCATCAGAGAGCACAGACTCCGGTTTCACAGCGTCATTAGTATCTCCTTCCCCAGTCAAACCCAGCACCAGTAACACAAACATAAATCTGCTCTTTCTCCTCCTCGTAGCACTAGACAGATTTGGGACAGATGCAGAAGGCAGCAGCAGAATAGTTGCAGAGGATTGTGAAAACAGCATCAGGAGCTCTCCTTCACACTCAGCAAGTTATTCACCAGAGAGAGCTTATGCATTGCACTAAAACAGGTTGATTTTATGAGCATCCTGGTACCAAGGAACCCATTTATTTTTAACTTTCTGAGTAGGATGAAAGGTGACTGGATCCAAATAGCAACTATGAATTTTTAGTCCATTTACAGCCCTGGGGCCTGTTGGTGCTGCAATCGTTAGCAGAGCTGGGAGTAATCAATGGCTGGCTCTCTGTGTTTACGCAAGGAAGCTGATTGATTACTGACTGCCAGCATGATCGCCCATGCTGCACACATTTTTCTCTGGACAGTTCTCCAAAGCAGCCAGGGTCTGAGGCTAACAAGCACTCAGCTGAGGGAAGGGTATAGAAGCAGAGCAGCAATTTTTAGGTTGTTTAGTTTAACATCGTAACTGCAATATTCAAGTGGTCTGAGACTCTGGGAGGCCCCAGAGCCTTCGTGTGCTGTAAGGCTCAGTTGAGGTCTCATGGCCAATGGACCACACCCTCAGTGGAGAGAAATGAATTGTCCCTTCCTTCCACATGATATTTTCAGGGACATCCTGCCCATATGTTTTGTGAGGAGGGAAAGAGGGTTTGCTGTCTTATTCTCACCCTACCCAAGCATGCAGGAGGCATTTCTTCCTTCCCTCTTGATTTAAAACTTTTCATCAAAAGCGCTCTTCAGGACATTCCTTATAGTGCAAATTTTACTAGTCCTACAGAAAGCCAGGACCTCTGTATTCTTCATCTTCTTTTATAATAGAGTAATAGAATGGTTTGGGTTGGAAGAGACCTTAAAGCTCATCTCATGCCACCCCTCCCATGGGCAAGGACACCTTCCACTAGACCAAGATGCTCAGGGCCCTGTCCAACCTGGCCTTGGACACTTCCAGGGATGGGGCAGCCACAGCTTCTCTGGGCAACCTGTGCCAGGGCCTCGTTACCCTCACAGTAAAGAATTTCTTCCTAAATTCTTCTTATTATTTTATTTGCATATAAAAGAATATGTCTCTTTCAATAATCTCTCTTGTAAAATCAGCACTTGTTTACAAAGAGACAAATTCTCCTCTGGGACTTATGAAGGTTTGTATGAGCTGAGATCCTTTGTGACTATTTCAAGCCTTAGACTCAGTGATACAGAGGGAGGGATAGACCACATCTCCCTTCCAGTCAGAGGTGCTTTCAGGCAGAGGTGAATCCCAGGGGCCAGAGCATGCTTATTATTAAATCAATAAACTGAACATTTGTTCCTGAAGTGCTGCTTTTGGGAATGAAAACGTCATTTTTCCCTAATCAAATGCATCAAATAAATAAAAAAACTCCTTTATGCCATTTCTGTGTTTTGTGCTCCTTGCAATCCAAAACACTGGCAAACAACTGAAAGAACCCATGGAATTCATGGCAAATGGCACAGACAAGACAGCTAAACTACTCCCAAGTTCCACAAACTTTCCACAAGAGCCTTTTATACGATACTATTAATTGAGGTTGCAGGGAAAAAAAGTGTTGGCAGTTACCGGTGATCAGAAAACGCAACCAGCTTGATTTATATGGATTCTTCCGCTACTTCAAGACAAATTCCAGTTCCAAAATTAAATCTCTATTTGCCTCTGCTGTCCTTTTTAGCACCTGACACAGCAAAAACAATACCAGCAACCAAAGCAGTGAGGTGCTCAACAAGGGTGTTGATTATGTGCACGAACAGACAGCTCACAACTAACAACATCAACTCTTTCTCCAGCCAGTTTGTTGTGCCAGCTTGCAGGCACAGCAGATTCAGTAGCTGCTGCCCAAATGTATTCAAAGGGAAACTGCAGTACTGCAATCAAACTGCATGTTTCAAGCAAAGAGCCCAAACACCTTGCAAAAGCCAAAAGGATCCAGAAGGCTGTGGATGAGCTCCCACCACTTCCATTGGCTTTCCCTCACAGCTTGGACCTTTGATGTTATTACACCCACACTATTTAACAGTGAAAAGATGGGTCCTTTTTGCTACCTTTCGGCTTTTTTCCTTTTGTATTTAGAGTCAGGTTTTGCAAGCAATAACCGTCTTTTTATTATAACCATGCACAAAAATAATTGTACCCTCTATACATCATAATGTTCGGAACTGTAAGGTAAAAACTGTAGTGGCTTTGAGCTGCAACGGATGGGAGGCTGCGGATGTTCAAACAACTGCTCATAGACACCTAGAACATTTCCCAAGCAGGTGGACATCGCCAGTTTTTTCTTTCTTCCCATCTTTCTTTTTTTTAAGTTTGACCTTTCTTGCTCCTGCTCTCCCAAGAAGTGGCCACATTGACTTCAAGTGACATTTCAATCACAGAGGTAGGCCTCCAGCACAATACATTATTAAAAAACCCCACTAAATCAGAGAATGCCATAAAACTTCAAACGCTGCAGTTCTGATGCCATTGATCAGGAAAATAAAGTCCCAGCTACAGACACATGCGTTGGCTAGGGATATCTTGCTGAAGGATGCATAGGGAAGTAAGAAGGAAAGGGTTTTTCAAAGATGAAAAGAATAAAATAGAAAATTCAGCAAGTCAAGAGTTCAGATGAAATACATTTCCATTCCCACAAAAAGAAAAATAAAAAAGAAGAATGTTTTCTTTCTGAATTGACACCCTCATAGGGCATTTCAGACACTTGTATTTGCATACATAATGCTACAGTCAATGTAAACATGCACATGTCACTCCAAGGTATCCCAAGTACGAGCTCGTTTACCACTTAGGGACACACTGATGGGGCAGATCTTCCCCTTCTGCCAGTACAACTGAAAACTCCCATGTGAGTGGGAATATACTGCAGTTCATCTCAAGGAGAATGACCATTTCCACCATTGCTTTTGCTATTCTGGATATTCATGCAAAGCTTGGCTTCATCATGTTGGCTGGTTAGCAACAACATTCTCAGTAACAATTTAATTTAATGATCAAAAATTTTTTAATGAATACTTTAATTACACTTAGTAGCTGGAGGACCTGCCAACATTCAGTTGGTCTGAGTTTTAAAAAAGCAGATGAAAGAGTACTGGATGCAAGAGGAGCCTTAGCAACTTAAGTCACTAAGTGGATTACTCCAAAATCAGTGATACAAGGGTAGTCAGAGAGGCACTGAAGTCCCTACCTCAGATTTCAGCAAAGCCCTCAGCCCACCAGAGCAAGGCTCAGCAGAACTGGCATCAAATAAGATGTAAAGCTCTGAAAGAAAATGGTAATACTGGTGCCCTTATTCTTCCATATTACAGCAGCTTCTTGAATAGTGCCTGTGGCATCTCACAAATATCCTCTTGACTCCATATTCGCTCTCCTCGGATCTGAGCAGCATGGCCACAGGCTTTCCCAGCCCATTGGCTGGGGGGGGATGTTGAAGGAGACCCTAGTGCATGGGTCACAGGGTGGGTCAGCCCCAGAGCATCCTCCTTGGCAGGCAAGAAAAGCATCACCTTCCTCCACCCCAGCCAGCTCACTCGGGGCTGAGGCCGAAGGGGGTTCATGCCAAACATGCAGCTGCGACAGAACTACCCCAGAAAACCAACTCTGCAGCAACATCTCTTCCGTGACAGAGCAACCTGAACTAAATGCAGCTCTGCCAGCAGTGATGCCTGGGCACAGCAGTGAGCCCTAGCACTCGCCTCCATCCCTGCAGCCCAGCATCACAGGGATGGGCCAGACACAATTTCAAAGCTCTGTGAATTTGGGAGCACCGATCCCAATATGTCCTCCATAGGACTGGCTTTCACCATCAGAATCGATTCCAATTCCATCTACATTTCAGTAAAACACTGCTGATTTCAATGGAGACCATCCTGATAAATGCCAGCATATACAGATGCAGAAGCAAATCTTCCCTGCAATCACCCAGGGCATCTGCAACCCAGAGGCATCTTGGCAGGATGCATGAATGGCCTGATTGTGTCCATTTTCAAGAAGGAATACATATGTATAGTGCTGTGATCCAGCTCAGCCTGTGTGAGGCTTTACTCTGCTTGATGAGCAATCAGTCTGCTGAGGGAACAAACATGTAATGACTGCTTTCAGCTGCTAATGCCACTGCTTTTTCTGGAACAATATAGAGGCCTGAACTGCAAATTCACATCTGGCCTTGTTGGAAATTAACTGGGAATCAAAAGGGGTTTGCAATTAGCCTTTGGAAAAATCTTCACTAATTCACAAGCAGGGAACAGGACACTAGAGCCTGCAATGACATTTCGGAGGGATTTGGTGGTGTGTCTGCAATAGGGGGTTCATGGATTTATTTTAGGGAAAGACTCTGCTCTTTTTTGGCTTTGGTCTATGAAAGAATTCAGGAACAGCGATTTTCCAAACATATGGTGATATTCATTTTCACAGAAAAATGCAATTTGACTACAGCTTCTCACTGTGTGCATTCAATTTCCGTGAATGTTACTGGGATCAAGATTTTTCATGGCTCTCTTCTTTGCCATTTTCAATGAAAACTGGCATTAGTATTTGTACACTTGTTCTGTTCTTGAAGTCTTACAATATTTTATTCTGCTAAACCCCCTGAACCTGTTTAAGGTTTACAAAATTCATACCAAAATATTGACTTTCAACATTTACCTTGTTAGAATTCCTTAAAGGGATCTTTATTTTTAGCTGTTAAAATCACCAGTAAAATTAATTATTTTTTGCCCAGTTTAACTACATTTCAGTCTCATGTTCAAACATCTGAGAGGATTAGCCAAATCAGCTCTGGTCAAGTGAGAATAAAATATGGCATCTCCCACCTTTTCCATCAAGTAAAACAGTCAACAGGAGGAAAGGAGGAAAATAGCCCAAATTTCTAGCACATTGTTCTTAAATACAAGCTGAAAATCACTGTTCTTGGACAAAAAAAGGGAAATGATGCCTCCTGCTCTTCCATGGGGTCAGCACACACCATCCACTGCTCCTGCCCCAAGGCTGCACTCTGTGTCACAGCATGGCTCCTAAAAGCCACTGGGAATTATCTCCAAAACCTCTGTGGCTGCTCCTGAGTCACTGGAGGGGCTCAGGGGAAGGGGAATGCAAAGAAAACCCCTCTCATTCATATTTTTCCTAAGGATTTGGGATGGTTTGCTGACTCACTTTGCAGTTTAGCTTGCAGCAAACTCAAAATTAAGTTACTAGAGAATAATGACCATTAAGTGACTGAGATTGCTTTATTTCTCTGAGCCTTAGCAACAGTGATTTCACTTGCCTGTTGCCATAACAACTCCGGCATGCACATCAAGGTCACTAAGCCCACTTTGCTTCTTGCCTGTAGCTATGTCTCTGATGGCTTATACGCCTCATTTTTATTGTAGATTCGTACACGGTGACTAGGAAGAAAAGGTACTTTTTCATCTTAAGAGTAAACAAGCACATGAAGATGAGCATTTCTCAAGGTAAGAGAAAATGGACAAAAGACAAAGTATTTGTGAGAAACGTTCAGTCTTAATGGAAAAGCAATTCTAATGAAAAAAATGTGTATCTGTATGAGGTCCAAAATACCTAACATGCAAGGAGTCAAACTGGCAGTCAATTAGAGCTTATAAAGATGAAGAAAATTTCCTGAAGAGTATATATGAGTTCCTTGATTTCCAAGAGGACCAGCCTGCCCAAGAACATGAGCACAGGCACATCAAGGTCCCTGGAGTGCCACTGAAGAATTCTGACCTTGATGCTTAAACAACTACAGCTTCAATGGAAACACCCTGGTCAGTGTTAATCTGAGAATCCGCAGTGCACAGCTGTTCACTTAGGCACATTGGCCTGAAATAAGTTGGAGCTGGAAAGGAGAGGACCACTAAGCAGGCTGATGAACTGCAAAGCCCCAAGTCAGGCAAGAAATCACTTGCAACATCATTTTCCTTTGTTATTTCTTTCACAAATGTTAATGGATGCAATTTTTACCCCAGATTATTTACATGTCATACATCAGTTTCATTGGATAGAAAGGTTATAAAACATTTTTTTTAATGCAAGTGAACCGCATTCATTTGTCTTGTAAGTCGACTAGAGGTGCTTTCAAAGGAAAATCTAAGCTCCTACATTACTGAGGCATTTTTTCTGCCACGTGGAAGGAGAGAAAAGAATTATTCTCCAAAAAAAATATAAATAACTTTGCCACCTCGTCTTATACCTACTTGATTACAGCAGTGAGTAAATGAAAGATTTCACTGTTTATTTGTCAGATTTATACCAAAAGTACTAGGAAAAAAAGATGAAATGTCCAGAATTGCAGAGGGATTTATGAGGCACTAAATACTTCTGTGAATCAGGACTGAAATGTAATTTCATGTGTAAGTGTATAGTAGTTGGCTACAGGACAAGATAGATAGAAAGAGAGACAAACCCACACGTGCACACTGATAGACAGATAGAGAGACAGTCATCTGTACTGGGGCTGGATCACAAAATGCCAATTTTCAATTTTGCTTGATCATTTACAGTAGGCCCAGCAGGCTCCAGCAGAGATTCTGGCCCAGATCACCCAGCATTTTGCTAGAAAAGGCAGAGCAGTAATCTCATTTTCCAGACAGGAAACAGAAGAAACAGAATAACTACAGATCCTGCCAGACCACTGGGGAAATATGAAGAACTTCCCATGTTTGGGGACTCTAAAACATGGGGCTCTGACAAAGACCTTCATCATATTTTCAAGTTCCTGGTTAGGCAGCAAGGGATTGCCTTGGAGCTTACACCAAAGAAAGTCTGAAAAATAATTGGTTGGCTTTTTGGTTGCTGATCTACCCTGGTGATTTATACAGAGTATAAAGGTAGAAGGCAGAGGTGCTCTTGGCAACAACTACTGTCACAAGCAAGTTCAATGCACACAGGGAAATACAGATTACTGACCAGTTAAACAGTAACTGCCAAATTTAGGACATTCAGGAATAGTTTCACTGCTTACTGTGGGATCCATGCCCTCTGAAAAAGACGTGTGACAGCTGTCATACCCCTGGTGATGGCTGGGGAGAAGGCGTGTGCTGCCTGCCTGGCACCCAGCTTGCACACAGCCTGGGCAGAGGGGTTGGATATGGCAAGCTGGATCAGGGCAGCCCTGGAAGCAGTGGGGAGCTGATGGCAGCCCCTTTGATAGGTCATGGTGGGAAGGACTATGCATCAGGAACTCCGTGGAGCTGTCTGGAGACCACAAGAAGGTGGCAGGCAAAGGCTAACATGAGGGCAACATCTGTCCTGTTGAAGAGAAACTGGTTTCTGAACCCTTTTATTTATTCATCAGACCTAAATTTATCCTTTTCAGAAGTTGTCTTATTTAGTGCATGTTCTAGACACCCAGTGTTAGGCCAGTTTAATAATTCAAAGCCCCTTTGATGTCCTTACTGTACTCAGTTTACAGGAAAGTCCCAGCACGTCCACCCTGGAGCCCTGGCAGACTCCCGGTCCCACCAGAGACAAAACACTAAATAGCTAAAACAGAGCCAGAGTCCCAGTATTAGTCTGCCTTGAAACCAGGAGAGCTCACCCTGTTCACCCTTAGTGAGCTGCAGCCCATAAAGCTCCGGCTGCCTTCAGGTATTAAAAGTGTGGTGCTTAATGCCTTTTGCCAGAAAACAAGCAAAGACGTATCTCAGGGAAACAGCGCATTCAATTGTCGCGGATTCTGTTGCTTTCCACAGAGCATCTCTTGTTATTAATTTAATAACTGAAGAGGAAATCCTGTTAATCATAAGTCGCAAGGTTGTATGAGCTGACAGCTATGATATCACAGCTGTTGATAGCTCTGCACAGGCACGATGAGATGGCAGATAACGCACGTCGTGACTGTCAGGAGGGAATTCAACTGGTTGCCTAATTTTTACCACGCACGCACCTCCCCTCCCAAAAATGTCACACATCTTTCTTCTCCTACTTATTACAACAAATACATCGCTCCTACAATCAGATGCCAACCTACAATTATGAATGCGCAGGTATCAAGCACTGATTATCACTGCTTGGGTCAGCAAGGGGTTAAACAGGAAGAAAATTCAGCCAGCTCAGAAAGAAAGTAAAAAAAATAACTGTATTAAATCCATCTCTGCTGGTGCGAACTTGGGTAGCCTGGTTTTTGCCATGGAAAAAAAACCCAGCCATCCAGCAGCCTCAGCTTGCCAGAAACATCAATAAACTTTTCCTTAGACCATTGTTTTAAGCTGACAGTTCACGTGCCAATGAAAGTGTCAGCGTGGCAAAATGAGTCTGGGCTTGAGATTCCTTTGTGGAATGAGCTTTCTAAAATGGTGGCTATTAGGAAGCTTTTTACATTCAAGCACACGTCCATTATCCCACACATAAAAGTAAAAAGTCATCCTGTGCAAAGTGACTGAACCCTGGCAAATATTTTAAACCCTTTATGATTTTAAATGACACACAGTGATCTTCTGTTTTCACATCACTTATTGCCTCTGACACACACAATTTGTTAGCATGCCTGGGGTCACAAGCCAACGGAACAATGCCGAATTACAGCGGCCAGGAGGGTTTGCCTCCTCCTTGCTTACACATTCTCTGCAGCCTTTATACAGTGCATGGTCTGTAGCTCCTATAGGTGTTACAGAAATAGAGGTGACTACTTTTAGTGAGACACCAAGTCTTAACTAATGTGCCCAACATGGGAACTTTCCTGGGAAGACAGAGGAAAGAAAAACCACAAAAATATGGCCCCAAAAGGCAGAGAAAGCTAATGAAATGTCTGTTTCTGGGGGAGACTGCGGGGTTAGCAATCCAGACCAGAAGTCTGGAGAACACGAGAGAAGCCTCCAGTGCTGCCAAGTCAAATATCTCAGCAAAACTGTGGGGCCCAACTCTGCAGCTGCTGGGCAATTCAGCCTTGATGTTCCAGACACCTCAGGTGCTCACCTTGAACAACTTCAGATTTCACTGTAGAGGACTGGTGTCAGTGCAAAAGGTTTGCTTAAACTAGAGCTTTTTACCTTCTATTTCAGCAGATCCTGCTGGGGCTTTGCAGGGATTTCAGGGGGAGCTTGTTGCATCCTCCCCCAGGGAGGGACTGCAAGCCCCCACCAAAACATAAGCACAGCAGCCAGTGTGGCGAGATATCTCCTTGGGAGGATCCCATGAGATGGCCCTGTGCTGCCCAGACCAACACAGAGTCTCTAGAGAGGAAAGGTTTCCTTTTAATTAACTCGGATCCGACTTTGCAGAAGTTTTTCACAGCCCCAAACTTTATGTAATACTTCAAGATTAACGGTGAAATGAGAAGAGACTTGACCTGGAAAAAGTTCCAGCTCAGGCAAAATTTATCTTTTTTTTCCTCCTCATTTTTAGCAAATACAGTGTCGACTGGGTATTGTAGGTACCGCTCTGCCCAGAAGCATTAGCTATTAGTCACCTCACAGTAATTAGCCATCTAAGATACCATTTTTTAAAGGCCTCAAATAGCTCCATCTGGATGTTACACTGAAGGGGGCTCAGTGTAAGACAATGGGTTCCTGTGCTGCCCAGAACCCAGGAGAAAAGGCAGGGGGAAAGATCAGGGCAGAGTTGGCAGCTGAATGACCATTTCGGCTGCCCACCTCAGTTCTCCCTTCTTAACGAGGGAGAAAAGATACCAGAGCCTTTTGCTAGTGCTTCAAGCCCCAGGCAGTTAAAAGCACAATACAGGGAATATTGTTTTCACTCCTGACATGCTGCTGCAGACTCAATGTCCCTGTACTGAGTAGGGATCATGGAGCTCCTGTAGCATCACTACAGGCCGTGATGGTTCCTCACCTCAGGTCTGCTCGTGGGAAGGATGTTTTCTGCTGAGGAGCCCCACAGTTTCCCCATTGTTCCCTCATCCACAAGCCACGTAGATCCAGACCTCCTCTGATACACTCTCCTCTACAAGGAGGAAAGAAGGGAAGCAGCATTAGAGATTTTTGCCCCCTCCTCCTCCAATCAAGATTTTACGATTAATTCAAAGAGAAAGTGAGTCTCTTGGGAAGGAAAGACATTAATCTTATCAATTATTTGAATAGAGTGGAATGCAGTGACATCAGCAGCTAATGAAGTAAATCTAAATTAAACCACACTATTTTATTTTATTTTTTTTTTTTACAAAAGAAAGAACATCTGGTGTTTGACAGCGAGACCAATTGAGTTGCCAATTAATCTCTGCAAGGTGCCAAACCTCCGCATTATTCTGTGTGCAAGCATTTCTTCAGTCCTTACCACCGGTATAGAAAATAGCTTGTTGAATGAGCCACTGCAGAAATCTTCTTGTCATGAAGAACTCATTAGGTCAGCAATGAAGTGATTTATCAAAGACTTGGATTTCAGCGATTGGCTTTGCTTGTCCAACTGACTTGGTGGAAGCACTTTGAGCAAAGGCTTACAAATTACCATTATATTCCTGCAAGCATGGCTCATCTACACCAGACAGTTCCTGACCAGTGGAGTGGAGACCAAGAAATACAATCCTTCCTGACCTCTATTATATGCTGTCAGCCATCCAGATATGATGCAATGAGTGGAGCAGATATGAATACTTCTGAATGGTGACGAGAGGGAGTTCACATGCTGGAAGAGATGCTGAAAGCAACATGAGATTGCTTTATTTAATCTTAAATTCTCCTGAGTCTCCTCTGCCTGATCCCATCAGCCCTTTGCGGGAGAGGATGGTCCCTCAGCATGTGGCAATGATCAGCTCAGTCTTATGCAGCACCTGACCTTATATAATCCAACATGTGTCTTATGATGTTTTTCAGTTCCCTCAGGTTGAAAACTGCCTTTTCCATGTCTGCCAGAAATGCGTGTCTGTGCTAATCCTGTTCTCCCATCTGCCTGAGCTGGGAGAGCAAAGAGGAAAAGGTGGGAAGGGAGGACATGATTTCTCTAAAAAGTCAAGCTCCTGCTTCCATGTTCTGGAACATATGATCATAATCTATTTCAGCCCATCCCATGTACAACAGGTACTTTTCCTCACGAAACAGATTTCACCTTTTTAACTAAGTTACTTTTCAGACAAGAAGAAAATCCACTGCTAAGTACGGCTTCAGGAACAAGGCAAATAGGTAGCCCCCCACCCCATACTGGTTTTAATTTTCCATTCTCAGCTCTGCCTCTGACCCTTTCCCACCACCAAGCTGAGTCTTGATATGTCTCCTCACCACCTTTCTCTCTCTTCCAACAGTTTTTCCCCATTGGAATTCCTTCCCCTTCTGCCAGCATCCTCCTCTCCCTCAGAACACGAACTCAGTTACATCAGCACTGAACTTTCAAACCCGTAATGTTCAAGTGGATTCAAAATTAGTCAAAACAAGCTCATCCATCAATAGCTTTTAATGTCAAGAGCTCTGAGGGCAGGGGTGGGGGTGGAAGGCAGGGCCACAGTGCATATTCAGGCAACAATGAAAATGTTGTCAAAGAGCAATTAAGTGTGCTCCTGTGACAGGTTGGCACTGCGCTTTTGCTAAGGTGAGAGAAGTCATAAAACATTTACAGTTTACCCAGCACAAGTAGCATCAAGTGTCTTTTACATCCAGCCTGCGTCTCCTTGGCAATCATAGGAGACCCAAGCCTGCCTTGTGCCGAATTAATCACTTTTTATCAAGACTTTCTGGTTTGCTGAGTCAAATGTCGTATTCTCTATTGCTGGGCAGCCCTCCTTGCTGCCCTGTGAGCATTAAATTAAGTGGACAGATGGAATTTGTTATCCTATATTTGAGCCACAAACCATAAATAAAGGAACTTCCTTCTTTACTAATATTAGTCTAAAATAATTTGTTTATCCAAATATTCACAAGCAATATGATAGTAACACTATCTTTACGAGTTTAATCAGAGTCAAACCCCCATTCTATGCAGAAGAATCTTCCCTCATACTCAAGGCTATTAAAGTTATTTCCACGTACATTGGATACAGTACTTCAACATGTGAATCTGGCAGGATTTGGCTGCTGCAATCCTACCTGGTATGAAAGTCAGGGGCTGAATTCTAAGAAGAGATGAACTGAAAGAAAGCAGCTGGAGAGGCTGCTTGGCAAACAGCACATATTTCCACTAAGACCTGAGCACACCAGGTAGGATTTCCATAAGGTGAAAAATATGGCTGTAAGACAGATATAAAAATGGAAAGAAAAAACAGCATAAAGAACTGAGTACCTGGAGACTAAAGAGAGAGTTGATGCTCCCTGCATGGCTGAAGGGCTCAGTACGCTATTGACTGAGATGACAGAGTCTTTGGACAATATGGGAAAGCAAAGAGATGCAGGAGAGCTGAAGATCCAGTGTTGTTCTGCATCCCCTGCTTTCCAAATGAAGGAAGTGAAGCAGAAATTGAATAACAGAAAAAAAACACTTGTGCATTCAGTGCTGGGAAAAATCCTTGTGTGGAAAGAAACAGTTGTGGACAAAACACATGGAATGAAGGACTAAGAGCCAGTTTCTTAATGCAGTGCCTGCTTGCATGGGAGCAGTTCCTCTTATTCCCTGATTAGGTTATTCACCCTACAGAAGAGAGATCAGCTACAACCACAGTACTCCTTATCACCCTCTACACCTGGAGGCAGAGGTCAGGGACACAGTAGCTGGTCCTTTATGTCAAACAGTGCAAGACAGACTAAGCAATAGGCATTTTTCTCCGTTGGTGGCAGAGGATATCAATTCAAACTCGCTGAGCTCTTGATTTGGTCCTTAGTCAGCCCAGGAGAGACCAAAAGAGAGTTCAGCAGCACCCAACACCCACAGATACTCAAAGAGAAGAACATTTCTTATCAATGACTTTCCACTGCAGGAGGCAAGGGAGTAATTTTGGTCTCACTTTGTGATGACACAAGAAACAACCACCTCTGGCACACTGAGGACTGAAAGCCACAGCTCCTGGGCCTTGCTTCAGCAGCATAGCAGAAGTGCTGGCCCCAGCCTGAGCCCAAGCCCTGGACTTTTGTCAGTGCACCAAAGCAAGGGACAGGCCCTCATATTTTACCTCCCCTCTTCATCTCCTCTCTAGCAATTCTGCAAATATTGATTAAGACTGTGCTGTTCGCTTGCTACAGGACATTTCAAATTGGTTTATTAAACCATCTCTTATATATTTACCTACCAGCAACCCAATAATGGTATGAAATTAAAAACACATTACCTTTATCTCCAATTATCTCATTATAGAAGCAGGTGAGTGCTGCAGAGGCAGTCATCATATTTTTACAGCATAACTACTTTGGATAAAAATTACAGAGAGGCAGGTTTCTTATCTGTGAGGAAATAAAGTAGATCCTTTCAGAGCTTTGCCAATTTGTGACAAGAGGTCAAATGAAGATATTCAAGACTAAAGCTGGTGTTTTCAGGTGACCTGAATTTTGCCTCCAGCAAGCTTCTCTTTCCCTTATCACTGCAGCCTTTGTCACCTGTAGATTATTATTCAATAAGTGTGTTTTGTGGTTTTGTCTCTCAGCCAAGATCCATCTTCCTCTAGAACCAGCACACAACCACAGAAAATGAAAGGGCACCTGCTGATCTCACCTTTTTCTGGAGGGCTTGTCCACCTTTCCTCTCCTCTCCAAATGGCAGAAATAATAGGGCAGCTTTTAGCCTCTAATGCAGATGAGAAATGTACCCACACCATATTTCTTGTGTCAAGGTGATAGATCAAATTGGGAGTGGGGGAGGCACATGGATTCAAAGTGGACAGAATAAAAAAGCATTAGCTAGACAGATGAGTACAGTGAGAATTCAAGTAAGAACTATCCAGTCTGTTTCCCCAGAGCCCCAGGGCAAACATGAAACCATTCAATCAAAAAATCACTTCTAAATCTTTTTTGTGTGCCTAATACAAGCTGTCCATTCCTCATACAACAATGGGCATTTCTAGGCACCAAGCTGTAGGGAAGAGAGACTGGAAAATTGGCCTTTCATGAGGACTTTGGGACTTCCTCACTGTTTTGCATAACTGGGAGTGCCATGTTCAAAAGCTCCAGTGTTTTTACTAATTCCCATTGAGGGAGATGAGATCCTAGGCCCTTTGAAGCACCAAGATTTACTTTTTTTGTTTCAGATATTCAGAGCATTTGGGTTCTTTCTACTGAACATGGCAAAGCTCTCGGCTCTTCCCACCCATGTAAACTGCAATTTTATTGTGTAAAAATAGGACGAAATGTTTATTTCAGCCTTTCTCATGGAACGGAAGTCCAGCTCCTGATCCTCTCTCCCAACAGACCCTCCATCCAAAAGGAAGATGTCCTTGATTACCCTCTTTTCCTTTATGAATACAGAGCTTTCCCCAGCTGGTATCTGAGCATAGACACAAGCCCAAGCCTTGTGTCAACATGTTCCCAGCCTCCTTTCATAATATGGAAATGACAGCAGTTGCTGTATGTGAAGATGAAATCAAATGAATAAATGAATGTCAACAGACTGTGGGTAGAGGCACAGAGGTTGCATAACAGAGAGACTACAAGTGCACAGATGCAGTGAAGCCAAATTGGGCGCTGAGTGGATTGTCAGGGCTTGTTTCAAGAGGGATGCACCTCGTCATGTCACCAGCACAGCTGTCAGCCGATAAATTATTCCCAGTGAATTAAGAAACAAAAAATAATGTCCTCTACCCATCCAGTACTCATGGAGGCCATTTAGAGGGAATATTATGTGACATCTCTCGGTAAATCAGATGGTGAATTATTACGGAATCGTTCCTCTTCCCTGCAGGAACAAAGTCCGGAGATCTCCTACAAAATCCTTACTGTGTCAGTGTCAAAGTCAATAATTCTCCCCCCAAAAATTATTACCAGCTGCACTTGTGGCATTAATGTCACACTAAGGGCATGACTGCATGGATGAGGACTGACAGACTTTTGCTCCATGCCCCAGCTCTGAGCTGGCCAGATGCGAAGCAGTTCTATTCCAGAAGCATATAACCATGTTAGCAGGGTGAAGCTTGCTCGAGAAGAAAGGCCAAAATTTTTGCTACTATATGGTTTTCTGAATGTCACTATTTGAACCTATTCATCTCCCTTTCAGGTGTCTCTCTTGCCTCTCTTTAACCTGAACTGGAATGCTTTCTTTTTGTCCTCCTCTCTTATAGCAGGAGACCTATGCAAACTAAGGCTGGCTTCACAAACCACTTCTTAAACAAACAGCACACTTCTGCACTTCGTTCCTCTCAAACAGAAATGCTACTTCAGCTTCTTTGTGCCACTTCCCCTCCAAAACTGCAGCAGCAGCAAAGCAGTCAAGAGAGAGTGAGGTAATATCCCATACAGCAGACCTGCTTCATTGCGAACAAACACACAAATAACCTCCAGCTTGAGAAGGAGGAATGCACAAACACTTAGAAGCTAATTCCCAAACCCAGCAAGACAAAGGCAGAGTTAAAAGACTCAAAACACCTGAGCAAGCAAAACAGTCTCTTATCCCTCACTAAAGCAAACACAAAGATGAATCGCATTCACTTTCCAGCCTGGAGAGCCAGCCATAATATATTGCCTGCCACAGCAATGATGATTGTTCTTGTGCTCTCCACCCCAGATACACACTCAGCAGATTCATAACTCTTTCAAGTTCTCCAAGATAAACATGCGGGTGCTTGATAAAGAATTGCAATTATAATGTTCCTGGGAACATCTCACAAGCTGCCTCCCACCCCCAACACAGCAGTGGATTCAGCCTCGCCCCAACCCCAGGGACATGGTCTGCAGGTCAGGTCCAACAGGACTGGAAGGTTCCTTATGCTTCTGGAAGCCTTTGCTGTGGGTGGATGGGTCTCTGTCATTCACAACTGTCTGTAGCATCCTCCAGTGCTCCCATCCCCAGGCCCAGAGGGACTGCAGTGGGGTTGTACTGTGTTGCCTACCAGTGCAAGTGATGGGGACATCCAAAGGTCTTGCTACACGCTGAACTCACCAGGGGTCTTAGCAGCCCATGTGTCTTCCCCTCTTCTATGCCCAGTGGATGAAGAGCTCCTGCTCAACTTGACTCCTACTTTCCATGGCCAAACCCCAGCCTGAACAACCCTCATCAAAGGCTGAACTGCCACAAATGACATGGGAAAACCACCCTCACCCAAAGGAGACAAGAAAAGACATCTCCCCCTTCACCTCAAGGCCACAGGGAACTTATCCAAAAACCAGCCATTATCAGAAAGGACTGCTGGAGTGGGAAGGGCACCCCAGGGTTCAGAGCTGCTGCCTGCAGCTCCAGCTAAGGCCTGCCAAGAGCCAGGAGCGCACAACAGATTGCATTTAGGTAAGGGCGAGTGATCTTGATTGAAGGAACTCATTAGATTCACTTATTTGGTAATGGAAAAAGCCCTGGCAGTCTTTAGCCATGTTTAATGTGCAGGAAATTCAGAGGGGACACTGGGAACCACCTCTGTGTGCGCATCCATACAGAATGAGCTTCAGGTGCCTAGTTTCTGAGACAGCAACCAGCACATTCAAAGGGAGAATCTGCTCAGGACCATCACAGCTATTGCTGCCAGATACATCTGCCTTTGTACAAAACACAGCAAATGAGCAGCTCTTCTCTCCTCTAGCCCCTGTGCCAGCCATCTCATTAGTCCTGAGCTGCACCACACACTTGCAGCTGGCTGGGAGTGCATGGAGCTTTGCATCCTCAGCTTTTGCATGGCCACTGCTTGGCTCCCAGCTGGAAGGTCTCAGAGTGCTCCTGCTCAGCTCAGCCCTGGCCCAGACTGGGAGAGCTATGACAGTGCCACTGTCAGTTCTACCAGTCAGTGCCACTGTCAGCAGCACCCTCACCCTGCCTCGATTGCCCCAGTGAACATAAGAGCCCAGGGCTGGAGCCAGTGAATTCTCCCTGACAAGATGTGTGTTGCTCTGCAGAGTCAGTCCCTGCAGTCCCCAGGGGCTCATAGGGGCCAGATACTAAGCCTAAGGGCCCATTTCAACAACATCCGGCAGAACTGGGGTGGTTCAAATATTCCCAGTGAAATATTCTGCCTTTCACAAAGGATAATAGCTTCTGCAGCCTGTGAAGCATGACAGATGCATCTTGCATCCTTTACACAATAGCACTTGCTGATATACTGCCTTCATTTCACTGTTCAACTCGGCCAAATCCAAGGGAGACACTTGGATTCCTCTCTTTTCATGTTTTGCATTTCTGGCCTCCTCCTCCCCCCAACATCCTACCACTGTCACAATATTCCAGAATTCCACCATTTTGTCCTGGGTGATAGGTATAAAAGCAAACTGGAGTCTTCACACCATTTAACTTTAGGTTCTTGAGAGCCCTACTTCACACAACAAATGTGTAGAAGGAAATTCTCCAGACAGTGAATACAGCAACCTCGTTTAGGTGCCACTCGTCCCAGCCCACCAACCTCCTGATCCACATGCCTGGAGTGAGGTATTGTGATTATCCTTCCTTCTGAAAACACAATCTCAATTTATCAATCGTTAGAGAAAGGGCAAAATGAAACAGAACATCCCAGCAAAAAAAAAGAGCAGGTACAGTCTCACTGTCCTGGGACCTGAAGTCTGTGTGCCCTCCGAGCTTTCCTTTTTGGGAGTTTCTCAGGGGCACATTGGGGAATGACCTCCCTTCCCATTGACTTATTTTGGGTTTCTGAATAATAAAAAAGAAAGAAATCTCTTACCTTGTCAAGTCTAATACATTTCTGCAGTCACAGCATATTAGGATTTATGCTTCCCTATAAAGATGGGTTCATTTCAGAAACCCAAGGAACTAATGTTATTGGTCTTTGGTCTCTCCTTTAAATTCTACTGTAGTATAAAAAAAAGCTGTAATTGGGTGCAGGGAGTAACATGCCACAACGTGGTGACACAGGGCAGTTTTCCATGAGAGGATGCTGGTACTTAGACCAGTAAGACAACATGATCACAAACTGAGGAGCAGCAAAAACACAGGAACTGCTCCCAGAAGCCAGACTGGTCCTGTCTTCAGAACCTCCCCTGGGACCCTCTGGTCCACAGGTTCCAGTGAAACTGTGCTGCCTCCAGTGGTGGCAACAGCCCTTCCCTGACTGCTGGAGCCAGATGTCACCGAGGTACTGCTGCCTCCTTAGCACAGAGAGTTTGATCTCCTCTGATGTTAACACACTGGAGCTGAGCACCCAGCTCAGGGCTCCGCCCTTTGCCAGCAACACTCTTGCTCAAACAGAAAGGCACCAAACTGTGGCAAGCAGCTGTGTGCTGATGTGCTCATTATGTCATACAGGGAAGAGTATCTGCTCCATTTTCTCTTCAGTGAGGGCAGATGAGGGGATTGACAAGCAAATTGTATTTAACCCAGCACAAATGTCCCTGCTCCCACATCTTGTCCCTCACTCTGTCCATGTCAATGACAAAGCCTTTGGCTGCCTCAATGGCAGAGAAGCATGAAACACTCCCTTGTCCAAAACCATGAGCTCTGCTGCAACCCAGGCCTCCTGCCCTGAGGGTGAACATCGTTCCTACAACAGAGCCCTCTGGTCCTTCACGTCTGTGCCTTCAAGATCAGGCTTCCGCTGGTCCTCGCAGCATCTGCAGGTACTTGGCCCGTGCTTTCTCCACCGCTTGCCATGTCTTACTGCTGTCTCTGCACAGTCACCGTGATTTATGCCACAGACAGCAAGAGGAAGAGCAGGCTCACCAACTCCACCAGAAATCTCCTACCAGCCCCAAAAACTGACAGCAGCCAGAGGCAGCTCCAGGCTAATGTCACAGCCGCAGCTTCAGCACATGGCAGGGCGAGTCTGACCTAGTTTTAACCCTACTGAATATGCAAAGAAAGAACATGAGAGTGTGTGTGTGGGGGGGAAGCATTCCAGGGTTTACTCTATTTCCTCAGTATTCTCTGCTGCTTTATCTTTACTACTCACACTACATTGGAATGTTTCCAGTGCCAGATCTTCTTATGGGTGTACCAGGAGAGGAAAAACATGGCAACCTTTGAAGGGTGGGCTGTTTGGGGTGGATTTTTTTGAACAAGCTTATAGCAAGATTAACATTTTGACAACTATTTAAAAAAAAAAAAAAAGGAAAGACTTTTTACTCTCTCTTGAGTGGAAATCTCTCTTCAGCTGCTTACCTTTCCTTTTTGCTTGTTTTTTCAATCTTTTTTGTTCTTAACTTAGTCATTGAGAGCTAAATGCTACCCTCACTATCATTCTGACAGGCCTTTTTTGTTGTTGTTTTATTTTTAAGGAAATGGATTTTTATGCACTTGCTTTAATCTTTGTTTTAACATCTGCCTTTCCCTTAGCATTTATGGTTCACTTCCACCACAGAAAATACTCAAAATTCAGCTTCTCTTGATTCTTTATTAACTCTAGATCATTTGTGCAGTAAGTAACTACTTCTTTGCTATTGAAACACTATTTTATTTGAATCGCCCATACGGTTCTGTACACCTGTTTTTCAGCACCTTAATTTCAATACAAAACTTTGCTGACAGTGCAGAGAGCTTTACTGAGGGTATGGAAGGCACTACATCCTGGTCTGTGCCCTTCAGATGGTATTGAGTCCCCCTGGTGATTTCCTAGATGTAAATGTTTCCTCTGAGGCTGAGCTCACACCTGAGGCTGAGCTATGAAATAACATCACGGCAAGAATGGGAATATTGCCTGGCATAGAGACCATAAGAACCTGTGGCAAAAAAAAGAAACAGAAACCCTCCAAATATTTGCTACCAGTGGTCATGAGAGAGAAGAGATGCTGTTCTCATCCAACATGACTAGATGAAATGGATATCCTCAGTGTAGAGCCATTTTCTGCTCTGGAGAATATGAGCACCACAGAGCAGAGCAAGTAGAGAAATGCGAGGAAAGCTTCATGGAGAGGAATTTCCTGTGGAGGGAGAGGACAGTAACAGGACACAAAGCTTCAACTGTGTTTTTAAAGTGCTCATACTGCATGAGGGGCACTGCCACTTGATAGCACATGTGGAACAAGTCTCAGACATGGAGATCCTTGTCAGAGTGCTAAAGAAAAAAAGCCAAGGACAGGAAGCCATGAAAACCACTAATCAGTAGAGTGCAAGTGGTGTTATTTCTGGCAGAGGTTGAGACAATGCTGATCACTACGACTCTGTGAACATTCCTGACCTTGCTTATGAAGGCTCTTAATTAAATGATTACGTCCCTTGACTTCTCCAGATCTCAGGCGTATGCTTTCCTCAGTAAGGCTTTTTTCTGAATCAAGATCTCCATGATTACAGTCAACTAATTATTTGAAAAGCATTTTCATCTGGACTCCAAGCAATTAAATTAAATACAGTTAATGTGGGTTTGGCAGGACTCCATACAAACAAAAGTTGCTCTGTTTTTGTGCAAAATTGGAAAATCAGTTTTTGCTAATAGCCTGATGTATGAAATCTGCTGCTGTAGCTTTTCACTGTTTTCTCATCTTCTCCATTTTGCTGCAAAACTGTTGGTGCAATTCTGCTGTGACAAATGAAGCCTCAAATCTCAAAACATCCTACCTTTAGCACAAGACCTGGTAGGAACCAGAGACTGAGAAAGAATGAATTGCTCAGGTTTGCAGCAAAAGTTGATAAAAAGACAAAGAGCATGCTGAAAATAAAGGAATCAACTGTATGCCACTTTATCAAAAGACATACAACAAGACAATGATATAAATCATGAGGCTTTAGCAGCTATAGGAGATTTCGGGTAGGAAGGCAAACTGAATAACACAAAGCAGAAAAAGCATATGTATAAAAAAATACTGAAAACCAAACCTCATTTTGGACAGAGTTGCAAACAAGCAGACATACATTTTCTAATGAGCTTGCAACAGTCTACTTGTCTCATTACTTAATACTTTAATATGAAATTCACTTGACTTTTCCCTCCAAGCATCTATCCTTATGGATCATTTTTCACAATGAACAGGGTTTAGTAAAGCACATCTAAATCTGAAGGCAGTGTGTCTATTTTTGGCTCAATGAATTAGAGTGCACTCTTTCTATAAAGAAATTCTGATGCAAAAAATCATGAGTCTTCATCACTCTAAAACATGTGTCAGTCATAGAAAGGATAAATAATTTGGAACTGCCATGAAGTTGTGTTAGAAGGCTCTATCTTTATTAAGTCATAATTGGAATAAGAAGAGTCAGGCTGATGAATGAAATCTTCAGTAAGCAGAGGGATATGGATTTTTGCAATATGCTGAAGCAGTGCAATAACAGAAGCAATGATTGTGAATATTAATATTAGTTACAAATCATGATTAATCTCTCGGATAGGCAGAATTTCAGGGTAAAATACTTGAGTTGATGCAACGTCACGGGCGGTGGCAGTGTTCAATCACTCTGCTTCAGCAAAAGGAAGCAGTCCTCCTTTCTCAGAGGTCTTTGGGGAGCAGAACTCCCTTACGGCTCTAGGATGCCCCAGAGATGCACAAAGGCACTCAGGAGTAAAGCAGAGCTGTGTGCCCACCAGTTCAAGCCACTGAGTGCTGGAATAAATGAGAGCCAGATGCTCCAGCTCCATGGGCAGCTGGAAGGCACCAGGTGATGGGACAGGGATGCACCCAGCAGGTATGGGGTCCCTTGCACAGGCTTTGCCAGGCTCTCAACATCAAAATTCTGTGTTCATTGTCACGTTAAGCACCTGAGAGCTGTTTATAGTTTGCATATTTTTGCACTGTTATTGCACAATTAAGCTGAAGACGTCCAGACTAATCTGTCCCAAGAGAACAAGGAAACCCAGCGACAGTCAGCTTTCAATCTGGTTAATTGGTCAGAGGACAAAAAAACAAACAGTTTGGGCTCATGTGTGCCATTCATGTTAGAAAGGCAAGGTTAGTAGTTTCTTTTATATAGAATTAAACCTTTTTCAGGTTAGCAAATTTTTATTAAGAGACATCAAGTATCACTTGTATAAAATAATACTTTCTAACGACCACTGGAGAACTTGTTTAGACTTTTTCTCTGAGGTTCCGGCAAAAAAATTTTAGTTTGACAACCCCAGCATTTTGTCTAAAAACACCTGTCTCATCAAATTATCATTTCAACCAGAGAAGGGACTGGATAAGGAAAACAGATGTCTGATGCATCCTCAACAAGAAACAAGAAAACATATGCCATGAATATTTTTATGGTCTTTTCTTTCTGTTACTGTTATTATTACCATGCAAATAATGTGCATGGGAATCTTTAAACATCTTCTAACCATTCAGTAAATCATTTCACAGAATAATGAATTCAGTACTATAAATCAGCCCCTAAAATTTAATGACTTCTTTTAGTTTTCATGCAGCATCTGGAAACCAACAGAACGTGGTACTTTGGTGCACTTTCAGAGGGTGATTCTTGGCTTTTCCTGAGATGCCCTCTCCTCAGCTTTCCATGCCTGTGGTCAGGACCCCTGTTTCCACTGAGGAGTAGGAGCAGGACATACTGACCATGTCCAGTGCTGTACTGTACAACAGAGAAACTGCCTCATGTTCTTGGAACTCAGCCCTGTGTTACACAACTGCAGTTCAAAGGTTACAAAGGCAAAGGCTTTGCCAGCAGACTCCACACTTCAAAGCCGTGGCAACAATTGCTGGATCAAACAGAGAGGAAAGAAGTTGCCTGTGGGTCCCCAAAGCAAACTGGAGTCTCAGAAGAAAAAACAGGATCCAGAAGGATCTTACTGAGAAACAATGAGAAAAAAACCTGCTCATTTATGCAGAACAAAAAGCTGAGTCCTCAAGAAACTCTCCAAGTTGCTTCGACATCCAATCAATATTTTCTCTAGCACATATGGAATAAGGCTCAGCCAACTTCCTCCTCCAGACATTCCTATTTCTGACTATCCTTAGAAAGAAGCAAGGCAGCTAATTCAAAATCTCATTCATATGTACAGGAGCCACCAGACTTGCAGGGACAGTTTCACCATCCCATTTTCCTGACTCAACAAATTACTGCAGACTAGCTCAGCCATACATCCATATATATCCATACATATGCTCTTAGCTCACAGCAGATGTGAGGTAATGTCACACAAACTCGATCCCCTAATGACAGGCAGAAAACCTGAACTTTTTGACAAATTCAATTGAAGGAAAGGAAATTTAAGACTGGTCGTAAATACCGCTTGGGTGGACATGAAGCCTGGTCTACAAAAGCTACATAAGCAAGGTGGAATTCCCACTCCATACAAGCCTGACTCTTTCTTATAGTCAGCACCAAAGTCACATCAGCTTAGGAATGGACCACATGGCTAAGGCTCAATGCCAGCAATTTGGATTTGCTTGAGTATGACCTCTCCCTCCTGCTGCAGCAAAACCTCCTCAAAAACTCCCTTTTTAGAAACTATTTGCTGCAAAACTAATGCTAATGAGCCTCCTTGAAGAGATGGAACCACCTCCATTTCAACTTCAACATCTTGAGGCTCAGATTTTTCTTTGAAACCGAGGATTTTCAATGCATATGCTGCCAAAGAAGATTTGCTGAGGACAACAGCCTCCTCATCTGCCCAGTCAGCAACATAGATGGTGGGTGTTCATCTCTGCTGTTTCAGTGAAGAGCACATCACTGTGGCTCACATTATCACTGAAATGGGTTCATGCAGAGATGTTTGACATTGATGTGGAAGGGCTGGGGCACACATTATTTTCTGCTGACTTGCCAGAGCTCATCTCCTGGTGCCTCTAGGCCCAGACATGCAAAGTCTAAACTGCTGAAATATGGGGGTAAATACTGCCAGAGCTTGGATTCTTGCATAAACCTCACTTGATTTTAATGGCATTTATACCCTAGTTTGTAGGATTATAGAATCACAGAATAGTTTAAGGGACCTTATAAAGATCTTCTGGTTCCAACCCCCTGCCATGGGCAAAGGCACCTTTCACTAGACCAGGTTTCACTCAGAGCTCCATCCAGCCTGGCCTTGTGCACTCAGGATGTGCTCAGGGCCTTAGCCACATATTGGTATTTAACTGAGAATTCAGACACAATTCTGCAGACACTTCCTCCATTTTGATACAACTTGTTAGTTTATTTTAGAAAAAATCCTTCAGTTAGCACAATTCCACCTGGCAACGAGCATGTGAGCTGTCTTCTCTCTTAGGCCCTGGAAATATCAAGAAACAAGGTTTTTAAGTATTTTAGAAACTCTGTTTCCACAGCAGTGACTGCATTTTAAAACTCTGATGGCCATTTATTACTTACAAGAGCATTTAAAAGGGTAAATTTCATATCACAACAACCTGTACATTAATTGCTAAGAGCTCGTTTGAAGATGTGGTTTGAAGATTTTTAATATGAATTTGGAAGAGAATGCCCTAAAAAAAATGAAGGCAAGTTTCTTCCACTGTGTTGTAGAGGTACAACACTATCATGCTGTGAGTTCATGCTAGTAAAGGCAGTAAGGAGTAGGAAGTAAGTATGCCTTAAATTCTGAAAATAATCTCTGACTTGAAGCTCACATTTGAGTGGCAGACTGTCATATCACGGTCAGTCCCAACCACTGAATTCCTACATGCTTGTGGCAGCACATATTTTATGCTTCTCTCTGTCCTGAAACCCCACCATTTTCCATTTGCGTGACATTTTACTGCCTCTTCATTTTATACCAGGAAGAAATGCTGATGGATTGGCATCGCATCCAAAACAGAAACTGGCATCGTTCTCAGACTCACGCGATTTACAGCAACTGCTAAGTAAATTAGGATACTATTTTTAGTTCCCACTCTTCCTTTTTAAAAAATAAATCTTAAGAAAATACAATGCCAAAGGCCTAACAGGCACACAGAGTTACAGATGGCAGCAGTGGGTCATAACTGACAGATTTTCCTGGTACTATTTATGAGAGCCAAATAAACCGAACATATTATGAGCCATTTGTAACGTTCTTCAGCAGAACACTCAGCCAAGAGACAGAGCTCAAAGCCTGTTGCAACAAAAGGTATCAAAGTGAGGAGGAGAACAGTATCTATAATTACTACTCCAGTGATAAAACAAGCATAGTACAGCAGATGGGTTTAACACAAGATCACTATTAAATAAAACACTGGCTCCAATACCAAGGAATGAATATTCAAGAGGGAGTGAATTTAGTAAGTGTATAAAGGCAGCAAACAGCTCAGTTAACCTAGAAGTAATGTGTAACTCTAACCAAAGAGATCAAACCCCACACAATTCTTCATGTTGGTTGAACAGCTCTTCTGCTCACAATTAGGTATTAATCAACACAAGTGACAGGACTGAGCATACTGATGGCATAGGAACCTGGCCATGTGACTCTCTTAAAAAAAGGTGTAAAACTCAAATCCTAAACAAACCCAAACCCTAAGAATATCAATTTACAGAGCTTTTTCACTTACCACTTAGAAACCTCTCAGTTCTTTATCAGAAACACACTCTAATTCATCTTTTTGGCAGCTTCATAGTTGTAGAACGTTGTTCGACAAAACGGGAGCCAAGTTACAATCTAAAAAAGGGTTTCTTTTCATTTTTAGAAGTTTTAAAAAATATTTTATGGTCAAAACTAAGTCTGGAATTAATTAAAGTGACTAAGGCTGTACCACAGAGTATGGAGCTGCAGTGTTCATGCCTCAGAGCAGGGCTCCAGCTCTCAGCGGGTTTGGAAGCAGTAGAAAGGATGTCACCACTAACAACGCATTTTGAATACTCTTTTTTTTTTGTCAACTTGCAGTGTTTTTTAAATTAAATGCTTCTGTAATTTTGGTATTATCTATGTAATATCTTCTTTAGCTGAGACTCAACACTTCAAAGACACATTTCAAAAGCTTGAGACTCACCTACTCAGCTTTGTGAGATTATTTAAACTATGTTACAATACAAAAAAGGAGAGGAAAAACAGCAGTAACAGCAGAAGGCACAAATGCAGAACCAATGAATACCATTACAATATAATTTCAGGGCAGAAAGGCACTGAACATCATAAAAGATTCAAACCTAAAATACCCAAACGCTTTCTCGGTGATATTTTCTCACTGAAAATATCCAAATGCTATGACCCATCCATACCCTTCAGGACTGAGGCTGCACCGGACAAATCCCTCTGAGAATGCTGTGACTGGAAATACAAATCATTCCCCGGTGACTCTCTTCAGTTGCCTGGACTCCCATCAGGTTGGCTGAAGCATCAGGAAAACAGATGAGTGGAGCCTGATAAACCACGCAAGGTTTAGAAGTTATTTTTAAAATTTGTGTAAAATTAACAGGTTTTCAACCTTAAAAGTCTTTCTACGTTTTAAGAACTAAGAGACGGGAGACATAGAGTCTTGGTGATGTGTATTTTTATGTATGTATGTGTATGTATATAAAAACACACACACACACACACATATATACGTGGCACCAACAATTTCAACAACACCAACTGAGTAGTTGCTCCTTATCTTGATTTTACATGGCCACACATGCTGATGTGTTATGAAGAATCAATGATATCAATCTCAGATATAGTTACAAGCCCTGCTTCACCTAAAACTTTAGTTCCTGACTATTTCAGGGAAGGAAACTTCGTACTGGAAAACCAGGAACCTTTGCTTTAAGGCTTGTCTAATGCTTAATACATATTTAATGGGTGATTAATTCATATTTAATGGCTGGCCCTTGGCAACTGTAACCTACAGTTTACTAATTTAGACAGGGATGAGCAAGTAGAATTAAGGTGTAGTTCCTCCTTTATCACTACACTCGCATGCATGCTTTGTATGGAAAACTTTATTTGATAATAAAAATAGCATTCACAGACTTTCTCCTTCTTTGTTGCTACATCATATACATAGTGTCTGTTCCAAGGAAAGAAGCTCGTACTGGGTAAGTCCACATCTACTCATACTAGTGTTATGTATAAACCCAATTAAGTCAAATAAAGCTATGAACAATGTAGTATTTATATATGCATAGTGTTTTATAAAAAAGATTGGCCCACATACTGCTTTTCATCAACACGGAAAGAGCATTATGTCTATAGCACGTTGCAAGAAATGATGACTGGAGAATATAGACTGCATACAAGTGCTTAATAATACATAAGCAGGCCCACCATGAAGAAAGAAATGATATTCAAACCAACAAAAGCTTTAGAATTACTTATACAGTCTCCCATTTTAAAACTGCTTTACATACCTGATTCAGTTTACATTAAAATATATCCCCTGAATCAATTTGTTCCATTTTCAGAAATATAAACACTTAATCACATTCCTCACAGCTAAATTTTGTCATAAATCCTCTTTTATACAAGAAAAAGGCAACAGTTTTGTTTTTTTTTTTTTCCAACAGGCTCTATTAATTACAATTTAAACTGTACACACAATGATCGGCCATCTTCTTTCTTGGTTTTGTTTTTACAGTACCATGGCAACAACAGTGATAGACTTGCAATGGTTTTGTGTTCATATGGAGGATGTGAGTCAGTATACATGTACACACCAATGCACTGTAAAAAGCAGCAGTTTACTTTAGTGGTCCAACAGTAACGGCAAACATTTTGGCTCAGCTAGGCAGTAATCCATTACATCTTATACCAATGCTACAGCAGACTTACCACACAACTTGCAAATTTAAAAATACAACTTAGAAACTTGCAGGTTTCCCTTTTGCTGCTGTTCTTAAGACTCAAATTTACAGCATACAACCAGTACAGATAGGCTTCTACAACCAGGTTGTCCCACTGATTGCCTCTTTTTGCCTGTGTTTTTCCTTTGATTTTTTTTCCTTTTTTTTTTTTTTCTTTTCAGCAAGTGCACTCCTTTTGTCTCAGTAAGGATTAACCAGTAAAACAAATAAAACCCCTTAAATACAGGAGAGATAAGAAGAGAGAGCTTTTGGAATTTGGCAAAATTAAGAAAAGCCCACTGGTTTTTGCCTGAGCAGAAGGAATACACCTACTCCGAGAGGGAGGACTGTGCCTTGTCCCAGAATCCCGATCCCTTCCCTTGCTTCCAAGCAGACACACAATACCATGCATGCTGGGGTTGCTGTCCATATACAGCTAGAAGATGAGCAGGGCTGCGGCGGCTGCCTTAATGACATATCGTTACACGTTGCTGAGGCTCATGAGAGATCAACAGTCTATATCAGCGTGTGACACAGGCATGGTGGTGACCAGTCCTTCTGCCTCTGTGCATTCTGTCGAGGGGGCCTGAAAGTATAAACTGTTCATGGAACAAACTAGAAATTCCTCATCGTAAATCATCTTGTGCTGTGTAGGTTTGTATTTATTTTTTTTTATTATTATTTATTATTATTATAAATATCCTTCATTGAAACAGTAGTCTCTTCAAACAGTTCTTGCAATTTTAGGAACATTTGTCTCTTTCTGTTTTAATTCCTTCAGCAGGAGTGCTCCATTCCTACTGAGATGAACAATTTTCTTCCTTCCCCACCCCCAACCCTTAAAAAATTTTCTACATACAGTGTAGCAGTGAGTCACTAGAGAACAGTCTGGATCAAATTATTCAAACTTGGTCATAAAATCCTTTGCCTATATTATATTACCGGCTACCCCCACTTACTATAATGGGGAGGGGGGGAAGTAGCCCAATAAAGGAATTCATTTTTAAGAAATCTACAAAGAATGTAGAAACAAAATTTTATAATCCTTTTGGACCAACATTTGGCAAGTAATTAAAAAAAAAAAGAATACACTGAAAAATACTTTCTTTAATATTATACATCAGGCACAACACTTTTTTTTTTTTTTTTTTTGTTATAAGATTTCATCTGCATAAAAGGTTTGTAGGATCAGCAGGTGCCGGATGTCTCCTTGCCTGCGAAAGCCAGATGGTCTCAGCTCCCGCACTCTCTCCTCTGCTCCCATGGTGTGGGGAAGGTGATGGGGACCCCGGGGAGCCCCTCAGATGCTGAGGTCGGTGCTGCACTCCTTGTAGGGCCGCCTGCGCTGCTCGGGCGGGTGCCTGCGGCTCGGCTCGTGCTTCCAGCTGGGCTCTTCCCTCTCCCGGTGGCCGAGTCGTTCCTCCCTGAGCCGTCTGTCGGGCGACCTCTCCCTCCGCCGGTCGGAGGACTTGGCCCGCCGGTCGAGGGAGTTCTCTCTTCTCCTCTCGGGTGATCTCCTCGGCTCCGTGAGTCTCTCCAGTGACCGCCGGCGGCGGCCAGGCGACCTCTCTCTGCGCCTCTCAGGGGAGAGGTCCCTCCTCCTCTCGTGTCGCTCCCGCCTCTCCAAAGTGTTGTCGGCACTCCTTGTCCCTTCCCTCCGCTTTTCAGGAGACCTCCTCTTCTGCCCGTTCACCACAGCCCTCTCCGGCTGCCTCTCGTGCCTCCTCTCCGGCGACCTCTCCGTCCTCCTGCCTGGCACGTGGTCGTTGGTTTTAGAAGTCCCATTCCAAGTGTGGTGTTCATTGGGATGTCTGCTAAACTCTCTGCTGCCTTTTAGGTCTCTAACGTAAGTCCGCTTGTCCCCATGTTGTGATGATTTGTGAAGGTCTGGTGGATAACTGGACTCCGATGATGGGTGCTGCCGTCGGTCGGATGGCACGGGTTTCATTTCCGATACATTTTGTGAACCTGTGGCGGGACTGTTCCTGTCACTGCTGGGGTCTGAAAGAAAATAACAGCAAAGTGTTTGGTACCGATGCCTTCCGCGGCGCCGTGACACCACTTAGCACTCTTCAGACTTCATTAGTGACAAAAACAAACAACTGTTAAAGCAGTCAGCGAAGGCTAACCCAAGCTTTTGTTAATTTAACTGTGAACGAGAGTTACAGGTTAGTACTGGTGCTGCTCTGACTGTTAGCCATGTTTTGGTCCAAGCTGATATCATCTTTATGCTCTTCTGGGCACGGGGCATTTTACATTTTCCCCAAGCCCAATTCATAATGTTTCGGTTACACTACTTTCTTTCCAGTGGAAAAAAAAAAATATAGTTCGGGTTGTTGGCTGATTTTTTCAATAGTTTCCAATAAAGAGGGCCTTTAGGAAACAATTTGTGCCTTTTAAGTCATTGTAAAGAACTGCCTTCCAGGTGTGGGAGGCCGTGGTTCAAATAGCAGAAAATGTACAGAAAATAGAATTGATTATTAAGTTTTCACCTTGTAAAATAACATTTTGAAGGTGTGAGAATTAGACTGTAATAATACAATTTCCATTTCATTTAAGACATCACTTAATCTCACTTAGTTCTACCATGTTACGAAAATTCCTAGGGTAGATTTTGGTTTTGCCACAATGATTCAAACAACGATGACAGAAGTTATGATTTTTTCATATCAAAGCAATGGAAAGATATTGTAACATGTACGATGGCTTTGATTCAAATCTTATCTCCAGTTCATTATTTTTTATGTAGTATTTGAGGTAAAATAGAGCTGAGCTACTTCTGCGAGACGAACTGCAAAGCAGAAGTAGAAAAACAACCCTCAAACTAAACCCCAGCCCTGCGCTGCAGCTAAGCTACAATTACTCCTGTCATTTGTAACGGATGTTTATGAATGATTCATTACAAACATGATAAACATTAAAGTAGCTGTGCTGCCTTAATGCAAGTGCTGCTCTTATTTGCCTTTTTTTTTTCTTTGTAGAAGTAACTCCTGCACGGCAGCTCGGCTGCCTTTAGCCACTTCCTGCCGCTCGCACCCAGACACCCACCTCGAGGTGGGCTGTCCTCATGGCAACGACTGAACACCCTCACAAACACTTATTGGGACAGATCTTTTTCCCCCTCTTTTTCTCCTTTTTGTCTTCCCTCCCCCAAGACAAACTCTCTACACGCTCATTCCTCCTGCCATCAGGCCAAGCATCTCCCATTTGACGGCATTTCCATTCCTGAGCTTGGGAGAGGGTCGGTGTGTGCGTGTGAACTTTGTGATTTCCAAGTGAACCCTCTGTTGCGACTCGCATGTGGGTACTTTTGCTTATTAGGATTTTCAGGCAGCAGCTGGGGACCACATCGCTTTTCCTTGGCTGTAAGCATGTGGCTTGCAGCAACCTGGCTATCACACAAGGTACAAGCGAGGCTTAAACGTGTCCTGTGGTGTGTGTACTTACAATTCAGGGGACGCAGGGTGTTCGGGATGAACTGCTGTACATATAAAATATAGCGAAGCGGAAAGCAATGTGAGGGAATTAGGCCACAGCACAAAAACACCTAATATTGATTTTAGCTACAAACCGTAGTTTGATTATGGCCCATAAGGTAGAAGCAAGACTCCCCGAGCTTGTCATTTCTCATACATGCAGCGATATTAGGAGGTATCATCGCTGAGGAAGGAAGAGCCCAGCACCAAGAAAAGTGAGAGAAAGAGAAAGAGAAAAGTAGAAAATTTAGATTCCCTATAACAAAGATGAAAGAAAGAAAAATCTTCATATTTTATCTTAGAATAAAGAAAGTTTATTTTTCCAGTCAGATTGTCTAGGCTTCACCCAAATATAAGGCTGCAAAGACAGCAGTTGTTATTATTGTGACATAAAGAGACATCTAAGAGGTGATTCAATAACCCAGACAACGAGAGCATCCATTCTAAAAGACAGCTGGAACAGTGACACAGAATGTCATAGAAAAAACATTAACAATCAAACAACAACGAAAAATAAAGTCCACCAGAGACCACAACATTAAAAATAAGTACAAAACTCATTACAAAAATATACAGCCTCATAGAGAAGCACGTTCCAATTGAGTCAGAAAAATATTGGAACTTAACATTATTAGAGGAACCATTTGCGACTGCAGCGAACAGAACAAAGAGAGGAAGGAGTCCCAAATGTTACAAGGATATTCTTTACAGTAGTGCAACCCCTGTATATTAAATCCTTGCTTGGAGAACAAACTTTTAGTGGTTAGCATTAGCCAAAAGAAAATTGGTGGTGGATTTCCATCCTCAGTGCAACAGACATATGCTTTGAGAAGTGAAGCACTTAATTTACAGGGTATTTATGCAGTCTAGCATATGATACAGTACTGTACATCCAAAGGAGCATAGGAAAAGACAAAAGTAGAAAGAACATTACAGAATTTCAGTGCCATCATTGAACTTTCTGGTGTGCTATTTATATTACAGAAGTGTAAACCCACAACTTCCCTTCCATAACGTTAAACACTTCAATTGTTTGTTGGTTATACTCTGAATTGGTCATTTTAAGTTAAGTAATGAGCAGACTGAGCAGAAACCCTCAAACATGGTACAGTAAATGAAGAGAAAATCTAGTTCATAAATTGTGCAGAAGGGTTTTGTTTCTGGTGTTAGGACACAGAGAGAATGATAAACACAGAACTTAGTGACACAGAAATAACCCAAATAAGGGGAGGAAAGTATAAAGGACATCCCTTCAATCATCAGTTTCTATAGAAACCTCAAAGACCTTTGGTTGGGAGTAGCCCTCCATCGAGGGCACAATATTTGACAATTATCTCAAATAAATAAGACATAATTATAATATTAAATAGTGTGCTAAGTTAAGCCACCCAGCAATCCAACCTCCAGGGGAAGAAAAGGAAATCTAATGCAATTCTTAGTAAGAAACAAGGACTGACTGTTTCCCCCAAGACACACACGAGAGCACCTTTTCATAACCTCCTCACCTTTTCAGACCTTACAAATTAACTAGTTGAAACCAGCAGACAGTTTAAGGGGGGAGAAAAGGGCTCAGGAGGCCAAATCAATATATTTTTGCAGTAAAGCTTTTTTTTTTTCCTTCTTTTTCTTAAATAACTTTATAAATATTTACATAAATATTAAGGAAAGGCAAAAATCTCATAAGCCATCTCAGCATTCATGTCTATGGATACAGACAGGAACTAAGAGAAAAACCTAACCAAAAAAAAAAAAATCACTGCTTCAGAATAGTAACTCGGGATCCCAGTTTTTGCATTGATTAGAAGTAGAGACCTATTTGAAACAACAATTCAGCCGCTGAGAAACAGTTTGGCACAGTTCAATAACATTCCTTGTTTGGCTGGACAAGACAATAAGGTTTTTTGTTTTGTTTTGTTTTCCTCTCTGATCACCAAAAAATACTGCTATGTTGATCTTGCCTTACACTGTGCCCCAAGTCCATGGAAGCAAGCAAAGGATGAAATGTGTAGAAAATTCAGCACAAGCGAGGCAATTATATGTTGCAAAGGTTGGTAAGACACTGGTGAGAAAGGAAAATAAAAAAAGAATTCCTGCTTCAGGTCTTGAGACAAATCATTCATGGAGTGATGCCAGGGAAGAAAGGAATGTTTTCATAGTTTGACCCACCATATTCTGGGACTGAGCCATCTCCACGTTTCAGAAACAGGCGGACCTTGCGGCCACCGTTTTTAATCAGTTCGATGGCCCGAGCGTGCTTCATGTTCTTGGTGGTTTCTCCATTGATCTCTAAGATTTCATCACCGATCTGTCAATGCAATGAAAGAGTCTAAGATTAGAAGCAAGCCCCCTCAAGGGTCCCCTCCAACACATCACAAGACAATGGCCACAGCAAAGGTGGAACAACTATGCACCAGGTGAAGCTAAATAAGCCCAACTCCTTCCAGTGACAGTCCACAGAAACCATTGTGCAGGGGCCTGGGAGACATGAAGACGATGGGGAAAGCTTGAAATATCAAAGTATTTCATTGCTGTTCTGCAAAACCACATTGCAAAACTGTATTGCTCAATAGTAAGAGCAATGTTAGGACTGTTGCTATTCTACTTAGTTTTGATTATTTGTGAAGTCTTCAAAGCGGTTGTTTGTTTCACAGTCAAGTACAACTGGGATGTTCACACAGCTTTTTCAGGTCTGCTTCTCACTTGGATATTGATACTACTATGAATCAGAAGAGCTGCTTTTGTAAATATAATCATTTATCAGGAAAGAAAACAGGGCTCGGAAGAGGTTGTCAAAGCATTGACTTCCATAGGGCAGCACCGATTTTTCATCATATTTTCATCAGCAAAATTTTTGGATCAATAGACCTACCCCTAGCAAAAGAATTTTGCAAATGCCCTTCACATGATATATCTGGAGAAGAAAAAGATGTATGCGGGGAAGTTATAATGCATTTTCTAACAGAGGAGCAAGTACATAAAATGCGGCAATTTAATTTTTTAGTAGGCTTTTTATGACACATGCCCTTATTATAATATTTGTAACTTAGCTGATATGTGAAGTAAGCAGTTAATGCTAATCAAAAACTACATTGTAATTTTGTAACCCACAGGCTCTGGGTTACATGCTCTGTCCCTACTCTGCCCAGTAGCAGACAAAGACTGTGGCTGTTACATTTTCACTGCTATGTGTATCCCTGTTAGGCTGTAAAAGACAGATTATGTATTAGAATCCGGAAAGCAGGATTGGAAGAAGGGGGTGAAGTCTTCCAGTGAACACACACTGCTACAGACTGCATACAAAGAGTGACAGATGCCAACGACAGAAGTAAATAGCAACCACTTTCAGTTAACATTTAATTTCCCTTTTAGCTGGCACAGCAGACGGGAGAGGCAGGGAAGTCAGCTAATTCCAAAGAAACGTGGTTTTAAAATCAGTTTGTGCATACCCTCATTTTCCCACATCTCTCAGCTGGACCATCCTCAGCGAGCCTCAACACGTACAGATCCATGTTATACTCCCGGCCACCTCGCAGGCTGAAGCCAAAACCTTTGGCTCCTCTTTCCAGCTCAACAGTGTAGAAGTCTTGGTCCTGCTGGAGAGAAGACAACAAACGCCCAATTGAACAGAAAGTCAAATACTGTTCTACTCTCATTTTGAAATTATTCAACCAATGA
The DNA here is from genome assembly GCA_013396775.1 of Cephalopterus ornatus. Classification (NCBI taxonomy): domain Eukaryota; kingdom Metazoa; phylum Chordata; class Aves; order Passeriformes; family Cotingidae; genus Cephalopterus; species Cephalopterus ornatus. The sequence goes on along the minus strand of VZRE01004774.1, from coordinate 154,647 downwards.
ACGTTATTATTTTTGTTGCTCATAATTAAAAACAGAAAATCAGCTGAATTTTCACACACAGACCAAGATTTGCTTTTTCCTCAGATTCCACTCTGCAATTCGGAGTTCTGGTGGTGGTCTGTGAAGGGCTTTTGGAATGAATGGGCTTGGCCATGCCCCGTGGTGCATTTTTGGGCACTTCTGTTACACAACACCTCCTGCGCCCAGGGCAGAAAGGCCTTTTTCTGGAGGGTGGTTAGAGTTCTACCAACTGCACGGAAGGTGAGGGTAACCTCACTTCCAGTGCCAGGCTTCAGTGAAATGTCTAATGTCACACTAGGGTGAGTGTGTGCCGTGGTGCTGGCTTTTCCTTTTAGTTACCACGTGATCTATTCCTTTGCAAGAAGCTGAGAAGCCTGGGCATTGTTTTCCACAAATGCTATTATGGGGATGTTTTGAAGCCCCTAATAGAAGACCTTACTTCTGGGATGGCCAGTGGCAAGGAAAGTTAACAGTGAGATAGATAATCTCTCTAATAAGATGCCATCTGCGCGAGCTGGAACACTCCAGCCATCGCCCCTTATTAAGTTTTCCTCTTTTTTGTCCTCTGAATCTATCATTTGCACACAACAATACTTTCTGGAGAGGCCCCTCACAATATACAATTCAATAAACAAGCACATAAATTATTACTGCCCTAAAAATGTCAGCTTTTTTCCTTTATTTTTTCTTCCTCAAAGTCTTGATGAGAATGTGTTGGAAATGTTTCTCAGCTGAAACAACAGCAACACATATTAAGAAACTAATCAGCAAATTCCTCTTTTTTTTTGAGCAAACAGACTGAGGGAGAACAGCTTCTCAGTAGGAATTTTCAAGGGAAATATTTGAACACAGCCAGCCCTCAAGCAGATTGGAAACAACAGTCTGTGGTAAACAAAACAATTAGAGAGGTGCTCCTTACCTGTGCTGCTTGAGGTGGTTTGAAATCAAACTGGGATTCCTGCTTTGGTTTGGCGTTGTTCCTGCTGTAATGAATGAGAGAAAGAGGGAGAGAAGAAAAATACAGCTCATGGGATGTCAAGGTGATCAAGGAGTAACCAAAGAGAGAGCATGTCAACATGCCCTCCTCAAGGAAAACAATCTGACCTGGTCTCCTGTGGTATTTGCTGAGGAGTATGTGTGGTTGTGATTGTAGCAATTTTTTCTGCATTGGTCAATAAAGTAGCATTGGAGGATTCTGCAAAATAGATTTTGTTTTTCATTATGAGGGAAAACCATTGGCTATTCACTGAAAGAAAAAAAAGTTACGCAAAGGCATTTCACTGGAAATCATCATGTTGTTTATTATGTTGTTTTAAAAGAACTTGAGATGGGTTTAAATTTCTCAGTTCCCCAAATTAACATAGTAATTATGTATATGAAATTGTACACTCATTTGGAAAATGAAAAAAAAATTAAAATAAAAAAAATTAAGAAATCTGTATTGGAAACCCTTCTGATCCTTAGACACACTCAGAATGAAGACTGACTTACAGAGGAAGGGTTGAACAATGTTTTGTCTGTTATCTAATGACATGAATTCCAATCATTAAAAAGTCTCTAAATATGGTAGGTTGGCTGGATGAATTTTACAGTAGCTATAACTATTCCAGGGATTATAAGATTATCAGTCCCTTCCTCCATCAGAAACTGCAATCTTCAGTAAAATTGAGATGTGGCTTTTATCTAATACCTCACAAGGTGATATTGAATGTGTCTAAAACCCAAACTTACTGAAATCTGTCTTTGAAATACAACCCACTACTGGCCTGAGCACTGAAAGCTGCACGCAGGGACGTGGAACCACCTGTACCAAATGCATCAGCAGCTCTGGGTACCACTTGCAAAAGGATGCAGTGAGAGAATACAGAGAGCAGGAGTAACTCCTAAACTCAATTTCTGCCACAGTAAAAGGCACTCAGCTCGACATCAGTCTGTGTAAACGCCGTATTTCTCTATGCACAGCAGGAGGTGCTTCAAGGAGAGGTCTTCTCTCCTGCTTCCCACAACTGCGATGGGAGTTGCTGCAGACACAACCGAAAAGTGATTACCTAGGTGCCCCCTTCACAGCATGGCAGGGCAAAATGTTCCCTCTGTCATTCTGGAGCTGTACCACAGACTTCAATAACACCAGAGTAAACCCCAAACTCATTCAAAATTCTGCCTAAAATTAAGGACACGCCAATGCCAATAGCCAAATATTAGCAACACACTTTTGTAGGAAAGACCTGGAACTCTTGTGTATTGAACTCAACACGTTTTCCAGAACTACATATTGTATCAATCCTGAACTGAAATTAGTACTGAAGAGTTTCAAATGCTGATTTGCTCCAAAGTCAGCAGCTCCTTTCCCTCCCATGGGAGTTTGAATTCAGAAGTCTCAGTGGTAGCTATATGCTTAACCACACAAATGTTGAACATTGTTGTTGTATGCAACAACAGCTGGTTGCATACAGAGAATGACGGACACAGCCAACAGAAACACCCACTCACCAAGCACAGCATTCCAGCTAAAGCCACTGCAGTGACAGACCCTTGCTCCTCTGAGGAACAGCTCTGCACACAGGAGACCCTCACTTTGTGCTGTACCCTTTGTAACCAAGAGAGAGCCACAGGTGACAAGTAACTACAACCATGATCCACTTCTCAAGATCAAAATCTAAACTGAATGCACAATCACTAGGACAACAGTGACAAAAACTGGATGGAAACATCTGGCTCTCCAACATAAAATTACAAGGTCCTCTGCCCAGCCCTTGTTTGCCTCTTAAGCTCCAGACATCTGGTAATTCATTGTACTGACTATTGAGAAATCTGCCATTATTAAACAGAGTCCAGCTGTAATACAAAACTGCAGCAATGGGAGGGGTTTTGCCTGAATTAAGGAGAGGTGGTAGTCACAGTTTACTTGGTCCTGGGAGCTTAATTTACTTCATGGATTTATTCTAATTATGGAGAAATCTAGATAAGGGGAAGTTTTTTCCTTTCTGTAGCTACTTGCCTGTCAAGGGAAACTCAGGAAAGGGGAAAAAGAATCACTTAAACAGATGGGTGCAACAACAACACAGCTCCTTTGCCTGCAGTACTGTGCCCAAGTTAACATGCCCAAACCCTCAGCATATGGAGCTGTAACATCTTCCAGATCAGAGCTGGCTTGTGTTCATTAGTTCAGAGAGGAAGAGAGGCTCCTAGGTCTGCCTGCACCTCTCAGGTTAGGCATGAGCAGAACATACCCTTGTGATGCTGTGCCACTGACAGCTGGCTTGTGTGAGGAAGAGGCATCCCTATGGGTGGTTACACCGTTGAATTTTAAGAAATAATTCTGTTTATTTCGTAAAGATGCCTCGATGTTAAAATCTGACTCCAACAGAAGAAGGCCCCAAAACACAGTTAAGTGTTCTGTATTCATCTGGAACAAAAGCCTCTGGAATCATCCACAAATATTTGGAGATCAGATGAAGATGGGCTTCAAAGAGAATGCAAGATTCCTACCCTTTAGTAGGTCACACTAATAATACCAAGCAGAGCAACAACACATCTTTGGTACAGATGTGTCTTCACACCACTGTACTGCATCTATCTTTAGCCCACCCTATCCCATGAGTCAGGAGTTGTGCATAATTTTGCTAGTTTTTTAGACACTGGCTCAGGATGCATTCCAACCACGCTGCAAAACTGGAGCAGAACATAGCAAAAATGATCTTTAGTGCAATTACAACTGCATGTTCTAAAATCTACATATTTCATTGATTCCTTGCCCTGCTCTGCCCTAAAACAGTCACCAATTAAATGCCTAATCTAAGCTTGTTCTTTCCCAGCATTCTGCATCCTTGCATCAGCTGGAAGCATGTTAAAACATCATAATTTCATGGCAAATATCCTGCAGTGGTCTGTGGCAATTAATTTGTGCAAAAGCTTATTCCAAAGCAAAAATTCTTGGTGTTTTTAATAATGTTAGAAGAGATTAGCAGTGTGAGTTTATTGTGAGTCTTGTGATGCACCTTAGTTTCATGTTTGTCTGACAAGTGGCTTCTGATTTATGCTCCCCCCTCCCTGAAGCACATAGACCATTTATATTTGCCAAAAAAAAGCACTCAAAAGTCAACAAAAAGAAAACAACAAATCAGGAAAGGCACACAAAGACATCAAAAAGAAAACAACACTGAGAGACCAATTTTTTCTATCTCATGGGGGTTTAGAGCAAACCTCTCAGCAATTTTCAGAGTGTTGGGTCTTACTGGCTTTTGGAAATTAGATGCAGGTAATACTATGCAAAGTTGGCAATCTGATTTGGAATTGCAAAGTGACAGTAAATAAAAAGACTTGAAGTTTGCACTGCTATGAGAGTAGAGTTGACTCCTTCCCTAGGGAACACCTTCCACCTTCTCTAGGAACACGTGATGTCAGTCTCAGGTACGTGTTTCCCTAACCTAAGTGATTTACATGATATCTGGGACACATAACTGCATGAACAAGCCTGGCTGAGCATTAGTATCAGGAACTTGGATTCTTCTTAAAAATTTTTAAACCATTCAGAAGTTAATTTCTCAGGTGGCTTTGCCTTTTAAAAAAATAAGCTCTTTATTTATTTCAAGATTCACCTTCCTTGATTTTTATGAGATACTAAAATACAGGTAATGAACAATTCTTCTCTCAGTTTATCTCCCAAAACAGGCATGCACAGGCCAGCTCTGATGTTAGCCTGATTCACAGCCATTTTATTATTCATGAACACCTAATTTGCTGCAAGCAGCAGAGGATCATATACCATTTGACCTGGTACCTACTAGGAAGTAGGAAAACAAAGCCTTTGTGCAAAACAGATCATCCTAAACAGAAACAATTTATAACCAGATCATTTCTCATCCTAGTCTATTTTTATCCTATAACAAAACACAGCATAATCATGCTCTGTGGGATAACCAAATCCACATTTCAGATCAGAAAGTTCAAGAGTTAGCAACTACCCAGTGCTTCGCACTGGAAATCACATCATCAAACGTCTTCATTCTTTTTTACAGGTACTAGGTTCATTTCAGCTATACTTCCTCTGCATATCTTTCAAACTTAATCACACTTTCTCTACATTTAAATGCAAATAATGTCCTGTACCACTCTAAGGAATGCTCGTTAGCACTGTATCTGAGTCCTCAAAGCTTATACCCACGGATTTAACTTAAAAGGAGAGCAGTGTTAAAAGATTTCTGCCTAACGAGCTCTCACTATGAACCCATCCATGGCAGAGCAGGACAATAAATAAATACTCAGAATTTAGAACCACAGCAATTTTAGTTCTGCTGCAGATATTTTACAAGGTTTCTGCTCTGTTCGTATTTGGGGGTCAGGGTAGGCATCAATGTAATGAAACTGATATATAACACAGATCCTTATTTTTATTAAATACTTCAGTGACCTGAAACCAGTAGCAAGTGTCAGCTTATCATTAGGGATCCTGCACATTCCCTCTGATCTGAAACAGTGAGATCCTATCTAGGGTAACTCTTACAATGATCAGCTGCAGGCTCACAGCAGCTCCAGAGCCACCACCATTTAAACAGTCATTTAGAAATGTACTGAGCTCGCTTCCAAAGCAACTTACTGAGAATAAAAACAAATCTGCTTTTCAAACAGCTTAAAACATGTCAAAGTGTTTATCCCTTTCTGTTATCTCTTTAGTCTATAGCCTGCCTGTGTCTATACAAAGCTTCAGGAATCCCACATGCTAACAAGCGATTCCCAAACATTCTAAAGCTGCATTATTAACCTAAGCATCAAATCAAAGTGTACCGACTCATGCATCAAACTCGTGGCTGATCATTTTAAGGAGATACATAGAATGGAATATTTTTCTTTTTTAATGTCAAATCATCACCTCCCTGTTTAAAACCATCTATTTCTATAAAAAAGGAACAAAAAAGAAAGCTATGGAAAACTCACAATCTCCGTCACTGCTACCTCCCAAAGTGGGAGTGAGAACTGAGTCCTCCATGACTTTGCAGCTCCAACTGACACAAAAAAGCCCAGGAACAAAACGAACAAGAGGGTCAGATAAGACAGCAGGAAACATATACTTTACCATCTCCTGGAATGATGCGCAGGGTGACGGTGTTTCCCGCTTCCTTAATGAGGTTGACGATGTCTGAATGCGACTTGTTGGTGATGGAGCACCCATTGACGGCCAAGATCCGGTCGCCTACTTTCAGCTTCCCACAGCGGTCGGCAGGACTCCCTTCAATTATCCGACCTATTTTGTGAGGCATGGCCACACATGCATTTCCCGCTTTTGTATTGGTTTGGGGGTTGTTTTTTTGTTTTTGTTTTTGGTTTGGTTTTTAATTGTTTACATACGTGGGAATATGGTGAAGGGGAAAAGGAGAAAAAGGGTTGAAAAGGGAAAGAGAAGGTTAAGGGTTAATTAATTAATGCATCAAGCAAAAGTTATTATAGGATAGCTTTGCTGCCAGTGTTCAAAACATTGGCAATTAACTAGTATGAGTGCACAACGCTTCATTTCTTCCACAAAAAGGCGTTTTGTTAATCACTCAAAGCTCCCCCCACCTGGACTTCTGTTAACAAATGGTGAGATTTTTATTGACTACAACTGCACTTAGCAGCCCCATCATAACCCAAATATGATTTTCTTTTGAAGAAAAGGATTGAAACTGTTCGTAGGAAACTCAGCCTTCCTTCTCCAAGATTACATTGGTGTCAGCCTCTCTGGTCCTTCTCTAAGCCAACTGCTGTTCAAGCTTCTGCCAATGTTTTGTTCTTTCTCAGTTTAGAAAGATAAAATCGTTCTAGGCCTAGGAGGGAGCACGGCTCCCTTTCTACCACACAGACCCACTCTATCAGCGCTGCACGGGGAAGCAACATGAAATGTTTTTCTTCCATTGTGAATAAAGGTACTACCAGGGAAGGCACAGGACCACTACCGATGGGCCAAGACTGACAAAGGTAACCTGTTTGGTGCAGGCATTCACCTCAGCCTCTGTTAACCCTTCCCCTTTTATGACCTTAGATGGCACGAGGGTGGGAACAGGTAAGGAATAAGGACCTCCTCATTTAAATATCTCTAAAACCACACACAAAACCATTGAGATGTCTGACACACAGAGCAAGAGCACTTTAGGATGAATGTGTTTTGGAGACAAAATTCTCCTCCTGTTCCACGCAATTGTTTGTTCCAAAAACACAGGATTGTCCATAACATGCAGAACTGGGACAAAGAGGATACACAACATCACTCAGATAAATCCACTGGGCTTTTGTATGGCTCCCTTATGTGGGCAAGAGGCCCTGAGGCACGCAGGATGTGAGTAAAACATGAGGTACAGAGTGGTCACTTCATACTTTGCATCCACAATACATTCACCCTCAAGATGCACTTTCCCATCTCTGCTATAGTCTTTACTTGGTTAGTAGTTTTAGAGATATACACTGCTGCACACATGACAACACTAGAAAGACCATAAAGAAGAAAAGGCTAAGACATGGATAAGTGAGGTTGAGAGATGCGATGAAAACTGGCAGGAAGTGTTAATACTCGTTACAAAAATCAGGGAGATTTCTTTTTTCTTCTTTTACTATGATGTCAGAAAGTTTCTCTTTCTGGTAATATAAAGCCCCATCCAGTTTAAAGGCTGTTTTGAGGGTACGACTCTATCCAATCCACTGAACGCAGACGACAGAGCCCACACCAAAGTGACCAAGGTGGGTTTTAGAACCAGTTTGGCCCATCTCTAAATACTACACATGAAAGAAAAAAACTACAAAGCAGGTCCAGAGCAAGCACTAGACAGCAGAGGGAACACATCTCATGCGGAGTATTAGGAAAAAGCTGAATATACTTGAAAAAAATTAAAGGAAAAACAGTCACAGATCAACAGATCTCCATGAGGAGATTTCCAGTTAGCGAGTATCTTGGGCTAAAGCAAACACAACTCTTTACAACCTCAGGTCAAGGCTCCTCTGCAGAAAAGAGTTAGAGCATAGTCTTCATACAGTAAAAGTTATTTACACACATTTGTAAATACATTCAGAAGATAAAACACTCCCTGAGTTCAGTTAATCTGTATTATATTACACCATTGTGTTCTGGCACCTAAACTCCTATTTTCAAGAGCAGTTTTCAGCAGCAAGGACAGTGTGAAGCAGCCTGGTACCTGAGAACAGACAGAACTCAATGCACTGGGTTTCTACTAGATATTTCCCCCTTGAAATCTGTCCTGCCATAACTACTCAGAACAGTGTTAGAAATAGCCTGTTCCACATCAATACCAGCAAAGGAGGTGATGCTCCCTTGATGTAAGTAAGGGTGTTACTGATGGGCAAGAAATTTCAGAAAAAAAGCCTAGAATAAAGAGGGAAAGGCCACTTCTTGCACTTGTGTGCCCCAGGAACTCTCAAGCTGTACAGGGAGCCTCCAATACATTTTGTCTGCAAAACACAACTCTGCTCTGAGAGGGAGTGTGAAGATGGCCAAGGCACATACTCTGCCTTTTCCCTCCCCCTCCACCCCTAACATCTGCCACAGACTAACAGAGAGGGAATACCTTTTTCCACTACAAAGTCCAAGTGGATGCTGCCTCTGGCCCTTTTGGAGGAGACAGAAAGGGAAGAAAATAGCATCTCTGACTGCTTTCCTCCTTGGAATGACACCTGCTCAAGAATACTTGCAAAAACCGTTTACACACATCTCCTTTGCAGTAACACCTGGAAATGGGTGTCTGCCTGGCAGAAAGACTGTTTTCAAATAGAAACCATGATCACCCTCTATTGGGGCAGGACATTATGTGTGACATTGCATATACTTCATTTCTCCCTACTCTGAAGAAATGGATTTGGAAAGAGGTGAAATGGGTCAAAAAAAATCCTGTTTTTTTAACAGTATTCTGCATTTTATGTATCACCAGCAAGCACTATTAATTAAAACTTTCCATCTATCAGCAGGTTCACTCCATAATGAGGATCAGAACAACCCTGATTGCCAAAGAGAAGTTAATCAATTTAAGCATTACTTCTTTTAAATCAACTGGCTCAATTCCACCATCAGGAGACATACTTCATTCCACCTGCTCCATTTCTGTACTAGCAAACAACATCACTGGGAGGATACCCAGCTGCTCTTCTGAGAGCAAATCCCAGAAAGGCTCTCCCAGAATGTGAGCATCAGCAACTGCCATTGGTGGCAATTTTTGCTCTTCAGGTTGGGATTTCTCATTTTGCTTCTCTCGACTCAGTGCAGAACAAAACCCAGGAGGCAAACACCTACTAAGTCTTTGCCTCCGATTAAGCTATTAATTACATAAATTGGGGCGCGCTCACGACTTTTAATTAAACAGATCCCCTCTCGCCTCCTTGTGCTGCAGTGCTCAAACCTGCGTCTCATTTGAGGCGCATCTAAAAAACTCCACGACTCACCGAACGTCGTCCCTGCCTCGGGCCTGCTCACGGACGAGACGATGACGAAGCCAAACCCCTCGTTCTCGCCGCGGCGGATTTCCACATCGTAGGGCTGGACCACGGTGCTGACAACACCACTGCCCCCGCCACCACCGCTGCCGATGCCACTGGTGCTGCCGCTGCCCGAGCTGACGGTGTTGAGGGAGTTCTGGCTGCCCTGCGGCGTTCGCTTCTCCTCCGTCAGCGAGGCCGGCTGGTTGCTGCTGTGGTGGGAAGAGGCCGGGGATGGGACTTCATTCTCTGCCTTGGGAACTGGGGAGGAGGGGAAGAAAGATCATTTGAGCAGGCCGCGCCATTTAGTGCTTGAAAAGAGATCTCTACTGAGGAAAAAGGTAGGAGAAAATCACCTGCTTTAGCCTATAGATCACGGCCATAATGACCAAGGGCTCTGTATCCTTTCGGATGTCACTACCAATAGCTCTGTTCAGTGATGGCACTGACCACACATGCTCAAACTCTCCAGTGTATGGTCACTCAGCCAAAGCCTTTCACTGCCCAACTGCAGCAGCAGTATGGTTGAACCAGTGGAGCGCTGCATGCTTGGGTGCTCGGTGGCATTTTAAACCTAATGTACATTAGTTGAAAGGTGCCTCCTTGAGCTAGCACATCCCCACTTCGGTTATGTATGTACAACTGTATATACGTGCACAAGCCACGAGGAGAGACAGTAATATCATACATCCGTCACAACACCTGTGTATTTTTAAACTCTGTGCTATCAGTTAGGTAGCACTGATTGCCTTTGATTAATGAGGTCTTAAGTAATAACAATCCCCCACACTAGCAAAACAACCTTTTCTAGACAGAAGAACCAGCAACTATCAGCAACAGGAACAGACAAGGAAACCATTACACATTGTTAACGTTAATGTTAAACAAGTGTTTAACAGCAACTGAAATTGAAGGGGTATTAGTTTAAAATCTAATCAGCTACCACAAGGCTTGAAGAAGTCTCAAAAAAATCACTTAGTCCAGACTCTGCTTGTGTGGGGGCCAACTGTACTTAGTGTCAGTCCTGACAGATGTTTGTCTAATCAGCTGTTAAATATCTCCCCAGGCAATCTATTGGTTGCAATATCAGACTTAAATCTTCCCTGCTGCAGCATAAGGCTATTATTTCTAGTGCTATCTAACAGGCATATGGAGTACATATTATTCCCTTCCTCTTTGCAGCAGCCTCCTATAGGCTTGGGGAGTTCAATACCTCCCCCCTCCCTTCTCCGCTTTAAGCTAAAGAATCCAAATTTGTTCAATATTTCCTTGTAGACCATGTTTTCTAGAGCTCTCCTTATTCTCCCTGGTCCTCTGGACTCCCTCCAGTTGGGCTCTCTCCAACTCAAACATGTCTTTCTTGAAGTGCTGGACCATATTGCAGCAAGCCATCATCTGCTGGGAAATGAGGAGAGTTCCCCCCTGCCTACAGCCCAGCAGAGTGTTTTCCTTCACCTGAGCCAACCTCAGCGTAAAGCTCATGGCCCGCAATAGCTTCCACTTCTTGTTGCTCAGCCTTTTCTCGGCAGCCCATTTGTGCAGCTGAGTGCAGCATATTGCACTTGTCCCTGCTGAATGTTTGCCTCCACTAATCAGGTCACTTCTCCAATTTGGTGAATCAAAATTAAGTTGAAGACCTTAAAAGCAACAGCAAGAAAATGCATCGCAAGCAAAATCTAATCTTCTAAAATCATGATCCAAAGACAAAAGACTTTAAAATATCCTTGGACAGAATTCCTGTCTGCACTTAAAGTATGTACCAAATATATTGTATTCTATATATTAAGAATACAGAAGCATAGAATTCCCCCTACATGAATCTCAAGACAGAGAGTACTCATTTAGGTGAACAATCTTTTTTCTACTGGCATACAGATGACAGGAGGAACAAGGGACCAAAATTCAGGAACAGCCTTCTCTACAAAGTTATACTGGAATTTAAAAGCCTGCAAATATAAGGTGAAAGAAGGGATCCTGAATAATTTATCCTAGAGTAACTGTCCACATTTGAAATGATACAGAAATAGCTCGCTCTGGAGTAACATGCCTCTGAATGAAATATCAAGAGAGATCTCATGCATCTAAATCTTTCATGGTAATTTCCAGCCTGGAGGCTGTAAAACTGCATAGAAAATCTATGCACAAAAACAATACCAAAATTCAGCGGCCCTTCCCCTTCCTCCCAAAGCTCTTCTCCTAAAGCTTCTCTTACATTGGCAGCCCTTGGTGAGGAATTAAAGAGAGGCTGTCAGAGGAGAGATGTTACCTGGTGTTTAATCCACTATGTGAAGGAGGAAAGAAATGAGAAGTGAGCATTTAACATTGTGCAGAAGGAGCTCAGTCCTGGATAAGAACACAGAGCTATTTTAGAAGTACTTTTCTAGTCCTACAACTGAGGGCCTCATTTCCAAACTGAATGTTATTTTGATGCTCTTTAAGATCAAAGTACATCGCTGCCTGTTTATCCGATGATGCCTAAATTTAAAAAGCTACACAATATCCTTTCTTTCTGAATAAGTGAGCTAAACCAAATGCCACAATTGAACTCCCTAAAGGGATTCACACTGAAAGAGGCAGCACCCCAAAGTTAATATCTCCAATATTAAGCATGAGGTCACATGTCATTTAGAAAGCTCATGCTCATGTCTTCCATTTTCTTTGCTATCAGGACATTTTTCAGTCACTCATCTGGGTGCCACCAGGCACTGTCACTTCTCTCTGCATCTCTGTATTTCTGCCAGCTTCTTTTTTGTCCATTTAGACACTACACTTGCGCAGTGTGTGCACAATGCCCAGCATAACTCAGCATACAGAAACCTCTCTAGACCTGAGCAATCTGGTCTAGTGGAAGGTGCCCATGGCAGAAGGGTTGGAACTGGATGATCTTTAAGGTCCTTTTCAACCCAAAGCATTCTATGACTCTGTGAAAACAAACATGCACCCCCTGCACCACCAGAACCAACAATGTTTACGGTTTTCCATCCTGCAGTCAGTTGACTACATGTTGAAGTTCTTCCTGAGGCTGGGACAGCAGACACCACACAGCACTGCCCTCCTCTCCCCTCCTGTGGACTCTTCAGCTTTTTTCTCTCACTCCCAGTTTAAGGGTGACTATCAGGCAGCACATTTATTTCAGGAAGTAAACAGAAAACACAGGCAGTCAGCCACAGTGGTGTTGTTGTATAATTCAAACAAAATGACATGTTGCAATCAAACAGTTCCCCATTTTACCCAAAACCTTCACGAGGACTAGGAAATCCAACTGAGATTGAGAGAGCCTTGACCGGAAAAAAAATACTTTAAATTTGTTTGATCAAGCACAAAAAACCACTAAAAACAGGCAAAAGAGGAAGAATAACAGCACATCCCCTGAGTTTTCCCAGTACTACAAGGAGCAGCTTTTTTTCCTTTAAACCATTCGCTGAGCAGATGGGAGCCTGGCAAGAAAATCTACCCCTGCAGAGCGACACGGCAGCGTACCTGTGTAAACCACTTTGCGCCTGACGGTCAGATTGACATGACCTTGTTTGGCTGCCTGTTGCATAAGCTGGACGACAAGCTGGTGTGATTTCCCGACAACAGGCGTCCCATCCACACAGATCAGTTCATCACCCGATCTCAGGCGGCCGTCAGCATCAGCAGCACCCAGTGGTACAATGTGACCGATGTAAATCTGATGAATTAGCAGAGGAAGAGAGATAAATGAGAACCAGCCCAACAGCCAGCTGGAAGCAAGGGGCACTCGTAGTTAGACCCAATTTAGCAGGGACATGGAATTGTTGACAAATGTCTGCTGGTCAGGAAAGCTGCTCCTGTGAAAGCAGCTCGACCGGAATGCAGCCACATGGTGGAATTGTAATAAATTGACATCTTGTTTCTTCAGGCAGTCCATTCACTCTAATGACAGATAGCCTTGGGAAACTTGTTCAACCAGACAGTGACCAGACAGGAAGATGCTTAAAAGCACTGAGGGTCTTGTCAGGGAAGTTGAGATTGAGTTACTCTTTCAGTTGCCTCTAGGGTTTACAAGCTTGGCACCACTTGCCTGTCCACCAACTCAGTCTTGGTTTATCTTCAGTGAGTTCTGTGGAGTTACTTTAACATGAGATGAATTCATGATCTCTCTTCCCATAAATGAGCAAAATAATTTTGGCAGGGAAAAGCGTGGAAATTCATGCTGCCACTACCTAGCTGTGACCTGTGCAGCAAGTGAAAGGACGACACTTCCCACAGGCACTGAATTTATGCTAAAGAAGTTGAGTGAATCCGAGAAGAGGATCGAGCAAGTAGAAAACCTGGTATTCTAAGATCAAAATACTTGCAAACCTGACCAGGACATCCTTTTCTCAGTATCCAGGCAATTTCAGACCTATGTGTTTTTATCTGGTTTACAACAAAAGTAGAAGGAGAAAACAAACCCATTTCTGTTATGGAGTTCTGGAGGTTTTTTTGAAGGCAGGGTGGGGAGGAGTTGCAGGACATATATAGTCCACTAGTTACTTTAACAGTAATGCTACAGCACACTTCTGCACATCTAGACATGCTACTGCCATGATTCTGTAAGATGTCATGAGTTAAAACATGATACTCACAGGTTCTCCAGGCTCATTTCCACCTAGAATCCTAAACCCAAAACCGGTTTCCTTTCTCCATAGAAAGATATCCTGCTCTTGGTAATCTGGAACTGAAGGGAGAGAAGAAAAACTGTAATTTTTAATCAAAAAACTACACCTTTATACCTAAATCAGGACTATTCAGATGTATGTGTAGGGGGTTCTGCTACTCAATTTTAACCTTCAAATAAGGTGATCTTGAATTTTCAAACAATATCACAAAAACAAGTTTAAATACTAAAGGATTATTATTTCAATCACTACTAAAAATTATGCAGTGGTTTCTACTTTCTAGGTGTCTAACTGACTTGCCATTTGTTTATCACTATAATATCTCCTTCTGTCAATATTAGCATCATTACCCAGAGCAAGAGCCTCTTCCAAATCATCAATAAATAAATGTGTACAACAGAGAATTACTCTGTCAGAAACAATACAGCTGTCTCCTCTTTCACAGGAGACAAAAGAGCCACTTGTTATGACTTCTACTGTTTAATTAACTTTCCCAAACATAGTTTTCTGTCTTTCTACTAACACTGCTTTAAATAACAATGGGACAGATCCCCAGCTGTTGTAAATCAGAAGAGCTCCACTCAAAACAATGCAGCTCTCCTGACTCTCACTTGCTCTGAGTACAGGCTCTGCAAAACCACTGAAGAGATAAAACAAGTTGGAAATATAAAGAAGCCCAAGCTCACCTACTCATTAGTATGGAAGACCAGTAAGGTTTTTACAATGAATATTACATACAGCGAAGTACTAACCTTGAAGAGCGGTTGAACAGTAATGTTTTATATTAACTTACTCATGCTTGCTTTCATCCCTTTTTAAAAAATGCAAAACTAATTGCTAACATTAAATCATATCAGAAGACAACTTCAGGTTCATTTAATATTTATTGGATAGTATCTGTAACATTGACTAATTTTGTAATGATCCCCTCCCAAAATTTATAATTAATGACAATAAAAAGCTGTTCCTTTACCAGTCAACAGCCTATATTTTCAGTTAAGAAACCAAAGTTCAGGAATCTGATTTAAATAAGTGCCTTCTCAGACACAGGATGCAGCACGTTTAATGAAACATCATCTAGTTTTCTGTATTTATGAGCAGGCTCTTTTCCATTGACATCAGTGTCAGACTGGGTCCTAATTGCATTTTACACTGCCTGTGCCTATTGTGCAAAGATTTGGGTCTAGTCTTGTGCTTTTCAGTGTTAAGACTTTTGGTTAGCTCTGATGGTCTCTCTTCAATGATTGAAGAGGATTAAAATATAATATGAATTGAAGATCTGGGAACACTAAAAATTAAATGAATAGGTGAGTGGTAAGGTACAGATGTCTGCTTTGATATTTTCATTTAAACTGGCTTTATATATAATCTTTTCACACTTTAATTACCTGCAGTTATAAACTAAGCTTAAGACCCATGCCCTTACTGAACTGGAGAATAATTTTTGTCCAGACACAATTACAGAGCAGTCGGCTGATGAACACACTGAGCGCCTGCATGGCTCATCTGTTCTGGCTGAAGGCAGCTCTCCACCCTACAGACGTGTGGTACAACTGCAGAATTCAGACAATGAATTAATTGATGTTTCTCACTGCCTTCAGCGAGGGGAGCGTGACGAGCAGACACACTCAGAAGTGTCTCTCCAGCCCTTCGCAGGCTATTTTGGCAAAGGCTGGCCCCAGCCAATTAATAGCGCGTGTTGGATCTGTCAGAGGTAAAGTGGCTTCTGCAGAGAGCTTCAGCAGAGCCCGTTTCCTCGGCATCTCTCAACACCTTCCCATTTGTCAGCTCTCCAGTCTCACTGAACGATGCCGTATGTCCCTGGTTTGGGTACCAGCAGGACAATTAATGCTGCTGAAGGGAACAGCAAGCCCGGACGGACCGGCAGCGTCAAACCAAAGCAACAGAGAGACAAGTCTATCCCCCAAAGAAGCCAGTTCATTCATGTAACGCTCCTTCCACTGGAAGGATTACAGAGAGGTGGAACACAGATACAACAGACATACAGACAACACACATTTACACGTACAAACCAAGCAAAACTCCTTTTACCACTTTTTGCACTGGCTCTGCAGTACAGTGATTCACTGGCACAGCCCAGAACACCCATCCACCCCTGTGCTTCAGTGCAGATGAGGTGGGACCCCCTAAGGTTCCATATTGGAAAATTATTTTAGGTTCTCCCATTATTCATCAGCACTTCAAGAGGAGCCACCTTCCCTACTTAAAGGGAAAAATAGTGGTGCTCAAACTTTGCTGAAAATCAATGGAAAATGGCCCCTAGGAGTCAGTCATTCATTGCATCCCTGTACCTTGACTGATCTCAAGCACGTCTGACTCTGACAAAACATGTGCATAGCCCAAATGGCTAAAATTTGCCAGTCTGATCGTCCAAAATGAAACCAGAGCATTTGGAGAGCATCGCAAAAGCGGTAAGAAGAGTTCTGCTGGGGCCGTGAGGAGGAATGGGAGGAGAGGTGAGTGACGCAGCCCCGACAATGAGCCCCGTGGGCAAACCCATGAAGGAAACAGGACCATGACACGCCCACCCCACCACCGCCTACGCGATCCGACGCCAGCCAGCACACGGTAAAGCGAGGACTCTGCACCTTGGTGGCGAACCTTGGCGTATGGCCCTGCCAGACTCCCTTGGTGATGGAGAGCCCCCCGCCACAGAGCAGCAATGACACCAGAACAAGACATCACAAGACACAGATACATTCTCGGCACAGTCTTACATTCTCCAAAACTCGTGGAATTGATTTCTCTCTCTCTCTCACCCTTGCTCAGTCCAGTTGCAGGCGAAGGTGACATAGCTGTAATATTAATTTTACAATTTTGCAAAGCTTAATTTATCTGCTTTCTTGTTAGTTCATTTAAGTAATTGTGACTTTATGGGTCATGTTAGGCTTTCATGCATCATTTGTTAAGGTTATAGCTACCATGGATTATAAGACACTAAATTTCACATCTATCTGCACAGGCCTGTGCACATGTGGATATATAATACACACACATCTGAATTCACACGTTTATGCACATGCATGCAGGTATATTTGGACAACCTCTTTTTTCTCCTCAGAGGAAAAATTTCTTTAAGAACACCTTAAATATACTTTGCTACAAAAAAATTTTTCACTTTCATGAGACAGTTACTTTTCCAAATGTAAATATTTTTTCCTAAAGTTAAAAGAAATTCTAAATACGTGGTGATGAGCAATGAACACAGTGTTTAATTACAGGTAATTTTAATCAAACTTTCCTATACAAACTTTAACAATTATTTTACACGTTATATAAAAGGAAAATCTGCCCAGTGTGGCATCAGTTTCAACACAAGATGGATTCAAGAATGATGAGTATGAGTTTGCTTTAGTCACTGGCTCATTTGAGGCAGCAGCACTTTCAGTGACTCATAGCTTGGCAAAGTATAAAAGGTTTAAGGCCCAGATTCAGCAAAGTATATAAGGACAAGTCTGAAATTAAGAGTGAACAGTCTCACTGAAGCTGTTGGAGAGTTTCAGAGTTGAGAAGTCCTGTGATTTACCCATAAAATCTCAGGAGGTTCCATATTTGCAAGAAACCCATTTTCCAAACTACCCCACTGCAGGAGAATTCCAGGTTTTTTTGCCTTCTCCTTTTAACCAACCCTTCTGGTGACACGGGAAGCTTTTGAAAGATGGCTTCAGCATGTTCTTGACAAGATGACCAAGCTCTGCCAGTGAGGTTTGGGAAGGGTGTGATGCCTTGAGTGAGCCGTGGAGCCTGCCCATGACCCCGCTCCCTCCCTCAGCCGCTCACGTGACGTGCTGTGAGTACTATGAGTAGTATGGTCCTTTTTAGCAAGACTTTCCCTGAGGGCATGGACACATCTGTGTGCCCAAGAGTATGACTGTAACTATTTGTCTACTATTAATATAATAAAAGGACATAACCCTACCAAAGGGCTTTTATTAACCATCATCTTGAATGTCAGCCTGATCAGAAGGCGGCTGCAATTTCTGGGGAGTGTTTTTCTTCTCTATTTTAGGGAGAAAGTATCTAATGTTTGCATCATTGTGCAAATATTTTTAATTCTATGTAATTGCTGGTGAGTGAACACTACACACGGGGGTCAAGATTTGTTTGTATTATTTTAATTAGATTTGAGGAGAGAAAAATCCTACCAAACAAATTATGTGCCTGAAAACAAAATTCAAATATTAATGATAACTTAGAATATTTTAAAAGCTTTAAAAATTATCTATCGTGTTCTGCTTTACTTTTAATTAAATGCTTAAGCCCTTCAAAGGGATTCATTAACACATCTGCAATTCAGATTAATTCATTTTGTCACTGCTGTTTTGACAGATGGCCATATGTAGGATACGGTATTTTGCAAAGCAATCAGGCCACATGAGAAAAATTTGACAACAGATTGCGTTAATCTTTAAGGAAGTTTAATAATACATTGAAAAATAAAAAGCGTATTATAAAAATATATTTCAATAAAACAGCACGAGGTTTTTAGAATTGCGGCTCTCTGCTAAGCCATTCAATTGCTGTTCCTCTCACTGAGTGCTCTTCGTGTATGTCATTCCTGGATCCTGGAACAGCTTCAGTTTTTAAACCTTAAGGGTTTGCCCTCTCTGATTCATGCACACAACTCCCACGAGCAGCAATGAGTTACCCATAACGAGGAGCTCAGGCAGCTGAAACTTAGCACCAGCGAAGAGTGCATTTGTTATCGCTACCAAATGATCTGTTTTCACGTTCACTCAGCACAAAGCCGGCTATTCTCAAACGTCCTAATCCAGCAAAGACTGGCAACTCTGGGGCAGATTGCAGCAGGGCATTTGAGCTCAGCCTTAGCCTTAAAGCATCCCCAGTCCCGTTGGGTTTACAGCTTCAAAATAAACTTCCTTGGACCAGAGCCAAAGCACTGAGCACCTCGCAGGGCTGACCCCCTCATCCCGGGGAGATGCACGTGAAGGAACTTTAACCCACATTTGTGGAATAAAGTTGCAGTTCTCATCTGCTGCCACTCAGCCAGAGTCCAGACACAGTGATGGAGCCATTGCTTAGCTCTGTGTTATTAATTCTAGCTTAATTTTTCTTATTTTTATTTTTCTTCCCCTAAACAGGTAATGTCTGTGGCTCTCCCCTGCAGAATTAGAGTGCTTCCTGATATTAAGATGCATTGGCTAAATCAAAAGAACACATGGTTTTAACACAATTATAGGTTAGCCGGTGCTTTCAAACCTAATTCTGCTCTACCAATGGCTTCAGTGAGATAGGTCACATAAAGCAAACACAGTCCTTTTTAATGAAATGCTGATCCAAAGACAACCCAAATAGAGGAAGAACATTTTACCAATTCTGAAAAATTAAAATGTTGCTTGTGCTTCCCATGTCTACATTCTTATTATTAATGTTAGTAACAGTGGGATGCATTCCCAGCAAAAAAGGCAGTAGGTATTCATTATAGATTCAGTACTTCTTAGAAATATCCTGGAGACGATGAATTCATATATTGAATAAAACCTCCTTGTATTATTATTTTTAGATGAAAAAAATCTGTCTGGGCTGGGGCTAATGAATTCATCTTCTTGTGTCAGCTGCACTTGAAAAATTGCACTATGTTCTCTTTATGCTCAACAATTTCACAAATGGGAAAAAATAAAAAACTTAAGATGATTTAATGCTCTAAAATTCTGTCCTTTTAAAATTCATCATATACTTCAACACAAAGGATTGTTGCTGTTTGTCAGTCCACTTGTTGGGGGTTCAAAACCCTGCCTCTCAAAAGAACATTTCATAATCCTTTTCTGGCTTTTTAAAATTTAAGGCCAGCAATCAGCAGAGAGCAAGCCCTGGCCTGGGTAGCTGGGAGAGCTGAGCTGGGCCTCCTCAGGCAGTGGGGGATTTTAGCACCCACAGAATGCCCAGTTACTGGATGTATCTATCAGCCACCCTCAGCACTGGCACTAGGGGGGGATCCTCCGGCTGTACATTGGACATTCATTCAGTTCTGCTCACACCTTCATCAGAAGATTGCAGAGAGTCGTATCTAGCACCCAAAGCTATGGATGCCATGGGAGATGCTAACCTCAGACTCAAAGCCAAAGCGAATGAGTGCTCAAGTAAAGAAGGAAGCAATGATATCACTGTATCTCCACCAGCCAAAGGTGGCACAGGAGTTAGACTGAGCTGCAGCTGGGTACAAACGTGAAGAACAGCACATGTGGAGCAGACAGACAGTGAAACCGGAGTGCCCAGGGAATGGTTTCTCCCATCACACACTCTGGTGCTGTGTGTCAGCAGAGCTCTCTATGAGTGATCAGAGAGCCACACAGTTGGTGCTTGGGCAACACTGGGAACTGAGTCTCAGAGGGATGATTCAGATTCATAACAAAGGGAAAGAAACACGGTGCCTCCCTGCAAGCTCCCAGGGCAGCAGACCCAGGTTTCAGCTGCGAACCACAGCCTCCATTTATGAGACTTGAGAGAAGTGAGGGCTTGGTGAGGGAAGGAGAAGGTGCTGACCATGGATCTCTAAAAAAATCACCAGTCACACTATGGGATCAGACTATGACAGGAGACAGAGCGTGTCCAACTCCATTTTTCACTTATCTTTCCTGTTTTTCTTCACATTTCATTAGGCGCAGCAAAGCCATGTCACTAGCTAAGAATGCAGGTTAATCCCCAGGGAATGTGCTTCACTCAAGCTTAGGGTTGGAAATTCATAGGCTCTTGGACACTTCAAGTGGCACAAGTTTACAAGGAGACAAGACCACATCACACTTCGACCACTCTTCAAAAACCTTCTATCTATGAAATCAAGAAACCTCAGAAAACACCTTCCTGAAGAGCAAGGGGATGAAAAGGTGGTAGCAGAGCACTGAAGTTCAAACAGGTAAGTCTCATCTAGTAGAAGAGGCAGGAGACAAAGACTGAAGCAGTAGAAGAGGATCAACACCACTACAGAGATGCTGGACCACAGAAAGGTGAGACAGGGAAGCTGAAGGGATGTAGCAGATCCCAATCTAGCAACAGGCCCAGCAGTGAGGATCGTGGCACGGGGAAAGATGGGGTGCGTAGAAACCAGCTGGTCAAGAGACAGTGAAAAGGCCTGTTGAAGGGCTCTATTCACAGACAAGGATAAAACCTCTACAAGATAACTGCAGCCATCAAGGAAAGAGGGAGGATTTAGTATATGGTGTTGGAAGTGAACACAGAAGGGCAACTGCAATCCTGCACTTCAGGATTTCTCCAGCTCAGTCTTGGGTTTTATCAGGAAAGACAGACAGGAGTTAAGGCTGCTAAGCTGATACTAATGACTAATTAGCAGGAGTTAAACAGTTAATTAGAAATTAGCTAAGTAGCTGCAGGGGGTCAGAGGCAACACCAGCACAAAGCCAAGGGAAACTGTGTGAGCTGAGCAGTGGCAATGCCAGTGCCAGGGAACAGCCTCAGCCTTGTCCACCAGCTCAGGAGAAGGAGGAGCTCTGCCTACAGCTGTGCAGGGCTGAATAGTCACCATCCCTCAGCCCTTGCTCCTTTTTCCTATTTCAAGGAGCTGCTCGTACAAGTTCTGTCACTGCACTCGCAGATCAGTATGACCCGGCACAAGAGCCTGCAGGGTCAGCACACCTAATCCCTGGGAAGAGATAGGAAGGGAAGCAGCGCACAGAAGCTGAGACACCTACCAGCTGCATTGCTGAGACATTCAATCCAAGGAGATGAATCTTCAGCCAAGAAACTGTGACTCATGATTTAATTTTTCCACGATATAAGACTTCAATGTGATTCGTTTGGTCAGAAAAAACCAGCCCTACCATTTTTCATTCTGAGGTAACGTTCATTTCATACTGGTTTCACCAATTTCCAGTTAGCACATTAAAATCAAACTGCAGGTGATACTCTCACAGAATGAAGACTTTGAAACTCCATTTTCTGTAACTACAGTTACTACTGCCTTTCAAAATAAACCTAATACTCTAACTCTTAAAGAAGCTGTTACAGATTTGATCATCTTCAGCAGTGCAATTAAAGCAAAGCCAATGTGTTTATTCTGTTTGCAGAGAAGAAGCTGATTGAAACCATATTTATAGTCTTGGAGCAGAGTCAAAACCCTGCTGAACTATTAGCCAAGTGTGCAGATTATTAATTGCCATAAAAGCCACTTACAATATGCATTTGATATCTGTATTGCTAAAGTGTCCACTCTGGTCAAAGTAAAATGGCTCAGCTGGACTTTCTCCTCCCCAGGGTGAGGCTGAAAAGTATCTGATATGAATTTCAGCAAACTAATTACTTCCCTTCCTCACTGAAATTCCTATGCATATCAGACAATGAGTCTTAACATCAAAAAAGAGTTTAGGATCTAGATAACAAACTTGGAAATTCTCTTTCAGCCTAATTTAAAATCAAAATAAAAATATAGGGGGAAAGATGGTCTTTAATTTTAAAGGGATTTTTCATATTAAGCTTTATGTGCCCTTTCCTAGAGACGGTCTAAATTCACTCCTCACCAGAGAGGAAACCGCAGCTCTACCAAGTAGGCATCACTGACAGACACCGAATTAACCAACTGAAGCCTTACATTTTCAACAGCAACCTAAAAGATCCAGCTCTTTGCAAAGAAAATACACAGGGAGCAGCTGCCAGAGCCGTAGCCTTAGCAACCACACCTGCTTCATATACTCACGTCGGCTTTCATACATGCTCCTGGACTGGGCCCAGATTTTGAACGGATCTGGCTTCTTCTGCCCAGAAGTGTCCGGCTGGTCCGCAGGCGGTGGCTCCGCGGCGCTGTAGTCCGGCAGCACCTGCGTGCTGTGCACGGGGGACGCGGTGTGCCCGCTGCGGTGGCTGGAGACGCTGTGCTGGGAACTGTTTTGGCTGTCTTTCCTTTCAAGTGGTTGCTGCAAGGAAGGAAAGCGAGTGGAAAGAGAGAGAGAGAGAGAGAACAGACGGTTATTGGTCTTTGAGTGGGTGTTTGCCATCAATTTTTCTCCCTTCTTTGATCAGGGTTTCTGCACGCACATAAGTAAATATATAAATTACAGTTTTGCTGCTAGTTAATGCTGGGTACAGTTCAATTCCCCGATGACAGATTTTGATAGGCAGACTGACAGAAAGAGACATGCAAAACAAAGTCATTTATCATAAAAAAATATGCATTTTTTCCATCTCACATATAAGACAGATATAAATCTCACTGGAGGTTACTAGTTTCAGTGCACTTACTTTTTCCTGCATTAAGGTAGAAAAACTCAACAACCTTCTACTCAGATAACATTATGGTCTAACTTGACACTGAAAGAAAAAGTAAAAACTACCAGATTTCACTGTGAAAACTCAAACTGTCCCTCTGAATCAGATTCAAGCGCAGACCTTACTGTGCAAGATCACTTTTCCTCTGCAGCTCTTGCAAACCCCCACACTACAAATAGCTGGACAACATCCGTGTGATGGCTCTACTTCCCAGAGCATCCACAGGATTCCTGCAGACCTTCACAAATGTGAAAATGTCTATTTCCAGTTTGGTTTCCTTGTTTTAACTGAGCATATTAAAACAGGAAAAAATGTGTCCACCTAAATTCAGGGCTTATTCCAAAGCAGTATGTCAAGAGTTCTGACTGCTCACTATTTAGCTAAGCAGGGTACATAGTTCTTACTCAAACGCGCAACAGTGTGCTCAAATGAAGCACAAGTCACATCTGCAGTGCCAGGATTTGTACTACTCAACATGCAGAAAAATCCAACCCCAACAAGAGCTCCCCGAACTGTTCAGCAAATGCTTTTCAATGCTCTGTTAAGATGACCTTGGACTGACATCAAGGTTCAGTGCAATCTCCCACCTGCTCTGACACCAGGGAACTGTGTCCGGAAAAACAGAACCGCAGAGGTTTTCTTCCCACTTCCACTATTTCCCGGCTAAAAGGGGTCAGTCACTGGCACCAAGAAACCTCAGACAGAAATTTAAAGCCTCCTGCTGGCAGAGGGTACCTGAAAAAACTGCAGCAGAAGTCTCTGCTTTCAGGGACTTCCCTACTGCAAACCAAGCAGGGCTAGGGTGGCAAGCACAGAGCAGAGCAGCACAGAGGGCTGATGTGCCCACAGGTCTGGGGACCCCTTGCTTCACTCTGAACAGGAAACCCCCGGCAGCCAATGCTCCATCACAGAAGGGCTGAATTCATTACAGAGGAGAAAGTCACCATACAAAGTGCCCCCTTTCTGAGACTTGAAAAAAATCCCCACAGATTGCATTATTATTAAATTGCACGTACTTCAGGTTTACACTGGTAAAAAAACCAAACAGTCCAACAGCCCAAATGACTGACCTCTCAGCCTTGCATTCAAGTTGTTGATCCACTACCAGCATCTTTTTAAGGATAGACTAGATCTTCCAAAAGATCAACTAGAATGTGAAATTGCCTTTGTCCTTTAAAGCAATTTTGAACAGAAGCATACCTGCTGTGATTACTCATCTCCAGACTTTCAAATACAAATATTTGAAACAGTTTCCAACATTTTTAGCTTTTTAAGTGGTAAATGAAGCTAATTCACACACAGCCTTTCAGTTTTTAAACGAAGACATTTTAAAACAGCTATGCTGGGGATAATCACTCCTTTGTAACTTAAAAACAAAAAACATTTTACATCTCTCAGTCCAGCCATCTGGATTGGTTTGTTTGTTTGGCCAAGCTACTAAAATAACTACAAGCATCCTGTGAAACTTCAGGCCAATCTCACTGGAAAAAGCTGGGTTACAGAATGTGGAATACAGGGACTAAAATGTGAAGCTTTTATTCAGCCCCTGGAGAAATAGTGAGAACTCTGTGAAAACTTTCTGATTTAAAAAGAAACAAAGTTTCAACTTCAAAAAGTGTTCTCACTTTGTGATATGAAAGGTTTAAATTTTGAACAAACTATGAATTCTGTTTCTTATTTGGGTTGCAAATGGAAGTGTCAGCACATCGCAAGTAAAACCATCTCTAATTAAACTACAGTTTCAATTGCAAATACACAGACATTTTTCAAGAAACCAGGAAAAAATTCTTCAGAGGGAAAGTTGTCTTCCTGAAAAATAACTCCTTTAAAAAGCCTGAAACATCTCTGTTCAGGAGTTTAAGAGGGGACCGGAAAAAGGGGAATTCAACCACAGTAATAATGCATATATGTAATTAAATTAATTCAAGACAATATTTATTGACTTTCACATCACCAGAGGAGGCCAAAAAGGTTTGGGGCCAAAATTCTTTCCACATGCTGTAGCAGCTTCAGCACATCATCCCCATGAGGAATTGCAGGGGTCTGACCAGCCTGGTCACTGCAACGCCCCTCCCATGAGGACTGCTCAGATAAAGAGGTTTGTGTCCTGGTTCAAGGGGAGCTTTCCCAAGAGAGATGAGCATAATGCCAACGAAAGGATGGGTTCTCCATCTCCTGCCTTGTTCCTAGCTTCAGGGATGATCCTCCTCGGTCTGGATCTTGCTGTCTGGCTCGCTCAGTTCACACACATGGGCAGGAAAGCACTTATAAATTGCGGCCAGATGAGCACAGGGCTGTTTGGTGACTGAGTGCTGCAGAGAGAGCAGTTCAGACCTCACCTGAGATGCTGATCATGTTTTTCAGTGCAAAGTAAAGCAGATCAGCTGAACTGTATTGACTTCTCACAGTAGCTGCCAAGAGCATGGGGCACTGAACTGCCTGAGTCAGTAAGAGCACCGCCGACTCTCTGGAGCCCACAATCTTCTCCGGAGCTGCTCATAAACATCAACAGCTTGCCAGAAAGACTCTTGACTAAAAGTGGGTAGGAATCAAGACTACGATGACTACCTTGAGTCCATTTAAGCAGACTGCACACTTAAGTACAGGTGATGGGATAAAACCGCTTACAGACCTGATAAAATAAAAATACGTGGAAGGCTGCAGCTTCTCGTACCCTACCCAAGGCGCAGGTCAGGTCTGAGATGCCTGTGCCAGCTTCTCAACACCCTGGCTGAAACTCTGCAGTGCTCATCCTGGATAAGAGAAGACAAAGGCATAAAACTGCAAAAAGGGAGAGTTTCTGTGGTTTCTCCCACAGCAGTTCAAGGTAGGGGGGAAAAATAGTCTCTGAACGAAGAGGGATGTGTTGTACAAACATGCACTTTCTCCTTCTGACAAAAACAGGACACTGGCAGAGCCCCAGGTGCTGCCTATCCACCCAAAATACGTGGCAAGTCTCTTATCAGGGGCAGGCTGTGCAGAGGAATTGCATTTCTGGCCACAATTCAGCTATGCTGACAATGTATTTATTTAAATCCAAAAGAAAAAAATTAGATTTTTGGAAGAGCTTAGCACTTTCTGCCCCCTGCAGTGATCTTGTCTTCTGATGATCTAGCTGCAGATTTTGTGCTCTAGAGCATTTTGGAGAAACTACTCCTGGTAGTGAAGCAAACTGAGCTGGAAACGGGAATCTTTGCCCCCTTGTGGAGTATTTTGATGCAAGCAACAAGGGGAAAAAAAAAAAGGAAAGAAAGTTTGGTTTTATCCATGTTATACCATGATAATTCCAGGGGAAATTTATATACTAGAGAACTTGCACACTGAAAATGTATTTCCCTAGCTCTTCAATGCAAAAATATTATCCATTTTCATCTAAAAAAGAATCAATGGGAACTTGAAAACAAATGAGCAGCACAGAGAGCTGCTGGGAGCATATCTTTGGTGGGGAAATAAAGAATAAAGAACTCAGAAATGTCCGGTCCTATGTATGGCTGCAAAGGGTTTCTTTTACTAATTTGGCTCTTTACCCAAGGTCGAAAAATTCTCCTTAAAATTTGAGAAGTGCAAAGTTCATCAGAAGATACACACAGGCTGAAAAATACAGCCCAAGAAAACTGAGCAGGAAAAATATTCTGAGGCTGTCACAGCCCCAGCAAACCTCTCCAAGGGGCTAAAACACCTTCCCCACAGCCAGACAGTACCAAAAAGGGGAAGTTGGCCTTTTGGGAATTGGGGATTGGGGCTGACAGCTAAGAATAGGACTTGCTCAAGAAAGAGCAGCCGCTGGCAGTAAGTTGGGAATGTGTCTGAAGTTTGGGAAAGGACACGAGGTAACAAGAGAGGGCTCATCCCTTGAGCAAAGCAGAAGAGGATAGACACCTGAGTCGTGACGTCCCTGATGCAGCAGAAGAAACAAAGAATAAGGACAAGTTAAGATCAAGCCTACTGCTCCCAGCCCAGATGTACATTGTCCTCTGGCTGCAGTTCATTTATTAAACAAGTAATGCTGGAGAACCGTTCCCATTGCGGGAGAAACAGGCAGCACATTCCCCCCCAGCCCCACAGGCAGCGGTGCAGTGCTGGGGACAGCTCATGGCACAGGCTCCACCAGCAGCACCCACATTCACCCCATCGCTGCCAGTGCAGCAGCAAACTGGGAGTCCCTGGGATTCGGTGCATCCCTGGGAAACACCGGCGCAGAGTTCAGTGAGATGGCATCCCAGCCCAGGAGCGTGCCAGTGGGGCAGGCCTGGCCCTCACCTGCCGTGAGGGCATCTTCATGGCCAAGGGGGTGGGGTTGGGCTCCCCTCACCCTGCAGCTGAGCAGCAGCCCTTCAACAGACCGAGGAAGGACCATGTTTGCAACATCACCAGTTCCCTGCTTTTGACCATCGCCTGGGCCACGCGAGCTCTGGAGTTCATGTAAATCCACCCCAGAGAGCCTCGAGGACAATTTCCTCCTCTGCACACGGATGCCCCGATGCACTTTGCTCCAGGTTTCCGTGCTCAACCCCTGCATGTCACCAATGCCTGGGGATGAAGAAGCGGCTGCACCGGCTCAGCTGAGCTCTCGGCTCTGCCCTCCGAGGAGCGGTCGGTCATTAAAGCTGCCACACAATGCGGCAGACCACAACATCGCTGCTAATTGCCGCTGCCAACGATCCCGTGTGCAGCCAGGGGGAACAGGAGGCTCTGCTCTTTGTGAATCCTGTGCTTTAGAGGCAACAGCACCGCCTAGGACCACAGGAAAAATTACTGAAGGGACCCTAGAGCAAAGTGCGAGGGCTCAGGAGAAGCACACGAGGGAAGGGAACTGCTTTCCCAAGGCTGACAGGCTCCTCAAAGAAAGTAGTAGGGAGAAATCTGCTGTTGCACAGCTACACCTGTTTGTAAGCAGTCTCTTTGTTCACCAAGGCAGGATTAGCCTGACATGGATTTAGATGCTGCTCAGATTTTTACAGTGCATAGCTGTCAACCAGAGAGGTGTCTGACACAGCAGGATCCCGCTTCACCTGATGCCAAATGTGCGTGTGGCAGAGTGGGAGCCTCCAGGCTGTGGAAAGACCAAGACTCATTGATTAGGGCTGGTTTAATGACAGAAGTCGGGAGCCTGGATCGCGTGCAGCCAATCCTGCTCTGACCAGGGGAAAAGTGGAGGCAGAGAATAGAAACGTGCCAGACACGTATGTATTTTACACACTCGCTTCTGTTTTTCCGAAGGCTGAAATAATCCCCGGGTGTGACAGCAGCGAGCGCGCAGGGTCTGACAGGGCTGTGATTTGCGAGGGAGCACACCCCGCACTTCTGCCTCCCAACATTAATGCGAGCTGACAATGGTAGAGGCCTGGGCTCACATGACTTTAATCAGCGCTGCCCTAAGCCATCAGAATCACATTAATTATTTCAGGGCTTTCTTTTTGGATGAACAGGGAGCTCGTATTAAAAGCAAGAGCCTTCTGCTCAGCCTCTTCATGAACCTCTTGCCCAGGTTTGTGAGGTGGGCTGTGCCCAGCTGCAGGTTTTGGCACCCATCAGGGACTGTCGGTGAAGTTTCACACCATCTTACAACACGGCAAACACCTCACTCGCTTTGCTTCCCCAAAGCTCCTGGGAGAGAATTTTGTCTTTCCCTCACTCCCAACAGATAACTGCAAACTTTCAGGCTTTAAGTATTTCATTCCCTTTAAAAATAAAACATTTCTTTTTGTTGCATACAAATAGCACATTAATTTCTTCCATAATATCATGCATGGAGCTTTAGAGATACTTTAGATCACGGCTTCCGTGCTGCTAGCTAACATGTCATCCAGGTAACAGCTTTACATGGAAATAAGATCAGAGGGGACAAGAAAATACTGTTCTATTGTTGCTTTTTTAAAAAAATAAGGAATCTTACACCTGCAGTACAATCCTGCTCAGTATGAAAATGCCTCCAGAGCAAGCATCCAGACAGCTGACTGTCTTCCCTGGGAACTGTAATCATGCTCTGTTCATGCTTTGTCTCTCTCGACAAGGTGCGTGCTTTCCCATTCCGTTAATAATTCAGCCAAGGGTACTCAAGAAAACTCAGGGAGTTAATGGAAAAGGTTGGTGCCTATGAGCACCCGACAGGAATTGCTATCTGGCAAGAAGGTGGAGCCTCCCATCTTTCCAAAAGGAAACAATAGTTGTTTTTTTTGGTAAGTTAAACGACAGAGGAGCTCATCTGTCAGGGAAGTGGATCTGTAAACCTAAGGCTTTATTTGCAAACAAGTCCCCCTTCCGTATTGCATTCCTCTCTCATCTCTCCATGCAGCAGGAGCCGTGCAAGGTAATCATCATCGCAACAGAAAGATAACTCAAAACAATCAAGATCCACAAAGCAAACAAGCCAAACTCATGCCTTTCTCCTTCAGAGCAGACAAACAGACAAAAAATAGTAGCTGAAAAGTGCTTACCGACTTTGGGCTCTTCTTTGGGACCGGCAGTCCTGAAAAATGGCAACAAGGGAAAAATAAACATTAGCATTAAACGTTACCTTCCCTTAAAGAAAAATCCCTAGGTGTATCATCCGAACGTAGCCATCTGCAGAGTTATGTCAGCTTTCGCTCTCGCATCGGAGTTACCAGTCTGTTCATATCGAATCAAAGCACAGGGAGAGGGAGAGCAAGCGAGAGACGGGAGCGGGGAAGAGGGAGCGGAGCGGGGGGGAAGAGCTCTATCTGCATTAGCTATGCTGACTTGTGCTGCAGCAGCCGGGAGGCTGGGAGAGAAACCCACAGCCCTCAGCGGCTGCCGAAACCCAGAGCTCGGGCAGAATCTCAAATGCTCCCCTGGATTATGGGAGACTTAGCTTACAATTAAGCCGAGGCTCTTTCCTTTTGACGCGATCGGCTCGGCGATTTTATCGGACCAATCGCGGAGGCGCAGGGCAAACAGGTTGATTTTTTAAAAAAGTATTTCTCTAGAAATTGATTTTTGAACGGGAAAATGGGCACTGGCTTGAGCCAAGAGGTGCAGGCTGGGTAAAGGGAAACAAAAGCATGAGGAAGAATAAGCTTTATCCCTAAAAATGTGAATATTACTGAGAAAACACATGTTTTCCTTCCTGTCCATCCTCTGTGTAAATCTTTGAAGCCAGAGGTTTTATCTGTTAGCAACAATTTCAGAGAGCTGCGGCTTGAGAACAAGTAATACCAGTGCCCTAACCCCTGGGGGGGAAACTCAGGAGCTTGGAGAATGGGGGTTTACACAGGTTGCAGTTGATGTAAAGGAAGAAACAACTGGCAGGGCACCAGGGAAGGTTTTTTCAAGGACAATTTTGCATTTTGAAGCAGCCTCTTACTCGCTCTGTGATGAGCAAGAGAACTCAAGAGAGATTTCAATCAACTACTTGTGCATATAGCCCAGTTGCCAGCAGCAAAGGAAACGTTTGTCCAGAGGTTTACCTACAAATGTAGAAAAAGCTCTTTCTTGTGCCTTTTGCAAGAATGCCAAAGACCTCCCCTTTCTATAACTGCTGGAAGAGAGGAAACTCCCCATATTTTGCTCCGTGTGACACTCCAGAAACAAACATAAACCTAACACAGATTACATTGCACACTAAGTGCTCTGTAATTCAGATGTTTGAAATCTGCTTTTGTCTTTAGCATGTGATTTATGTGGCATTTATGCTGCATTACGTTTTCTACTTTATGCATTTTGTTTATTCTAAAACCCATGCCCTCATCTAACTTTTACACAGAGAATAAAATAAGTGATGCAAGTGAATTACAAATCTGTCTAGGAAGATGCCTATTTTAAGGTAATTTGGGAGATGGTAGTTCTGAATAGGGAAGATCCACAATTAAAAATCATAAACAGATCTCACTTTGCTGTTGCTCTCAGACTGGAATGCATATTGGAACAAGGATTTTAAATGAAATATTTTCAAGCTTTTGAGGAATATCTGTGATCTGCATGTCACTGATGCATTCCCAGCCAATAGCTGATAACCCCTCCAGGCACTGACTGATCGAGGGACAATGAAACATCAAAACTGTTTGAACTAAACAATCAAGACTGCAGCTTCATTTTTGCTGACGGGGACTGTGTTTGTATAATACACTTAAAGAGGAAAGCACTAATAACGTTCATGGCAAGTCACATTTTTAACAGGCATCATTTATCACAGAGATAAACACACAGAGATTCTCCTCTCTCTCTCCTCTCCCTCCTTCCACATGCATGCACACACGTTTACTCTCCCTTTCCAGGAGATGCTCTTTCCTATTAAATCAATAGGTAGAACAGATCCCTGTGCACACACGCACCCTTAACACACCAGCATGAGACAGAAAAGATATTACAGCAATTTAAATGCTCCCTCCAAAATATAAAGTGGAAACGCAGGTGGGCTGTTGGTTCATATTGTATCAGAATTCAGTTTATTGCATCACAAACATTAAACGTTAAAATTTAATAAGTATGAACCACTGAACAAACCTTTCCTTCAAGTTTGTCATTACTTTTGTCTGTTCTGATGCCAAAGAGATGGAAAACAGTTGAAAAATAATGGAAAACACATCAAGACCATTGTCTGCCATGTCCTTCAGAGGCCAGTGTATCTTACAGTGTCACTGCTCTGTGCCAGTCTTTGCTGCAGAACAAGCAATAATTGACTTTTCACCAAAATAAGTGACTGCAGAACACATTAACAAATGTTAGTAGTTTTTCACGGGACAAGTTTATAGTCAGGGGAATAACCTGCCTGTACATTTCCCTGTGAAAATGTTATTTATTCATCTAATTAGGGTCTCATTTCAGAACTCCAGCTCTTGACACAGCAGGCCAAATGAGCAAATGATAGGTATAATGGGTAGTTTTCATGCTCAGATGATGGAATGGATACAGTATTTAACAGTGATGAACACGAAGAGCTTGAATAACCCCCAAATCCTGGGAGCACCACTAGCGAGAAAATGCCAAGCTTTTCCAAAAAGCTTCTGGGAAAGAAATTGCCCAAGCCTATGAATCTGGAATATTGACAACTATGAATTACAATTTCCATCTTTTGATTCCATTAATGTGTCTCATCACTGCTTACGCTATGCCTTGCTTGGAAGCCCATCCTTCCAAGGCTGCCCGTTCTCCTCTGAAGCCTCACAGCAAATTTTTCAGAGGTAAATGGGCCAAGCGTGGACTTAACACCCAGTTTGCATCTTTCTGGCATTGTCTAGCTTTTTAGTGGTTGGAGTAATAGCTTCACGTCCCTGGCTAAGGGAAGCCAAAAAGCTTGTCTCTGCTCTGATACTAGAATAGTAATAGTTTATACTGACACTTTGCAGTACAATTCCTCTGTGATTTGCTGCCTATGGACACATCTCACTAGTACCTGAAATGCATCTTCTAATTTTGTGGAGTTTTGGAGATGTAGATTAGAGAAGATGGAAGAGTCAAGCAATTGAATGGGGCTGTTGTCATCACAGAGTTAACAATGTTTTAAAACAAACAAGCACATCTGGCAAACAATGTCAATATGACCTAAAACCCCTTGAATGAGCTCATTGTAGCTACTTACTAAATGTGCCTGGAATTAAATTAATTAGAAAACACAAATTACTCCCCTCTAAATAACAATGTAATAAAGCAACTGCTTAATGAAAAATATCAGTGATCAGTGAGCAATCCACAAGAACAAAAAAAGGGATTGTAATCAAACTAAATTCACAGACTCGTCAGCAAGACAAGAAAGGCTTCATACAAGGTTAGTCAAAAATGAGTCAGATGCAGGGATCTAAATTAAACTAATTATCACAGAGATTATTACATTTATCTTAACAAAACCCTCTCTCTTTTCTCGCCAGTACTCCCTAAAGCTCTATGTACAGCTGGCTGCATCCATCTGCTCAACTACATTTTGTAACATAGGGTAAAAAATGCAAATCATTAAGCAAGTTTTGTAGCATGACTTAGGCACTCTTAATGCCCTTACCCATCAGGAGCCATATTTCTGTTGCGTGACACTGTCTTAGGTTGTGAGCAAAGTGGTCCATGAATTAAGCCTCAACTCAGCTTACTTCACATGTGGCCTTTGTTAATTGTTCAGTCTTATGTGGTACAACTTTTGGCTCTGGGAAGCTGTAAGGTCCCTAACCCCGCCTACCATGAGCTCACGGAAGAGCACATGGAACAAAACTGTGACCCCAAGTGTTGCTGTTTCTAACAGGCAGTGCTCCTCTATTCTTACAGGAATGTTTTTTCTCATCTCCTTTGTCTTTAAGCAACCTAATTAACATGGGAAGGGAACACATCACATGGTAAATTCTGCTTTGCTGAGCATATAAAATGCAATGTGTGACTACAAACCCACAGCACAGCCTGGGCCTGATTCTGATGAAAGCTCAGAAGGCCACAAATGCTCAACAATTATCTAAATGGACACCAGACACAACGTGCCCTGCTCTACAGCCCCATGTTTTAGAGATGGTAGATCGAAATTATCTAAAGTTGAATCCTAAGGAGACCTATCTGCAGGTTCCATAGGAGTCATCCAGTCCACCCATCTGAACAGCTCGGACATGTGGAGGCCAGCTGGTGTGAACACTTTGCTCTTCATCATACACACACGAAAATATATATTTCAATGGGATTTCAACTGAAGTTGGAACAAATTCAGTATCAGTTTGCACAGTCCACTCACAGGACAAAGGAATTGCTAAGAGCCAGTCTGGAAGCCAGACTACCATCTTATTTATGGCTTACAACATCTGTGGCTACTGCTCAACATTTTTCAGTCTTGGGCTGGTTTTGCACATGAAGGAAAAAAACCAGCTGTGTCTCGATCTTCACTTCTCACAATTCCTTAACACTTCCAAACAGGACATCTTGTGGACCATCTACATCCAACAGCAAAATAAGGCATGTGTGAGTCTAAGTGGAAAGGTCACCCATTAGGTTTTGCCATTGTGTTGTCGGCAGTCCAGAATGCACAACTGCTGAAAATTAGTTGGAGATGAATAAAAACACAAGAAAAAGATTTCAGACTGTGTCATAAGGTTAACATTTACAGAGAAAATGTTCCTGCCTGGAAAAAAACCCAAACCCTCAAGCTTTCTAAATAGTGCTTACACCATGCTGAATAAAAACCAAAGGCTGTATCAAAGAAAACAGACACTCTGAAAGATGAGGTTTAGGTGAAGTACCAGAGTCTGGGGGTACACAACCATGTACCTGGCACTGAACATTGATTACTGCTTTCTGTGTGCAAAACAAGGAACTTTAAATAATTAATGTTAATGGCCATTAGTCCTGCCAGGGGGGCAGGGAATGCGAGGTTGGTGGTGACAAAGCAATCCCCTTGATTCTGTATAATCCATTGCCAAAGAATTTCTAATAAAGGACGAATACTATCTAAAAAAAGTAGATGAAAGTTGGTCTTTTCCAGATTGGAGAAAGAACAAGAATAACCTGCAGCAAGAGAGGCAAACCTTTGCAGGCATAAGGAGCACCACCATGAAGAAATCCCACACCTGCCCCTGCTCAACTTTTTTGCTTGTCATCGTGATTTGCATAACAAGGGAGTCACTGCACTACTAAAAAATTAGCTATGCAATACAAGCTTTAAGCAAGAGAATAATTTACACTGCAGGAATATAGCCCTGCCATAAATCAAGTTTGGTAACTTCCAAATGCAGTGAAAAATGACACATTTCTAATGCTAATGTTCTCTGCTAATGCTAAAAAAGCAATGTTTCGAAGACATCATCTTGGGCATTATTAACCCACTGTCACTGACAAAAAGCATAATGAGGCATAGAACATTATTGCCATTAACATGAATTTCAGTTCTAGATGCTCTAAAGATGTTAAATACTCATTTTTGGTCAGGATGCTAAACAATTCCTTCTCGTTAAAGTCTCAGTCATATTTTCAGCATCTCAAATGAGAATTGATTTCAGAAGCGACAAAAAAGATATAGGCTAATAAAATGCTATTTAATTACTATGAAAATATAAATTTAACTATGCAGTAATATATATAAGGTAATGCCAAGGCAGTAAGACAATAAAGAGCTTGAGAATTAGTGTGACAATTACCATCTAGCCTATGGTTGAAAGCATGTCAGCAGTTCTTGCATTTTTATTTTGAAGCTCATTAAATGAAGAGCTTACCATAAAGCTCGAGCTGTTGGAGTCATACGCTTAAATGAAAATCTTTGTTAATATTTAAACAAATATGTACATGGACATTAAATTTCTGAAATCTCACAAATTTCAGAAGCTAAACACCAGATTCGGAAAGTAGAGACTCCCACGTTCTTGTTGCATAGATAAGGGTGTGTGTATACACAGGTATTATATACCTATTTTTCATATACAGAAGCAGACATGTGTGGCTATGCATGAAGGTACCTATTCTTTCCCGGAAGCCCACAGAATCCAGGATTTACAAGCTTTATTTCTGGAACACATCTCCCAGTTTTTGGGGTATGTTGCAATATTGAAGATGCCCAGTCCCAAAGCCCCTCTCCTCAGCTGCCTGTCCCTTGGCAGGGTCATGTAGGTACCAAAGGGCAGCAGCACCTCAAGGCCAACCCCACACACCTCTCCAAGCTCAGTATAGAGGACACTGGAGAGAAGAAACCGTATTTTGCTACTGTCTCGTCTCTATTTACGCTGCTCAGTGAGAGCATTTGTCTTCAGACTTACCACAGCATTGCTACAAGGTGTAAATCCACATGCCCAAACTCATATTTCATACTTGGAGAGCAGCCTGCACAAAGGGGACACCTGCAAATAGGGCCCTCTTGGCATTAGTTTGATTTTTCTATTAATAAATAACATCCCTTAATAGTAAGCTAGTATTTAAAGAATGCTTTAGCCAGACTCAGACCTGGGGAGTGCAAAGGTGCGTACGGCACACTGAGACAGAAAACCTTTACTAGGGGACAATGGTTTTACAGATGTTTTTGCAGAACATAACTTTATTAGTTTTAAAATAGTTTTCTATTAAAATAAATCAGTAACTCAATATAATTTCAAGTATGTAGTTGTACATCTCAGAAACTACCCCTGAAGGATGGATATCCCCCTGATACTTATCTGCACATCCCTACTAACCTCACCTTCAGGCACCCCCAGCCACAGTGTCCTGACCTGCCCCAGCATCCTCAGCCAGCTGTGTCACCTCCCTAAAGCTCAGCCTCCTCTACCAAGACTGTCTGGTCTGCAAGTTCTGCCAACTGCTTGAGTCCAATTCATAGTACTCTGCAGACCTTCTGGCACAAAAGACACAGGTTAACAGGTTCTTCTATACTCCTAATTACTATCACCATCACAGTAATAAGCCTATCTGACACGGATAAAATAAACTTTAAAATGAATAAACATAGCATCCCAATGCAGAATGGGAAAAAAAAATTAAATTCAGAATGGAGAGAGTTGGAGATAGGTGGATAGATATTTAAAAACAATCTGTTTCAGAACAAAACCAACAACTAGTCCATTACAAAGCCATCCTTCCTCCTCAGTTTTGCCCAGCTGCTATGCTTTCAATGACTCTCCAAACGTATTTACTTACAGTGATAAAGACCTTTCTTGGATTACTGATATCTCATTAGCTCTGTTATGACTGGTTATTACAATGCCAAAACAGGGCAGCAGCTACTGCACCTTCCTGCAACGTGGCTGATAAAAACTCATTATTTACCAGTATATGCACACCAAAATGCCACCCAGGCGATATATAAGAGTAGGAAGAAAAACTGAGTGAAATGAAGCCCTCCTTTGATGCACACCTCCAAGTCTGCTCCATTTCCTGCTTTGCAAATCCTGATAAAGATGTGGGAGGCACATCTCCAGCTAAAGCTGCCTTATCTAATGCACAGTGTTAGGTTCTGCTGTGCCACCTTGTGTTACATCACATCACGTTTGATATAAAACAGTACAGTGTGGGTTTGAGTTGCTCCCCTTATACCACTTCAGCATTTAATACCAAAGCCAAATCAAAACATAGGAGGGGGAAAAAAAAAGCGCCAACTTTCAAAACCTCAAACTAGGGAGGAAAGAAAAAGCCTTTAGGAAGAGTTTCAGAGCTTTCATCTTTCAACTGCTAAGCAAGGCCCTGTTTTCTTCTCATCTCAGAGCCTAGTGCTTTCTGCAAGATAAGGTGGTTTGGGCGATAGAACATCCTGATGAGAAGATTTTAGCCATGTTTTTTTTCTCCCAACATTCAGAAAATGCTCTGGTTTTCTTACAGATGCTAAAGCAGATCTAGATTCCCCGCCACAGAAAGGCAGCCATGCGTGTAACGTGCACACCACCACTATTGTGCTGTCAGCACACAGGACTGCACAAAACTGACATTATTTCGTTATTCCAAACATGTTAATTGTTCACCTCCTTAATAATTAAAGTACAGGTTTTCTCCTGACCTTAAAGCACCCTTTGTGAAATAGCTCAAAACTTTAGGGAATTATATTAACCCTTGAAATTAATCAAAATGTGTAACAAAATGCCAAACAATGAATCAGCAACTGCTCTACCCTATTTCACACTTCCAAGCAACTCTGGAGCGCAGATGACACATATATCTGAGGGACACAAGCTATAGCATAGATAGGCCATGCTGCCACAAAAATGCAGGGTAGCTCATGTAAAGCTGATGCTGACCCAAAAAGCAGATTTACCAGGCATCTCTTCATTTGCTTACTCATTTCTAGGAGAGAATGAGAGTAAATGGAGTTAATGAAGGGTAGCTGAGGGGAAAACACTTGTGCCTTGAATGACTAACATATTAGTGTCAGCACTTCATGTGTATCACACCAGCAGTAGCTGGAAATTCTGCAGGCAATTAAAATGTTCATATACCAGTGACACCAAGTCTCCTTCATTATCAGGACTGTAACATTATAAAGCTGCTCTTTTTGGAATCAGGTGTTCATATGATAATGTGTTTTGCTTGGAGTTCTTTAGTTTAGGAAAGGCAATCAGATATGAATACTACAGGCTTGAAATAAATAGACAGAAAGAACTCCCGTGCAGTATCTTTATATCTGGAATTTGGGGAGCTTAGAGTAAGATTTTTTGCACACTTGGGCTTTTTGATATTTGAATTGTCACTTCCTATTTCAACTGGATGCCTCGTACCGAGAAACTCCAGCATAATGTGGTAATGCTAATTAATTAGTTCCCGCAAATGCACTATTTGTATGGACATTAGTAACACATATCAAACTATTTGGTGTCTGAACAAGCTACCAACAATTACCCTTTGTGGCTGTAGGCATTTGCAGGCATCCAAAACCTTGGTGAAACCCTGCTGCCTCCTGGAGTCTAATGGGAGCCTTGCCATGGACTTCAGCAGCACCAAAACTGCTCCCTTTGTGTTTTGGGTAAGCAGAGTCATCCCAAACCTTGCAAATTCAGATCATCAAAAACAAACGGCTAATGTCACTGAGATTAACACCTGTAAAGCACTTTGAAGGGGAAAAACACCGCGTAATCCAAAATATTACATTATTTATAAGACGACCTGATTTTAAATGTTAAATTCAGCTTATTTTTATCACAAAGACAAAACAAGTTTCTGCTCGCTTGCTTTACAAAACCAATTACCAGTGATCAGTGTATGGTGCTGCATAACAATACACAGCATTGTCCCAAAAAGGCGTATCTAACACTCTGGCGCTGTTACAGGAAAATTAACTTGCACAGTAGATTGAAATACATGCACATAAGCAATTCTAATCAGGGGTACAAACTTCAAACTTCTTATTAAAAATACTCAAACCTGTAACATTTCCTTTATTTCATCTTTTTCTGACTTCAACTGATTTTTGTTTCTGCTCCTTGATATACTAGTCCCTCATCAGAAAAAGGCTGTAAGAGAATACTAAATGTGACATCAAACTTGCTTTAAACTTGATTTAAAGTCTCATCAGCTTTTTGTGGCCTTGTTAGAATATAATTCCACTCAACAGAGATAAGAGAATAACAAAGAGTGACTTGGTGGTTTGGAAAAACCTACTCTCATCTAAAGGTTCCCTCAGTCCTGCTCCTTCCCTGCACATGATATTTAACAATATATTTTTACTAGGATAGTCTGTTTTCAGAAAATGAAAAGGGCAGGCTGCAAAACATTTTGAAAACATTTCATTTCTAACACAGTTTGTAGAGTAACTTATAAACTTTACTAATCTGATTCCCTTCTTCCCAGGTAAATCTCCCTAAAGGAAACAGTAACAAAAATAAACAAGAGGAAACAAGCGAAGACAGATTTTTAAATGCCAAATGAGATTCCAAATTGAATCAGGAAATCCATAACTCTGGAATTACAAAGTAACAACCCTGGAATACAACGTAATGCACTTGAAAAATAAATCTTGGCATTACACATGGACATATATTTCTTTAAGCATACTATGATTCTGATTTTCTAAATACGACTTACTGGTCAGTGAGGGGTGCCTATGAGCTATCAAAAATATTCCCCCACCTGTTATTTCTGTATGGTATTGTTTGTATACAATATCAGGTATTTTTGAGCTCAAACTAATCTGTACTGAGTGACAAATTGCTGAGAGATTCAACAAACAGGTTTGATGGAAGACACTTGAGTAGAAGGAACGGGGAGCTTTGGTGGTGGTTGTCAGAAGCAAGGCAAGGGAAAAAGGAGGTGACTTGAAATGAGGTTTTCAAAAAATGTAGAGGTGAGTAGAGCACAGCAGAGGGCAGAAAGGAATCAGATCTACTCCTGCTCTGGGGGTTGAGGGAAGGAGCTGCCACAACATGGTGGGCTGGGCTGTAGAGTAAGAAAACCAACCATAACGGTGGCATGCACGATGACTGGAACCAGCAGCTCTGTGCTCAGCAAGATGCGGCTCACAGGGGTTCCTACGGATCCAAACACAGGACAAAGACCTCAGTATAAAGCTCTGCTCTCTCTGTACTAGAACTGAAAACACTGCTGGAAACGGTGAACTTCTCTTCCCATTCCACAAGCTTTGGCACTGGCAAACACGCTCTGTGGTAACCATCAGATGATTCCCAGGTTCTGATTTTTGTCCTAAATGCAGTTTGGACTCACTTTCTCTCTAATTCAGCAGCTGCTAAGACAGTTTGAAATTTTCTGGCAGCTCAATGCTTAAGTGGCATGACTTTCAACTCACTCTTCACTGCAAGCCTAAAGGGCAAACAGAAGTGAGTGGCTTGTTCAAAAGAGTTCAAGTCTGCACTGAATAGCTGATTGCAGCTCTAATTACCATAGTTTTACATCATTAGGGATAGCAACTGAAAAGGAGCTCTAATTCCAACACTTTTTTTTTTTTTGGCTCTTACCACTCAATGATCCAATTCCAACACTTCTGCTAAGGACAGGAAGAGGAAACTTTCCATGAGGAGAGAGGTTCTTGATGAACAAGTACAAAGGCAATATTTTTGCTTACAGAATTCAGGCTGACAGGTGTTCATAGTGGGGTAGAAAGGATGGAGTAGCGACAGAACATCCTCTGAAACATGCAGCAGTAGCAGATTTCACTGAGCTCAGGTATTTAATGCTCAGTGCCACTGCTCATCTATGCCTGAGAACTGTATTTTAACATTTTAGAGCTCGAAGAGCAATTCGATTTCTATAATCCTATTAAAATGTGCAATTACAAGTTTTTATGATATACGGTCTGTAAAGTTTTCCCACTGTGTCTGAGGGATCCTATAACTCTCTCTATCCTGGTTGGGGGGAGCCCGAGCTGCAGCAAACAGCGTAAAGAAAAGCACACGTATTTTTATATTACTATGTGATGTTCCAAAGGCATGAACACAGGATAAACAGAGAAAGAAAAAAAGATGTCCTTCCATTTCAGGCTCCACAAAGAGCCTTCAAGTCCAGGGCAGTTGACTCTAGCATTCACTTCCAGCATAGGAAGGACAAGTTAACTCTTCTCCATGGGAAGTGTGGAGGTTAATTACTCTCACATGCCAAGAGCATCACTGGAACAGCAAGGGAAGGTCCATGTAGCTACGGAGACTTCATAGGTTTATTGCTTTAGAGCTTTGTCATTTTGTTCCACTGCTGAAAATTTTTGTTGTAGTTGTATGTGTCACAAGGACCTTCTTAAGTCCCCTGAGTCATGGACCAGCTGAGCAGGACTATTGCAACAGATCCCTCCCCACCTTCCATGTACCTCCCTCATTGCTCCCCACAAACACCTTCCATTCTATTGAACCATAAACAAGGAATTTAATATGGACTTTTACATGAAGGTAAGATTCAGGTTCCCACTGATAAGCATTTAGACAGGTTGACATTGCATTGATTCTTCTTCCCATATAATACATTTATTTAAGAAACTCCAGTATATCTTTTTTTTTTCACAAGATGTATTTCTATTCCCCAGTCTAACGTGAATTTGGCACTAGGGAAAGCTATTAGAAACGCCACTGATTTGCACATGGCATGTGAGTGACATTTCACCTGCATGCCTCTACTTTGATCTGGAGCAAAGTTGGAACACATCTTCCAGGGGATTAGGTAGATCAGGCTCAAGGTTTATGCTATTTTTGACCTTACAGTGAACAAAGATACAAGTGAGCACTAACTGTGAAAGCTTTGGAGGGAAACTGTCCATTTAAACCTGCACCAACACTGCTCAGTGTAATTCTTGTAACCGAACACAAACTAAACACGTATTTTCGGTTAATCTGAAGATTGACTTTAAAAAAGAGAGGGGGAAAAAGGGAAAAATTTAATCCCTTTTAATCAGAGGTAATTCACAAAATATATCAAAAAGATACACAAATGTTTTCACTGAAACAAACATCTTAGTGACTCTAAAAAATACAGCTCAGTAGTTTTGCTGAATAACTTGTACTGAAGCAGCCCCCCACCTGTCCCAAAATAGACACAACTTCCAAAATAAAATTCCCTCAGGAAGCAGGGAAATTATTCTGACAAAATTTTGCTTTTATTATGAATAGAATCCATGCAGAATGGAGAGATATTTGAGAGTTGCTTATTTCAGTTGATTACTGTGAGTAGACAAGGATTCAATGACAAACGGATTTCAAGAGGCAAATAATATTACCTTCCTTCTCTGCCTTCCTTATTTTTTTTTTGGTGAAAAGTACTTCATGTCCTTCGTAATTACAAGTTTAGAAGAACCTTTTCAGCTACAAACATTCAAAATAAAGTTGTGTCTTTTGTGGCTTTATTAACAATAGTTCTTTAAAATAACCAAACTGTGT
This sequence comes from Cephalopterus ornatus, assembly GCA_013396775.1. NCBI lineage: Eukaryota > Metazoa > Chordata > Aves > Passeriformes > Cotingidae > Cephalopterus > Cephalopterus ornatus. The sequence goes on along the minus strand of VZRE01004774.1, from coordinate 112,094 downwards.
AATCACATTTTCCAGTGCAGGGACAAAAACATATGCTTAATTCTGCATTTTGTAGCCAGTAGCACTGCTTTACTTTGAGGTACACAGCCCTTGAAGGGTCCTGCTGGGTTATCAAGCATCTCCTCTGCTGTTGCAGGCACCGTGTCCTGTCCCCTTCAAACGTGCTGAGCTTCACCTTCAGGCAGTGAAGCCTTTGTGCCTCCTCCAGTTTGACTTTCAGGCCTGGCTTGGCACTTTCTTTTCATTTCCAGTTTAAATTACTCATGGCCAAACAACACACAGTTGTTCTTCAGCCAACTCTTGTGTTTAAGTATCTTCTATCTCTCCCTCCTAATAGAAACAATAATTATTTTGTCCCCCCTGTCGCTTTATTTTGATAAGCAAAAGCAGCTTTGCTGACCTGCTCTTGCATCCAGCCCAATTAAGCCTCTGCACCCTGACCCTGCTCAGCATTCACCCTTTCTGAACCCCTCAAGACACAGTCAGTGAGTTTTATCCTGCACTATGTGTGGGTGAAACAGGAAAACAACAGCAAAAATAAAATTAATCCTACAGAGGAGAGGAGCGATGGGAAAATGAAAAGTTAAACCATAACATAGACAAGGTAAGTTTTCTGTAGGGCCTCTGGAAAGCAAAATCTCAGTGGCCTGACTTTGTATTAAAGTATTTATCCCTCTGCCCCAACTCTGCATGAGTGCTGCAAACGATTTCAAATGACAGGTGAGCAGCCGAGCACACACAGGGGGCATTTCAACTTCATCCCTCCTGAAATCATCCTTCTGTTCCTCACTCTGAGGCAGCGTCAGGATTCTCCCACTCCCATAAGGCAGCTTTTCAGATGAACACACTTCACAGTAAATATTTTACACACTGCTCTCAGCAGCTCTGGGTTTGCATTTTAACAATTACACCTCCTTGTTGGGAGTGCACCAGCAGCCTGGAGCAGGCAGAGCTTTTCCTGTACATTATACATCTTTTTCTGGTATTTTTCTGCCTGATTAGTAATCACTTCTGAAAATCATTTCAACAGCTCTGAACACCAGCCTTAGTGTTGCAGGGATGCTTCCTGCACAGCGGGACTGAATGCAAACGCTGGGCTGAAGTAAGGATGCTGACAGCATCTGAGCACTTTCCTCACTGGACACCAGAGGGAGGAGGAGGAAAGGACAAGTGACAGGGAAGCTGAAGAAGAACTGCTTGAGAGCCCTGAAGGAGCCCATCAGACACTGGAGCCAAGTACATTTCTGCCATTGGACCAAAATAAATAGCGGCACCTTGTCTGGGGATGGTACTGCTGACAAAAGACTTGGCAGGGGTAACACAAGGTCAAGCTACGGGAGAAGGACCCAAGAGCAGCAGCACTGAGTGCCAGGTGATTTTAGCCAGTTCTCTCTTTTTCTTTTTTTATAAAATCACAGAATAGTTTGGGTTGGAAGGGAACTCAGAGACCATCTAGTTCCAATGCCCCTGCTGTGGGCACGGACACCTTCCACTAGACCAGGTTGCTCAAAGCTACATCCACTGTGGCCCTGAACAGATTCAGGGATGGGGCAGCCACAGCTTCCCTGGGCAACCTGTGCCAGGGCCTCACCACTATCACAGTCGAGAATTTCTTCCTAATATCTTATCTAAACCTATTCACTTTCAGTTTAAAGCTAATTCCCCTTGTTCTATCACCACATGCCCTTTTAAAAAGTCTCTCTCCAGCCATTTTGTAGCCCCTTCAGGTACTAGAAGGTGCTATAAGGTCTTCCTGAAGCTTCCTCTTCTCCATGTTGAACAACCCCAACTCTCAGTCTTTACTCTAGGAGAGGTGCTCCGTCCCTCTAACCATCTTTGTGGCCTCCTCTGGACTTGCTCCAACCAGTCCATGTTGTTCCAGTGCTGGGACCTCCAGAGCTGGATGCAGCACTGTCGGTGGGGTCTCTCAAGGGCAGAGCAGAGGGGCAGAATCCCCCCCCTCAATTGCTGCTTTGAAGCAGCCCAGGACACGGGTGGTTTCTGGGCTGCTGGCACACATAGCCAGGGCACATCCTGCCTCCCATCCACCAGTATCATCTTACAAGCTTTAAACAAAACTCATTGTTTTCGGTTCTGGGGCTACTACTGTCCATTCTCTGCTTGGCTTCTCTGCCACAGCCTCAGTGCCTTTTGGTCCAGCTTTCCTCTGGATGTGAAGAGAAACCTGTTTCAGTGATTAACTGTGGGTCCAGGCCCATCACAAGCTCTGAGTCCTGTACCACGGGAGCATGAAATTTGAAACTGCAGGTGCTCTGTGCTGAGATGGAAATGTCAGGACCTTGAAGCAGCGAGGGAGGCAGTTCAAGGAAGTCTAGGAAGGTGATAGCAAATGCTCAACGTGTGGTTAGTACCTCAATTTATTTTTTTTTTAAAAAAGAGAGATTCAACAAGATTACCAGTGAACGATTTACTATTTTATTAAAACTATGCTTTTATTTCCTGATCAAATCTTTTCATTATGCCTTCAAGGCAAAAGGAGGATTATTAAATGTCAGGCACAATTCAAATAATTAATGTATGGTGTTACCAGATATATATGCACTCTCCAGGAGGATTAATAATAGCTGCTATTTTTCTTCCAACCATATTTTCTCCATAATACATATATTAATCATGAGAATGGAGTGCATTTTTTAAATCTCTCCAGTACTGAAAGTCTTTAAGGAACTCACACTTTGAAAATTGGAGAATTCTTAATATATTCTGTTCTCTACTTTTTTATTTACTATCAAAATACAAAACCACAGTAAGCACTTGGAAAGGAAGGAGTATAGGAAAGGCTGTGCATTCTCCAGAGCTACTAATTGCAGAACGAATGTCTTCAACACCTTGAAACAGGTCTTTGAAAACAACCAGACTTGTAAATTCAGGAAGCAACTTGTCCCCCGTTAAAATGGGCTGGCTTTTGTTGCTTACTTACTGCAATCAAAACACTTTAGACTAAAGTCATCAGAAAAGTACTTTTATTGCGCACACTCCTCTCAGAGCTGGCTGGAGGCTGTGTCCAGCACCTACTAGTTAGCATAACTTTGCTCATCCCTGTGAGGCAATGTGTGTGTCTTCCACAAAAACCACCGCATGGGACAGTGAGACCAGAGTTTTTCCCTCTGAGATCCCCACTGAAAATGCCAGAGCAGAAAGAGGGAGAGGTAGCCCCTGTGCTCTTGACTTTGCGCTCAACAGCTGACCTGGAGTTTCCCTGTGAGCTTGACCCTATTCCAGTAATCTTAATCCACAGGATAAAAGTGTGCTACGAGAGGTGGGGGGTGCTACCTCCGGTTACTTTACACTTGCTATGTGTAGGGAAAGAGTTCCTGTGGATGGACTGATCACTGACAGGTTACCTGCCATCCATGCTCCAGCTGGGCTGCAGACATACTGCCTGCAGGGTGGATGGGTTTTGTACCTGCTGGTGGCCTCAGCAATGCAACCAAAAATGAGCAGCGGTCCCAAGTGCACAGCAACCAAATGTGTCCAAAAGTAACACTGCAATTGCTCACAACCTGGAGAAGTTTAAATTTCCTCCTACACTCCCAACTCTTATCCCAGGTGTAACCCTTCCGCAGTGAAGAGTGACTGAGTATCTGATTTTGAACACTGCAAATTACAGGACATATCACCAGCCTTTTCCATCTCCCAGAACAGCTCAAGAAATGTCCATGTTCTATTGAAAACACTCAAGTTTTACAAGCATGAGACCAGGGTTTGTTATGTAAGTAAAGCTGTAGCCACACGTGTAACCACTGCACCCTTCAGCCCATTCCCAGAGGATGTGTGCAGTGCCTGTGCCCACGGGAACCTGTGCATCCCCCCAGTGTAGCATCACACAATGAATAATTTTAATCATCTATGTGACCTGACAACTGCCAACTTGGGGCAGTTCCTACACCTCAGGACAAAAACCATTTCCCCAGAGAGGCTTAGGAGAGCAGAACAGATCTTTCATGACATGCCTTTTTTTTTTTTTTAAATTTCAAGAAGAAATTTTTTTAAAGCAGTTTTGAAGACTTACCTCCTCGCTGCACCAGCAATGTGACTTCGCTTCCCTTAGGACATTCAATCAGCATATCCACCACCTGGTTGTGAGTGAGGCTCTGCACATTCTTCTTGTTGACTTCGACTATGAGGTCGCCCTCCTTCAAGCCGCGGCACCTCGGGCTGTCCACAATTTGTTTCACTCTTTGGCCGCCCCCACCGGGACTGTCTGCTATAGTAAACCCAAAGCCCATCGGCCCTTTCACTATATGCACAGTTATGAGTTCAGGTTGTGTTGCTATCGAAGACGCCAAAGAGACCGTGTCATTGGGGTACCCATGGGGTCCGTTGGAGGAGACCTCAGCCGGGCTGCTGGGTCTCGCCTCCTTTGTGCCATTTACTTTCCCTGTTTTACTACTGTGGCTCGCTGGGGAGTCATAATTTTCCTGCCCGTTCACAATGATCGGTTCTTTGTCCAAAATTGCCACGGACGTGACCAGGCTCGTGTTGGGATCGTCGGGGTCGAAGGGCAGGGGGTACCCTCGGCACAGTTCGAGGTCCACGCTGGCACCGATGGGGATGGACTGGAAGATTTTCACCACCTGGGCGTGAGTGTGCCCCAGCACACAGGTGTCGTTCACACTGACTATGACGTCCCCTGCAGAGGACACAAGCAGATATACACAAACACATACATTTTGTGCAGCCTGGGAAGGTGAGGACTAGAGCCCGAGAGCAGATCTGCAGCACCCACAGGTGCCACTCACAGGCAGCAGCAGCGTTTCAGTACAAGGAAGAAGAGTGGTGACGCTTGGACGAGCAAGAACTCCCTGTACACAGCAGATTCACTGCATAAAGCCTCTATGTACATAAACATTTTTGAAAGTGAAAATGGAATTGGCTCACGTAAAAAATTAATGAATTCAAATGATGGTATATGGCCCGTTTAACAGCTATTTTGAAGTCCGGCTCTCAGTGTTTCACACTGTGCTACGCTGACATATGATAGAAACAAAACTGAGAGCACACGAGAGCTGTAACAGAAGGCTCTCAAACACCAACTGCTCAAATACAGTGCCACATGTCATGTCTCATAATTCAGCCTGAAATCTAGGTATTGATTAAGTTATGAGTCATTTTATTAACACTGGGGCTACAAAACAGGGATGTTTAATGCTGTGATGCTCGACCTGCAAGTGGGGAGTTGTGACCTCAGATGAATCCTAAGAAGATTTCACAGAATCAAGGTTGAAAAAGACCTCTGAGATCGAGTCAAACCATTAACCCAGCATCACTGTGTTCACCACTAAACTGTATTTCATATTTCACCACTAAACCATTGTCCTGGGCCTGATTTCTCACATAATAAATTGGCCCTTCCTGCCCACTACTCTGCCCAGTCCTTGGAAGTAACTTTGGAAAGGGGAAAGCAGCACAGTAGAGACACAAACACATAATGGTGCAGCCCTACAAAAATCCATCATCCATTGCCACAGTGGGGAGCAGTAATCCACAGGCTGACATGGGACTCCATAACTATTGGCTTCTCTCCTCAGGGGAGAGCAGGAGCTGGCAGAGCCCCAGCTGGATATTTCGACATCTGAAATTCCAACACCTTAAGTGCCCTAAGATTTTGAACATACCCCTCTCAGGGCACATCACTTCCCTGCTTGCTGAGGGGAAAGCTGAATGCCTTTCCCCAAGAAGGGGAAGAGGGCTACAGTCCTTTATGAAAGGCACATAAGCCCAGCTGTATAAACATAAACCAAAATGGTGGCGATGACTTTGATATAAAGCATCAGTACCTGTTTCCATTTTGCCATCCAGTGCTGCAGGGCCGTCAAGCACCAAACTTTTGATCTGGAGAAATTCATCTGGCTCATCCCCTCCAACGACGGTGAAGCCAAAACCCCTGCTGCTTTTCCTTAGCTTGGTGTGGATGAACTTCCCTTTCAACTCAGATGGGTTTCGTGTAAAAAACGGTTTTCCTGTGTAGGAAGTTTGGAAAAAAAATCTATAAACAGGCAGGCAAGAGTGTTTGATCTCTTCTTCCTCTGCCCCTCCCCATTCTAACAAGTACACAGACAGACACAGCGGTGTGCAGGAACAGGAGTGCAGGGGCAGGAGTGCACTTCACTCCTGCATCCTCTCATCTCTTGGCACTCCACCCGTCTCCGTGGATCCAGTCATGCAGTAAAAGGCGTGAACAAAAACCCCAGTACCTGGCACTTTGTTAGCTGTGGTCGTGTACACCAAAGCCCCAAGGCTACAAAGGGCAAAACATGCTGCTTTAAAGAATGCAATACATTAAAGCTGGGAATGCTGGGTTAGATATGTGTCTTATCTCTGTCCTGAGGTGGTTATAGCCATCCTGGGAAGGATGGGGCGGGGGCAGCACAAATGCCTCCTACAGCAGGAGTCTGCAGCAAGAGTTTCTGCAGAAAGGAGCATCATTATGCTTTTCACCACTTGACCTTCTCCAACCCACTGAGGAAAAAGCAACTTCTGAGCTCTGGCAAGACAGTGATACTCTTCAGTACAGCCCCCCAGCCCCACCATCCCTGTGACCTCCTCTGGTGAAAAAGGGGAGGACGCTGATGTTCTTCAGACACTGTTTGAAGCCTTTTCTCTTTCCTTTCTGCTCCTTGCCTGTTGCGGATGAAACACTGCCAGTGTGAAGTACGGATCAAAGAGCAGCCCAGGACCGGAGCAGCTGTGCTGGAGGGCTGGTAATGCTCTCTGGGAGCACAGTTCAGAGGGAAAGAGGTGCTCCACAGACAAAAGTGCACCCTTGCAAAGCATGTTGCACAGGCTCGGAAAAGGGATCATGACTGCTGTACTTCACAGTGCCAACACTAAACACCTTTGCACTTTTAATTGTTTTTAACGCTTAGACTGTGCCACTAAGCCCTCTGGTGACAGCTCCAGGATCAGCAGTGGGTATCACAGCCAGGAGAGCTGGCACACTTTCAAACACCTCGGCAGCATTGCCGTGGGCCTTTGTTCAGAAAGGAGACCTCGAGGGAGAGCAAGGGGATTTGAGACTCATAAGCCTTTGACTGGGGGAAAAAAATGTATATTTGAAGATTATTCATGAGAGGGCAGAGTGAGGACTTTTAGTCTTCTGCCTTTGAAGGGTAGCAGAGGAACACAGTAATCCTGTAGATCGTGGGCAGATGCTCTGCTCAGACCCCAAGCTGCAGAAAGCCCCGACTATCAAAGTGCAACCCAGTGTCTCAGGTAACAAACAGCTGAGAACAGCCTGCAGCGGGGCTTGGTCCTGGGCTCATTTCTGGTTCAAAAGACAAGCAGAACAAGCACAGCTTCCTGGTGTCTGCCTACAGATACAGGCTGAGCTTGCCCTGCAGTAACAGGACAGCAGCACCACAGGCTATGTCCCACCTACAGGATTCGGGAGGGGATCCCATTTTAAATTAGTGTTATCTACAAAGCCCAGGCTGGGAGAGTGTTGCCAGGGGCACAAGGAGGGGTCCTTGTGCCCATGTCCCTGCCCCCTCTCAAGAGGAGTGATGGAAACCTCTGGGCATAGGGCTGGGGAATATGGAAGCTGGAAAAAGCCGCTGCAAATGGGGAGCAAGAGAGGAGGGAGCAGCACTGAGAAAGGAAGAGGAAGGAATGAAAGAGAGGAGTCATCAGCAGGTACCAGGACACAACACTCAGAGTGGTGCTGAGACAGGTTAATGCTCTCCTGTAACACTGCTGCACATTTCAGTGGCTGGCAGTCGGGAGAGGGAAGAGACCTGAGTGATGGGCCCTTTCCATCACTGTGTGTGGATGCTTGGGCAGCCCTTGCATCAGACTGACAGTGGAAAAGGCAGAGCTGGCTTTCACAGATGTCTCCCTGAGGAAGATCAGTGTTTTTAGGGCGCTCTGATGACATGCCTAAACCCAGGTGCCTGGTGGTCAGGGTACCATCCACAGACCTCCCATGCTTTTCCTTGCTGACAGACTGGATTACTCTAATGTATTCTGATACCCCACAGGAATGTGCTGGGGGCTTTGGATACTGCTAAATTCCTCATGTCTGTTTTGTAAGGGCTGATCTGCTGCCACCTGCTGCAGAGAGCATTCCCTGGCTCTTCCTGGCAGGAAAGCTAGCCTGGGACAGCAGCACTCCTGCCAGGCCCACCTTTGGAGACCACAGCTGACCTGCTGAGCATTGGAGCATTTCCCAGCTCCCAGTTGCTCCCAAGTCTGCCAGGAAGATGCATTCCAGCCAGATGCCCCTGCTCTCACCTTCCCCAGGCTCTGGCTCCTTCAGACCTGGACAATGCCATTCCCTTGCTATGCAATTTAGATGTAGTCAAAGAGAAGCTGGCTTACTACCACTTGTAACCAGAGAGCACTTTACTGCAGCAGGTACAAGTGAAACTCCCTGCCCTTGCTAGCAACCTGACCTGGTGATGCTTCAGCTCATGCTGCAAATTCAGGAATGATTCATATCCTGTCTCGTGAGTTACTTGAGACAATCAACTGCTCTGTGAGCAATAGGCTACACAGACCACTGACACTAATAAATAAGGCTGCAATAGCCTAAAGTACCACAAATGTGGTCTTGAAATAGTCTCAAAATCTGTGGGAATTCAGGTAAGCAGGCACATGCCCTGGTGTGTGCCACTAGTTACAGAAATACTGCCTTTGCTGGTGGCCGAGGAATTGCATTCTCAGAAAAAAACCTTGTTGCTGTTTTACAACTGGTTTCACAAGGTTGTTACCTTGCACTGGTGCTTCCCGAACTGCCTCTTGGTTGTTTGAAACATGGTTTGGAGCAGCGGGTGGTGGGAGAGATGGACACTCCTCTGTCCATTCTGGAGAGGGCAGAGAGGGAAATGTTACTTGTTTCACAACAGCACCAGGAGCTGCTGCACGAGCACACGCTGCGAGTGTGTGGTTCAAGCAGAGGAGATGTGAGAAGCATGGCAAGAGAGGAAACAGTCACAGACAGAGGGAATGAAATGAACGGGGTGTCCAAAAACCAGTTCTGGAGGATCTCTATGTCCAGGTCAACTGATCCATCTGCTGGGACATCCTACCTCAAGCTCAAACTTGGGACTTAATTTGCATCTACGTGGACTTGATATTTAAATAAAATCTATTCCCTGTGGCACTCATGGCATCTAAGTAGAAGAACAAGCCCAAATGCCACATGCCTCTCACTGCAGTTGGGCTGCATTTGAAGAAAAAAATAAATTTTAAAAAAGTAAGAAAGAAAAAACAGGAGGGGGGAGGAAAAAAAAAAGTGTTTCAAAATAATGAAATTACTTCACATGTTAGAGGCTGACAACTTCCAAAGGTCTTGGGTTAAGAAATCTCTCATGCAGAGGGGTTTCCAGTGCATGTAAACGCTCACTCTTCATCCCCTTTGACAGCCTGAGTCCCAGTGCAGACTGGAACACCATCATCTATAGCAAACTACTTAACGGAGCAGATTAAACAGGAAAATGTCTGTTTTACTCGGTTTTGGGAAGTCTATAAACTCTCCAGAAATAAAGGACATCTAAAGAAAAATCCTTCCTCTCTAACAAGACTGAAAGCTTCTCTGTTTAAGTGGTTATAATACGGTCTAGATTTTCTCCTTTGCTGCATCTTACGTGAAGGGGAAACACAATATTTCCTACACACATCACTTTGCCCTTAAACACTAAGGCCACAGAAGGAAGGACAAACACTTTGGCATGGTGCTGCCATGGCAAGGGAGGGCATGTTCCCTCATGAACACCCCAACCATGATGCCCTCAGGGGTTGCCAACCTTCTGGAGGCTGTTGCTGTTGCTCGAGCTGTTTCTTCCTCTTTGCTTCAAGAACTGGGTTTTCATACTGCGTCTTCCGGTTGATGTGGCTGGAGATGAAAGAGAGCGATAAATTAGGAAACCCTTTATGCCAACAGAATGAATGAGGGCCAGGCACGAAACTCCTCTTTTTGAGGAAAGGCAGAAAATACCAAACAAACCCAACAGCAGTGAGTGTGGAGCAAGGCTCTCCTAGTAATGCCAAAAAGAGTATTTAGGAAAACAAGCGGATTCCAGTATTGATATGATGCCTTGAGTAGGAATGACTAATTCCTCCAAATACATTAAAGTAATGATCTAGCTGTGAAAAATGAGATTAAGGTAGAAAAGGTGCTCTGTCTGATTGCATTTCAAAAGACAGGCCTGTAGCACCTCTGCTTTAATCAGATTCCCAGAGGTGCAGTCATTCCCTGGCTCACCAAAGTTAAAAATGAACAAAACAAACAAACCCCAATGACTGGTAATAATATCTGTCAGTGATCTGATCAATGCACACCGGGTGTCTTAAAAATACCTGCAGGGGTGCAGGCTATGAGCTGGGCTCCAAATGAATCAAAATCTATCCAGAATCAGCCACCAGCAAATGCTCCCAGTGAAACCAGCACTTGGTGAAACTTCAGCTGTAGTCGCTAGGCAGCTTTTGACCACTGTGAGATGTTGAGAGCCAATACTTCCTACCAATCTCAGGAAAACGAAAAAAGGCAGCCCAGCCCCAATGGCAGACAAGCCATGCACTCCACAAGAGGATTAACCATCTTATGAAACCAAGTGATGAACACCAGCCACAGATGCTGGGGTGGTGGGGACACGTCTGGGACTCCCTGCAGCTTACGGTTCATCAACTGTTCAAGAGCCATTTTCAGAAGTCATTTTCTGCAGCAGAGGAGCAGGTAGACCTTAGAAAATTATATCAGCTTCAAGCTCATCTTTGTATCCAAAGCAAAGTCTACTATTAAGAACTTGCTATTATATTGTCTTCTATGCCATGTGTCTTTATAAAAAACCCTAAAAACCCCCACATGAACAACCAACAAATTTTTCAGGTAATTGTGATAGAAGTACTCCAGAGGGTTATGCTCAGAATTTTTTTTCTGCCAAAGATCAATATCAAATCGCTGGAAAAATATTTAACTAGTCAAATAAAAACAAGTTAATATGGTCTGTAAAAAACTTCTCCTTTCAAGGTATTTTCAGAAAGTTAAGAAAATTGATAACTATTTTTAAAATGATATAAACTTTTTCATGATACAACTGTGTCTCAATAAAAACTATTATGCAATAAGAGTGCCTGAATTGAAGGGACAGAGACAAATGCTAAAATTATAACCACCTTGCTAGATAGTAAGTAAAATAAAATTATGTCTTATTGCTGTTACTTTTAGATTTAATTCAATGAGTAAGGAGTGCCACAAAACTAATGGGCATGTATATATAAAGTGACAGGGAAAAATGCTGTAAAGACCTCTCGGCATGGCATTTAATAGCTGAAAAATATTCTTGATGTCTTTGGTAAATAAATGTCAAGCCTTAATTACACAGTTTGCTAACCCTGTTTCCCTAGGCACAGATGGTAGGGTCAGAAATGAGCCAAAGCAGACACAAACTGTATTCCATATCTATTCTGAGGACGATCATAAGCCATCCTACTAGACAGGAGTATACACATAATTAAAAATTCATTTCATGGGGTCAGTGATGAAACAGAACTCAGATCTCTGGTTTCCCAAAGGAGCAACTGGACATCTAGATAAAGGAGAAGCTCTTCTAATTCCACAGAGAGTCCCATTAAACCTGTAATTCTATTCCCAACAACACAGCCTGATGCAACAACTGCTGCTGTGGTTGTTTGGTCACACCAGCTTCTCCATTCCTCCTTTTCAGTGTCTGCTGATACATCTGAATTGGTGTCTGCTTTGCACACTCGTATTTTGATCATGGTGCTGTATGAAGGGGATCCAGCTCAGTTAATTGAATACTTGTTAATGTTCTCTGCATACAAGTATTTTGTGAGATGTAGGGACTCCTGCACGCCCCAAACCTGGGTTGCTCCTGTCCTCCTCCCAGGGCACTCCTGTCTCCCCTGAGCCCACTCCCACTCCAGGATGGATGGGGAATGGCCAGGCAGGACTGCCCTCTCCCCACCCCTATAGCATCCTCCAGCCTGTGAGGGGCCAGGGTCTCCTCCTGCTTGGTATGAGGTGCTCCCAGCAAAGCACAGAGCCCACTGTGAGGAAAGTCTTCCTCCACCCAACAGCCACACCAGAACCAGGGAGCAGCACTTACTCTACATAGTAGACACCGTATACGGGATCCTCAATTTTCTCCCAACCAGCAGGCAACTCTGGAAATAGAAAAAGCATTACTGAAGCCTCCAATGCAGTTTTTCTCTGACAGGCAGCTGCAAAACTCATCAGTAGCTCAGGCTTTGCTTTAGACACTTTTCAGAATGATCACAGCTTCCTTTGAAAGGCTGGCACAGCACAGCACAGCACCAACATCCCAGCCTGTGCTCCCTGGGCTGGGTTAACACCTCACTGGGAAAAAGCCCATTCTAGTCCATTTTTTATTTGCTTTTTGCATGAAATGAGCAAATGCTCAATGTTCTGGGCATGTCTCAAGTACCCTCCTGGTTTCACCACCAAGGGCAGTGGCTCTGGATGGAGCACTGCAGGGGAAGTTCATGCAGGCAACAAGCCAGAGGCATTTCAACACCAACCTCTGAAGGTGTGTGAGACTATGGCAAGCAATTGTAGCCCACTGACAGAGACCAGTTTCATCTCCTATACCAGGGCCAAGCCACTCATGCTCACCACTGCCGAAAACAGGAACTTTTTACTCCTTTCTTTGAGATTTGCATTGCTCAGCCATGAGCCCAACACAAAACACATCTTGAAACAGGACAAGGTGAATTTAACATGAACACTCAGCATATAGAACCCACGCAAGTGGCCGGCACACACAGATGTGTTTCACTGCATAGCACTTAACGTAAGAACACATATTGCCATAGTCACATGTAACAGAGATTTCCTTTTTTTAATTAGCATAATTAACAAAAAACCAGTTCTGAAGATGAAATTAACATTTAGAAAATGTATCCACTTTTGTTCCTGTTGATTTTCTAGACTGCAGACAGTACTTCAACTATAATTACTGAATGTATATAAAATCACTTCAACGTCCAACTGAGGGTTATTAAAGCTGCATGTATTACTTAAGGGCCTGATCCTTGTGCCACTCACTTAAACACAGTGTTCCCATTGCCTGTGGGTAACGAAATAATCATGCTATTAACAATACAGAGTGGTGTGTTTGTGTAATACTGAGAAACAACTCATAAAAAGGCTCTACCACACCATGGACTGTGCATGTGTAGTCCCACAGACTCTGCACATTCATTTAAATTTCAAAGAAAGCAACACGGTTGGATAATACAAGTCAAAATACCCCATGCAAATTAATTCTTCAAAATTTATCATGAAATAGTCGACTGATAGCAATCTATGTTTGTTTATTATCAAATGCAAAGATTTATTTTCATTAATGGCACCAATTGCTGAGCCAATACAATCAACAATGGCCCATTAATTAGAATAATGTTGCCATAAGGATAGAAATATCTCCAGACTGGAGAGGAACAGAATCTATACAAACACACATGGACTAATTACTCAAAGTTTATGTTTGTGTTCAGAATTGGCTGGAGATCAGATGAAATCAATTTTCATGGGTTTTGCTCCACATATCCCTTATTTACAGACAAAAGGTAGGTTTTCCATTATTATCATTGTTTTATCCTTATTGGGTTGAACATCTTTGGATTCCTTGAGACATAAGCCATTAAATGCAAGCCAATGCTAACTTTTGGGCATGAAAAAACTCTATAATTTTATCAGCAGATCAAGCGCTTCAGAAATAGCTATTCCTTTATACCCTGCAAGTGTAGGTGAGAAGTCAGAAAGCTAGAGGCCAATCTTGAAAGTCTTTTTGCAAAGGGAACTCTCAGGTTTGCAAAGGAGTCCCATAAGGTGAACACACTGTGGGACTGGCTTCCAGATTTTCAGTGCAATTAAATTAAGACCTAGCATGAGATTGGGAAAATCACAGGTTGTGACAGCCATTTAGCTTGTTGCACTATGGTGAAAGTAGAATGGTAAAGAAATCAAGCTGAGGTGGAAGAAAAATAAAAAGTCAATGAGGGAAGGAGGAAGTAATGCACAAATGCCTTCAAATGAGTTTTCCATCAGCTTTCCTGATCAATGTATTTTGTCTATTTTGGATTATTAAGTGATTTTTATTTTAAAAGTTTAAGCAAATTTCTTTTTCCTGTCTTCTCTTCACAAAAGATTTTGATATTAATTTTTTTTTTTCACTTTTAAAGCATTTTCACAGAAGATCAGAAAAACAGCACTTTCCTAACCCCAAAAATGGCATTATACCAAAATCTTTACAGTTTACTATCTCTGTAGCTTTCTATTTAACGAACATATCTCTACGTTTTCAGATGTAACAATATACAAAACTACAGCTTTTAACACATTTCTTATTGATTACGTAGATGGACTTTCTGACTTCTACAATTTTCTGGAAGTTCTCTAAAGCAAAAAGCAATATTCTCCATAGCCATGTCGCACAGTCAAGCTTCTTAGCTGCTTTATTTATCTCCCTTCTCTATCTCTTCCTGCCAAACTGAAGATGAAGCAAAGCATTAGATTTTATCACAAATACGACATTTCCAAAAACACTTGGCATCATTAGGAGCCTGAGTGAGCCACATGGTTTTTATTTTGGTACGTCCATGCAGCACCCTGCAGTCCCAGAGCATTTGTCAGCAGGTAAATTCAGTGGACAAGTATCTAATTTCACAATTTTAAGCCTGGGATGAATACATGGATTCCTACTGAGATGCTCTAGTATCCTGCCCCACATACAGAGAGGCTGGATGAATTCCTAAAACATTACTTCTCCAACCACGAGGTATTTTAGTTGCATCCATGCATCACTATGAAGGAGCTGGAGAGAACCCCAGCACACTCAGCTCTTACTGCTCTTTGTGAGGCCAGGAGGGTTTCCTCATGCTCATGTTAAATTCTACACTAAGGGGAAATTTGTGTGTCCTTTTGTTCAACCTTCTGTTAAAAAGAGGTGGCCTATTACTCCTTATTCTACATGTCTTGGCAAACAAGCAGCTCTGCAAATCCCCAATTTTTAATTTCCTTATGTTCAGAACAAAAACTGTTGATAAGCTAAGGAGCTAACTATGTGTCACGAACTAGTTTATACTAACCATCAGTTTTCATGCAATGAATTGAGTAATTTGAAAATGTCTTTCTTTACACTGCAACATTTCAACGCTCAGCTCAGCAGGGTATTGACAAGGCTGTGAGCTCAATAAAGCTTATCTGCATTAAAACAAAGGGAACATCTCATGGTGTTCGAGCAAAACACTTGTGTAGGTACGTGCCCGCAGAACTGGGGTCAGGCTTGTCAATTAATGAGTTTCCCTGCATCTGTTTTTTCAGGTCTTCTCTTGCACTAGATCCTGATAGCAGACTGAAAGAAGGGGTCATTTCTAATTTCATTACTGCCTCTAAATTTGTTTTTTTTTCATCCTCTCTCTCATTTTAAGTCACCGTTTGCATAGAGCCTCGTGAGAACCTTCTGCAGGTTGTTGGTGTGCACCCACCTACTTCTGATGTTACTTGGTCTGCTGGATGGACATAACACTCACGTACCACTACAGAGAATGCATTCTTCTTTAAATTGTCCTTTCTTTCAAATTCTTGCTCTAAAAGAAGTTAGGCTTCCAGCATTATTCCAGGCATATTATTCAGAAGAACCACTCCTGGAGCAGTGTTAAAAGTCTGCTGCTCGCTGCTGATGCCGTATCCATCATGCAGAAGCAAGGAGCACAATACACTTACTTGCAAGTCATTACAGAAACCAGAGGTTAATTCCCCAGTAATACAATTCCTCCAGTACACAGAACTATGAACTGTAAGTACAGTCCTTTTTAAAAGCAATAATAGTCCTAGTGGTAATAAAATCCTCTGCAACCTCTTATCCTTTCAGCTTTCCGAGTGCACTAGAGCATAGCTGAACAGAAATAACAACTACCTCCACCATCAGTATAAACACAATGAGCACCACTGAGATTAGATATCAAGACAGCATCCTTCACAAAAAGATGCAGCAAATAAAAGTGTACCACATCGCTGAAAATAATCTGTTTACAAAATCACCGACTGAGGCAGAATTTTCAGCTGCTTCATTCACAAAGCTCAGCAGAAGCATCTGATGTAATACTTAAACTTTCTAAATCACACTCAGGTTCTATTGTCTGGGAAATGTCTTTGTCCCCAGTGAAAAAGCATCGTTAGCTACTTGATTCCAACTTCAGCATCTATAAGCTTTTTCCTGGAGCCAGTGATGCCAAAGGAAAAGCCCTCGACTTCTGCAGGGTCCAGGAGGAAGTGGCTTCAAACCAACTTTGCAAGATTAAGGCCCTCTAGCTTTCTTCAAACTCTCAACCAGTAAGAAAACCACTGCAGATCTGAAGCTAGGGAGAGATTAATGCTAGGGGAGTTTTGCTGATAAATTACGCTTGTTGAAATAAAAAAACTGAAAGATGCAAAATGATACAAAGGAGAAAGTAAGTAATTAAAAGCTTAAAACAGTGCAGTTGAAGTCAAACATCAAAACGAGAGATGGATGATTTACCTAGTTCACTGTCCAGTTCCTCCGTGTGTACCCCTTCTTCTCCAAGGGAAGAGCAGTAAATGAGACAGAAAAAATTAAAAGAAAATTTCAGATACCAGCACCAAGCAAGAAATTCCCTACAGCAAACAGCAGAACCGGCACTAATTTTCTACAGACCAAGCCCAAGCTTTCCATTTATCACACTTCAGTGATCAGAATATTGATGGATCTGATGAAGATAATGAAAAAACTGCTTCTTGCACTCTCAAAACATCTGTATCAATGGACTACTTCCACGTCATGGTTTGATATGGCAAAATCATGCACTTGTGTTGTTCTCACTGTAGTGAGGCTTCTCCCTCAGATCTGCACAGTCCGACCTTCGCAATCCGTTCTGTAGACACATGGATCTATCAGAAGGCCAGACCTGAATACTAATGAAGAAATCTGAGAGGAAAACCTTGCATCTAAATAAGGACTAACGTAGCGAGGTTTTCAAGAAAGTATCTAAATTTATGTGCAAACAAGGTCCAAATGACTTCAATGTCCTACTCAGATGATTTAACATAGACATGAAGTGCCTTGTTTAACTGGAGGCACAGACCCACACTACAGTCCAGATGCACTGGTGAGGCATATATAGGAATGCACCAGTTTTAGCAGGGCACCTGGGACAAAGATCACATAATTTTTCAAAGACACAAAGCCATCAATATTCGCTGTTGCTCCATTTATCATTATCTGCTCCATATTCATAAGTTAACAGTGACACAGATGATTAAAGTATTGCTTAGCCTATAAATAATAATAATGCAGTCTGAAAATGAAAGATGGTGACAAAACAAGAACAAAGATGGTAAAAACAATCTTGGACCTAATACAGCAAAGTTTAAGCCACATAAACGAATGACGGAAGCAACCAGAAAACGTAGAGTCACAATATTGCTTAGGAAAATCTGGACACTCAAAAAACCACTTGCACAACCTGTTTGCAAAATATTCTACCAATAGTTTTTTGGGACCATTAGTGTGAAACACAAATTGCAATTTCCTTCAATACCCTAAACAACTGTGAACAAGCAAAAACTTGTTAGGGACACATATCCTGATGAAGCAAAAACACAAAGCAACTGCAACCAAACAAATCTGAAACGACATCTAACATTTATAAAATCCAAAAACAGGATGGGATTGAGCCCGACAACTCACATGCACACATA
Organism: Cephalopterus ornatus; assembly: GCA_013396775.1. Lineage (NCBI taxonomy): Eukaryota > Metazoa > Chordata > Aves > Passeriformes > Cotingidae > Cephalopterus > Cephalopterus ornatus. Next base: position 94,369 of record VZRE01004774.1, on the reverse strand, counting down.
TCAAACAAAACAGAGGAGTCATCCCACTGCCTTCAGTGGAATGACACCCAAAAGTGACCCTTCTCAAAAACTGTCCAGCTTCTATGATGCAGTAAAACCAACCTCACCTTAGTTTTTTTGAAATATAATTATTCTTATGTGCTAAGCAAGATCAGAGCAGACGAGCAAAGCAGTGCAGTGCACTGCTCTAACTATGAAACAACTCATTTAAACTACTGAATGTTAAAAATATCCATTAATAAGCAACTTGGTGAATGAAGTGAAGGGGTGTGTGGGAAGATGAAATTAGCTGATTTTAAGGAGTTGATAAACAAAAATGCCACTACTCTTCAAAATTATGAACTCAATGAAATACAATAAATAACACCAGCTGTATGTTTCTATTCCCAACAAAATAAATTATTCCAATGTTTGCTTTACAATTGCTAAGAGGACAAGAGAAAGATTTTCCCTTCCATGAGGAGACCTAAAACTGTTTAACAGAGGAGCCTGGCCACCTGTTGTAGCCTCATCCTACCAGCTGCTTCTTGCCCCGGCTGAGAGCACAGCATGGGACACAGTGACCCACAATGGCATGTGCCACCTGTTGGCATCACTGGGGATGTGGATGCAGTGGGAGTGTCACTGGCAGAGAAATCCAGGAAAGCAGGAGGGAGCTTTGCCTGCACACATTTGTTATTATTCGATTTTGTTCCAGTTACGGTGACCCACTGACACATCCACCTGTAGAAGCAGAGCACGGCCTTCCCTAACTCAGCTCCCTCTGCCCGTTCCCTGACAAATGAGGCCAGTTGCCAAGGACATGAAACAGGGGCCAGCTTGGTTTTTGCCTGGGCTTTGCACATCCCTGTGGTTTGAGGGTGTAGGCTGCACTGTGCACTAGGAAGTGCGTGACCTGCTTCATCACAGCAGCCAAAGCTGCACAGGTAAATTCTCACATCATGCAAAATCTCCCAAGTGAAAGGAAGCAGAGGTCGAAAAACTGCATGTGCAAAAACAGTACCAGCAGTTCTGGAGGTCAGAGTTGAACCTACCGCTGTAAATGGATTGAGCTGATTCTTTCCTGAAATAAAACTGCAATTTGTATTGAGGTGATGGACACTAGTAGGAGGTTAATCATATTATGAAAACTAATTTTACAAGGACAGCACCAATACTGATGAAGTAAACCCTTCCATTTTTAAGACATGTCTACTATGACAGCACTGTGGTAGCCAAAATTATGCAGTTGAATACCATCACCTTTCCTGGTCAGTAGGGCAACATTTCCACACAGGTTTAAGTTACTTTCATAATTCCTTTTTTCTTCCAGCATCTCCGAAAGGATGCAAGGAATGAACCTCCTGTAACAGTCCTGCCTGTGGCTGCTCGGAATCGGACAGTGGCTTGCATTTCCAACATCTCAAGGAATACAAAATCTTATCTGTGTAAATTTGCAGTGTCAAAAACCCACACTTTCAAATGGAATTTGTTTTCAGCAATCATAACACTAGATGGACTGTCAGAATTTAACAGTAGAAATGAAGCAATTGAATTATTTCTGCTCAAACAAGGAAATAACCACATAACTCTTTCAACCCATGTACGGCAGGTAGTTGAAGCGCAACACAAATGGATCAAGCAGAGACCCAGTCGCTCCCTCCTACACAGCGATCCAAGGAGCAAATACGTTGGACAGCTTCGAGTCTTGTTCAGCATCAGTGACTTTTCAAATGCCTTTGCAAAAAGAGAGGTCTCTTACTTGTAGCACCTCCTTGATTTTCATTAAATGATCTGCCATCTCAGCGGTTATTTTACATCCACAGTCATTTTACAACAAATAACAGATATTCTCTCTGTGCACTTACTGATAAACCTCTTTCTTAAAGAAAAAAAAAGTCTTTCTGAACACACAGGTTCTTAGAAAGATAGGAGGGAAAGGAAGAAGTTTACCTCGAAATGGACCAAACAGATTATTATTTCACCATTTTTAGTCTCTTACCATCATCTTCACATTCTTCTAGAGGCTTCTGCTGTTTGTTCAGGCACCGTGGATCTAGCCAAGATGTTGTTTTTGTGTTATGGCTGGAAACCAAAAATGGAAATATGACCTTTGTTAACAAACCAGAGCTGAAGTATCCACGACATAAAAGTATATGTCCTCTTTATTATTCAACAGACCTGAAGGCATACTTTTGATCCAGAGAAACAGCTTTACTATTTGGTGGTTTGCAAACTAGTCTAAGATGGCATTGAAAACACAAAGGTAAAAAGTGAAAGCATACAAATCAGCATTCCTGACCAGAAGGAGGCACATGGAAGCTGTAATATCATAAATTTCCAAACTTCTGGTTTTAGTAGCTTGTTCTTTTTAATTCCAAGAACTGTCTCTAAGCCAAAGACAGAAGTTTCCCTTCCTCCCTAGACTATGCAGTGACCTTTTTTCCTACAGAAGACCTTTGACATGTCTAGGGTTGACCTAAGCATTAGTAAAAAACAGTTTCCAGAGAAAACTTTATAATTACAAAAATAAAAATGTTCTGCCAAAGCCTTTGATGGAAGTTGAACAGCTTTACTTTCAACTCTTCCTTTCTACAAGTCCCCTGACAGTATCATGATGCCAGTCCCAGTGGTGAAGGCTGCATAGTAAACAGGTTTAAAATACATTTCTCTAGAAGTTATTTTCTCCCATTATTTCATTTGTATAAGCAGACAATCTGGTAATATAATGCCTCTTCTACAACCTGGTGTCATCTTAGACACAACCTGCAAAGACATCCCTCCGGTCCCTGAGGTATCACTTATCTAGCTTAGCCTTTAGCACTGCTTAACAGTTTCAAGTTTCAATACCATAGTAATGCTATTTACTGCTCCTTCAAGGTCTCAAAGAGGTTTACAAACTGAACTTTAGCCTCACAACAGTCTCATGAGGGCTCTGTAATGAGGGCCGTGATCCCTGAGGAACTAACAACGGACCAGCAAACTCGTATTGTACTGCAAGAAAAGGGGACTGCCCTGCTCCTGGGAACTGAGTGAGTAAATAAAAGGTCCTTGTTTTACACATCCTACTACCCGGCCCTCCCAAGGAAGGATGAGCAAACGTGTTTAATCCTTATGTATGCTTCAGAGCAATTAATCGCCAACTAGAAAACTGAATGGCAGAAATTCAGCAAGGCAGGCACATTAACAGCAATAAAGCAGAGGGGGTCTGCCAACTTATAAATAAGCAAGTCTGTAGTCTAGCTGAGAAAGAGGGCGGTGGGAGGAGAGCACTAGAATATTTGCATATTTCTTGGAATTTTGTCTCACTAACCAAAGGCTCACAACGGTGTAGTTTGCTGAGGCACAGAAAATTTAGCTAAACACCTTTCAGATCATACACTCAGAGGCACAGCATTGCGCTATACCTGCAACATGCACAGATCTACACGCAGGGTAACGAGGGACTGGGATACACTGGGTAATGAAAATCCCAATTAAAGCACCAGAGAAACATATGTCAAAAGCCAAATTGCTTCAGCTACAAGACAACAAGATTGGTTGTCTAACACACAGCTCTGGCCCCACTGGACCCGCACTGGTTCTGTGCAAGCAGCTTAGGTGCTCTCATGCTGCTCCCTTCAGCACCATGGCTTGATACCCAAAATGCCTTAGACATTGGTACAGACACCTGAGCCAGCCTGGGTCCACACAGCTCATTAGCCTCGCTCTTTTAATTTGATACAAATCAAACTAAATGGTTTCCAGGCTCAGGGTGTCCTTAGAATTAACAGAACTGCAGTCATTCAGTGCTGCATCCATGCTAACACGTTCGTGCACTGAATCAGCCCCATGTGTACGTTCCCCCAAACTAGTCAACCTGCACTGCAGGGAGGGAGCAGCTGGTGCTACCAGAGCTTCACATCAGACAGGCAGTTGTGTACACAGGCTACATTTTCCCACCACATATATAATTCTCCTGCAAAAGGTCTGACAATTTATTTAAGGTGTTACAGTCCTGCACTGCTAAAAGAACACACTTAGAGAACACAGCAGCCAAGAGGATGGGTTTGGGGAAATCAGTGGAAGAACCTCTGGCTGAAGCACCTATAAGGAAGGACAGCAGGGGCCCATGTGGGATCAAAAAGGGGAGCAAACGACTGCTTGGGCAGCACTTAGTGCTCATCATCTGTCCTCCTCCAGGGAGGAAAATGGCAGGCTGGAAGGGGTATTACTCAGGCTATGTTCTGTATATAAAGGCCAAAAAGTACGTCAAGGAACGAGGCACCCTGAGGACACAGTGAGGGGCAGAATGCCCTGTTCGGGCTAATGTACACATTTCAGTTTCATCTGATGAGAATTAGCACTGTGCCTTCTGGACTTTGGCTTACACTAGGGGGTTGGTGGAGCCTCTTCAGGTAATTGAGAACGCCCTGGAAAATGGCCTTTTTTACATTAGCCCTCCCCCAGTTGGGGAAGGGCTGCTGTGGTGCTCTCAGTCATCCCAGCTCCTCAGATCTTCTGGCACTCTTCTCTAATGTGCTCCACCCCGCCACTGCAGCCAAGGGAAAACCTGCTCTGATGAACCTTTTCATGGCCCTGTCCAAAAGTTCCCTCTCTTGATGACGAGGCAGGACTGCTGGCCCTTACTGCCCTGATCCAGTATAACTCTCCAGAGCACCAGAGGAGCAATTAGTAGAGAAGGTTCTTCTGCACTAACCAGTCACTGGCTTCTGGTACACAGAGGATCTCAGGTTCCACAATTGCATTAAACAGACCATCAAATCCAAAATCAATTCCTCGCCCCCTCCTCTACTTTGGCAGCTAAGGGCTTGAGTTTCAAAGGCTAATTGAATGTTAATGTCTAGTTAAGCTCTGTGCAAGAACTCTCTTCCACTAATAGGCCCTATTTTATAAGTTACTCCTATCTCAATAAATTTAGACAAGTATAATTAGAGACTATTATTTATGGCATGAAAAAATCAATATCATCATAAACCTGCTGACAGCACTCAGCTCTTAGGCAAAGACTGCAGAGCACAAGGTACTTGTGTTTAAAACTTACTGTGCCTACTCTGCACTGAGCTATTCCTTCTGCAAGCCACTGGAGCCCATGAACACATTTGGCCCATTTGCTCTGAGGACGGGACAACACACAAAGTCCATCCCTGGCTCTGCTGCTGCCTGCACACAGGAATTGGAGGAATCCCCTTCCGCCGCATTACGCACAGAGGCAGGTGCCAGAAATGAAGTCTCAGCCCTTTCAATTAGGAGCTTTCATTCCACCCATGAAAGCAACTGGTCCGTATTTTATAAGTGTCTGTTGCTTTTGTAACTACCCTCATAAAGCAAGCAATTCCCACTGCCTTTGAACTCAGGAGTAATTTGGATGTTAATCCAGTCAGAAAATGCAAACCCCCTTCCGAAGCAGTAAAGAACAGCAGCTCTGCACCATAACTGTATACACTAAATATTTAATACACACGCATACACACGCAAAATGCATCCATGGAGGTTTACTTATGCCCAGGGAGAGGGAGAGAGATGGAATTAGAACAACAAAAATGTGCTTTACTCTATAAAATAGACTTCTCCGTTCTCGGTGTAGGCCATCTCCCAGTTTTCCGGCAGAGGACCTAGGTTATCCTCGGCAGAAGGAGGTAGGTATTGAGGGAGGTTCTGAGATGGTTCCGTGGTGGGAACGTTGGTGTGGCTATCAATCACAGACGGTGGGGCTGTCTCTCTCACGATATGCACGTTATGCTCGTCTTGGTCACCAGACTCTGCTGTGGAATAAACAAGCACAGATAAAAGTGAAAATCAGTCTTTTTCTCCTCCTGTTTGCTCTTCCAGGTTTATCCTAGCAGTCTTCCTCTCCTCGCTTTTTAATTCACAAGACACAGCAACAGCTGAACTGAGGGCAGAGCCTCAGCAGTCTTCTTGCCAGCAGGGACGAGCTTGCTTTGCCCACACACACTCTGCCAGCCAGACCCCAGCCAAACAAATCAGGAGCTGTGATCAGCTCCTGTGTTCTCTCTCACAGGCCCTGCTGAGGTACCAAATTCTTCCAAGCTGTTTGAGGCCAGGGCTTACTGATGTAGATGAGTTCAACGGGCTTTTGAGCAGGCTTACAGGTTCACTCCTGCTGTGCCAATTGTGGGACAGGGATTAGGAGAATAAAATTTCCTGTTTGAAGAATGATCAAAAGGGGAGATTTTTACAAATGCAGAAGGTTGCCAGAAGCTCAAAGTCAACAAGCTAATGGTGAATGTCTTCACTGCAGTGCGTTATTTTAAATTAAAAATTAAAATGGATGTCAGCACTGCATGACATGTCCACATGTTGCTGCTCACCAGTGCCTGTTCTTGCTATCTGAGGAGGTTTATTCCATGGCTCATCACTATATCCTTCCAGTCAAAGTCAGTCAGGAGTATTTTAAGATATATTTGGCCCTTCTCTCTCTAAGGAAACATTTCTGATGCTTGTATCTATGCAGCTTTGAGCTGTATCTATGAAACACTGCTGCTCATTCCCTCCATCCCTAATCACCGCAAATGCTCCCCAGTAAACAGGTCTGTGCCCCTAATTCCTTCACAGAGAGGTTTCAGCAACAATAGACAAATTCTAAAATCAACCCTGTGTCTCCCAAAGGGATTTTTTCTGGTTCTTGCAGGTATTGAAAATTTATGGCAGTACATCCCCTGAGAATATCAGTACAAGCAGCAGTCAACACACTGAGCCAAAGACTGAGAGATCAGTGTCACTCTCTGCCAAGTCCCCATGGAGTGGGGCTCCACACACAGCACCTCAACCCTGCTCTCCAGACCAGAGACCATGGACATCCTCCACTCACATCCCACAGCCTTGGAAATAGCTCCTGCACTACTCTAATCTGTGTGCTGCCACTACCAAAAGACAAGATACTGAACAGAATAAACTGGGAGAAACAGGAAGAAAAATATCTATACCAGTACTCTCAGTGCCTGCTTTCCAGCCTTCCTGGCATTTGATATTTTTAGGTAGGAGATGACAAGATAAAGAAGCATGAATGAATCATCGCCAGCTTAAAACTGAGAGTATAAACATGCCAAAAATCTGGAAAACACAAGTCACTGAGAGGTCTTCTAGGGAAGCAGGAGCATTTTAATATGGCTAGCACGCTTACATGTGAAATAAGCATAAGGAATCACTTTGGTATATGAGAAATAACTCTTTTCTTGATTCTGTGCCCATTTAATGAAGGCAAGGGGCCAGGGTGTGATAACGTTGTGACAAATGAGCTGCATCTTCCAGTATTTCATCTTGTGAAGGAAAACAAGGAAGAGAAATGATGCTCAAGTTACTTCAGAGGCACCAAACTGAGATGGGCAGCAAAGAAATCAAACAGCATCTCCCACCAGCTACCTCCCAAAAACAGACTCCTATGACAAAGGCTGAGGCTGCTGCCATGTCACAATTCAGTTCTTGAAACTAGGCTGAGAAAGCAATGCTCTACGTGCTAACAAATACTAGAACTGAGGACATGGGGAAGAGCTCTTGCCCCTCATGGCTTCACAAACTTCCAGTAGATTTCTGTGGAAATTCAGTGGATCTCCAACAGTGTTGTGCTCTGAATCTGCCCGCACAGCACTTGACTTTAGACTGCAATGGTTTCCAGTGATCTTTAAGCTGGTGCTTGATGGCAGTCATGGGGGGACTGAGATCTGTGTTCAGCAGGACACAAGGCCTTCACAAAACACAGAGCTTGCACCCAAGTTTCAGATCTCATTCCTGCAGCAAGCAGCCCTCAATTTGCTGAAAGGTTCCTTGGAGAAGAAGACCTTGTAACTGAATGTGATGGGCAGCTCTCGATGCACAGAAGGGGATGAGCAGCAACATATTTAGTAAGCAGCAATAATTAATTTCAAATGTAATTCCAGTTGAGTCATTCCATACTGTTTATAACTGTCAACTACAGCTCAACTCTTCCTTGACCTTTCTGCAACTAATGGATTTGAACCTTTGCACATTTCTTTCTCATTCAGCTCAATCCCACAGGGCCTTTTTGGAAGGACACAACTGTGCGTGTGGTCGTTCACACCTGGACATCTTCTGTTCAGATGCTGGCCAGCTCTGTTTGAGATTTGACAGCTTTGCAGAAAACACATTAAAAACAACACACCCCCTGTCAAAACACACTCCAAAACCCTTCCCCACGTATCCTAACTGACAGATCGCGATATTTTTGCTTTACCTGTGAAGCTACTGCTCATTTCAGGTACATCATCCTCTTCCTCATTCTCTGTATGCACTATGCCAGCATTTTGCATATCATTGTAAGACTTGGTTCGTTTTGGAGTCGACTGCTTGGAGCCAGACTGCAGGTTTTGCAAAGCATCGGTGGAAGTCACTTTCCCACTGAGGGGCTGGCTGGGAGGCTTGGGCGTTCCATAATAGTTACCTAGGCAATAGAGACACATTTGCATCTTCACAAGAGAACAGTTTATAGCAGCAAGATTTCTATTTTCTCTTCTTTACGGTTCCATTAAAATTTCTGCCCCTCCCCAGAAATAAGAAAACAAATAAGCTAGCGCACGCCATTCCCATTTCTGGGGGTGCATATTTCATCTCTACAGTAGACACAGAAATATTTCTTCCCCTTCCAGTTATTCTTGTCGAATCTAAAAGGAGAAGCAATGGTTGCATTGTTTAGGTGCACTGAGCGTACATGGGCTAAAACAAAAGGCAGTCATGGTGAATAGCAAAACTTCATCTCGTTACATCTGAATTTCAATTAGTAGCCTTTTTACATGTGTGCACCCACACAATGCTGTGGCAGATCTGGAGTGAGCCCTGCAGAAAATAAAAAATTCATGACTGCTATCACCAAGAGAAGTGATGAAAGGCTCGATGGCCTGCTTTAATACACAGGTTCTTTTAGGGGGATGCTGCATTCAGAAAGCAAAAACTACTCTCTCTCTCTCTAAAAGAAAACTTTGTCAGAGGAGAGAAAAGACAAGATACCACGTGGCACTGCTTTCTTCAAAGAGGAAATTCAGCAGTTGGGTCAACTTGGGTAGAAGTGAACAACCAGACCTTAAAGTTAAACTTGAGGGAACAAAGGTGCACCAACAGTCACACAAACGCACAGCTCTCAGCCATCACCAACTGTGATGGAAACAGAGCAGAGTGCTCCCCTGTCATTTTAAATGACTGTGGAAGAAACACAGAATAAGTGCAGGTTCACTGATGCCAGAACCACATGGAGGTATTTCACTGTCCCTGTTTCACTTCACCTCCATGACACAGCACTGCTTCATTTGCCCTGAAACACTCCACAGGAGTGGAATCTGGAATCTATTCCTGCAGCACTTAGTATTGTTACAGCAAATCAGACCTATTGCAAGGTAAATCTTTTATTTTTTACACAATGTTCCGCTATATATAACAGTTTTACATAAAACTACCCAAAGTTTTCCCTTTCAGGAATTATTGATAATTTTTGTTTGCCACCTTTGGATTCCAGGGGTAGACTTAAAAATTATCCCTATATCCTCTGGCATGGTAAAACATAAAGAATGCCCTCCCCTACAGCTTCAACTGTGAAAAATTCTTCTCTAAAATATACCTGTACACTTATTTACACTCTTCCTCAATCTCCATAGGCTATGTATAACCTGAGAGCATTATTTTTCAATTTTTCAGTACCTATTTTCTCAGCCAGTGTGGGAGATGATCGTGTTTGAGACCATCTAAGGAACCTGAAGGTGCACAAGTCTGTAGGACCTGATGAGATGCATCCACAGGTCCTGAGGGAACCTGAATAAAGCTGCTGCATCACTTTCCATCATATTGGAGATGTTGTGGCAGTCCGGCGAAGTTCCCACTGACTGGAAAAGGAGGAACACAACCCTCCTTTTTAATATAGGAGGATCCAGGGAACTACAGGCCAGTCAGTCTCACCTCTATGCCTGGCAAGATCTTGCAGCAGATCCTCCTGGAAGGAAGATCATCAGGACCCATCAGCAGCAGGAATCACCCTGGCTTAGACTGGCAGAGTCCATCTGGGAAGACCACTTTGCTATCTTTCCCCCTCACTGTCTCCCATGAGGTGAGGGAGTATTTCTTACTGAGCTGAAGCTGGAGAAGTCGGAGCAGCTCCTCCCTCCACGCTCTTACAGCCGGAGTACTAGGACAGCGACACGTGCAGGTTTGCCTTAGCAAGGTGTGTCCCAGCCCGTACACAACGTCGTGGATTCAGCTGCACAGGAGCAGCAACGCTCCGCAGTGCTTTCATCTTCTGTTCATCATTTCAGAATCTTAAATGTACATTGATGCATAATTTATGGGGGGAAGGAAATTACTTCTTCTGCAAAGAGCCTGTAATGGGTACAGAGGCTCCGCAAGCAGGTTGCAGTCTCTGCTAGAGAAATAATTCTTATGCTCCACATACTGTAGGACTATTTTATACAAAAAGAGGAGGAATGGGGGAGAGAGAGTGCAAAGGGAAAATACAAAGGTAGGAGGGCAAACAAAAAGGACAATTAACCCTGCTCCTATCTATCCTCTTTGGCATTTCTCATGAACAATGATGCTATTCTGGTATTTCGGGGTCTTTTTTTTTTAGGTTTGTTTCTTTGTTTTTCCAAGGGGGGAAAAATGCGTTTCTTAAGGATATAAACTGCTAAGCAGAGAGAGCCATGTGTGTGCCACACACGTGAAAACAGCTTTTATTTATGGCACTGCACATCACTATTTTGTGGTCTGTTGTAAATGGTTAAATCATTTAGGATGAGTGCAAGAAAGTGAATGAAGGGGATATATAGATGTTAATAGTATGAGTTTTATTTCCCCTGGACAAGAACATAGCACAGATGTTACCAGTGCTCTTCCAATTACCGAGAAATATATATGATTATATCTTTGAATTTTGTTCCTCTTCAGTTCCTCTAGCAACAGCAAGGCTGGAGTTCCTAACAGTCCACGGAGAGCTATTCCTCAGCAGAAAAACAGGCTTCTCTAAAGTATTTCAGATTTTCTTACACAGAAATCACTAGTCATTTTTCAACCAGCCATGGTTGTTGACACTATGATATTTTCCATGAAGACAGTGTTCCATCTTAGAGGATCCCTGTAAGTACACATGAGCATATAAAAAGAGCAAATATGAATTTGAAACTGAGCATAGCTCTGCATGTGTGGGTTTTATGGGAAATGCAGCCATTGGGGCTGAACTTTTCTTTTTTCTCCACAGGAGGCAGATTAAGCCTGAGTCAATATTCTAAAAAAAATCACAGCTCTTCCTTCAGATTCACACAAGGACAAACAGGCTGGGGAAATAACCCAGCTCATGATGAAAATCTTCAAAAGAATGTTCCAACCCAGCTTCCAGGTGACATGGAGAATGAGAGAAAATGGAAATACTATTTTTTCCTCATAATTGTTGGATGCAGTCAGACCTATTTCTCTTCTCTTAGAAGTTATTTTTGAAAACGTGGCACATGGGCCTGGATGTGGGGGCAGACACACTATTTGGGGTGGCTGGTACCTAAAATTATCATCAAAACTCATGTTTCATCCTAGAAATTGGAAAGAGAAAATATTTACCCTGTGACTCAGAAATCCAAACGTGCCCCATCAACAACAGTGAATAGCCCAGCAAGAGTTTTACAACACTCAGACTTGACATTATTCGCTCAAATTAAATCTGCCAATGTTTACGAAAAAACATACATTTAAAAATATTCTTTAACTGTGTTTTGTGAGCCACTTGTAAGCCTAAAGAAGGGGCTAACTCCACAGCCAGTGTAATTTGTACTGAATATCCAATCAGCTCTAATTATTAACAGCATGTTACATGTGCATACACAAGCATCTGTCATCCCAGAGGATCCCAAAACATTTTCTGAAGTCAGCACAGTAGATGAGGCAGGACTCCCCAGGGTGCTGAGCTCAGGTGAAACTCTGCAAAACTTCTGAGGACTGTGACCCCAACAGGATGTCTCAAAGCTGGAAAGGAACAGCCTGTCTCCCAGACAAAGGAGATTTCCTGAACAAGGAGGCAGGAAACCCTCCACTTTTCTGTGGAAATGCCAGTTCTGAAGCAGCCAGCATGGCATAAATGGCACTTTCCCATGTCTAATTCCTATGGGAACGGGGCTTCTAAGTTTACCCTCTTTTCAATCCCATTTGAATCCTGCCTACAGCAACTGAATTAATAGCTAATAACAATGCATTCACTCAGCAGATGCACATACCATTAACTGAATCCCTTGTCATCACCTTTCACTAACCCTTATTTTATTCAGTCCCTTGGTGCTTAATACTTATTTAACCACAACCGAAGTTCGATGGCAGCTTTTGCAGCCAAATCCATGACTTAATACATTCACTCTTAAAGCCCCACTCAGGACAGCGGACAAAAATAACAATAATGATGAAAAAGAAAACCAACCAGAAGAGCTATTTGGAATGAGTGGGTTTCTTTTCATCTCCTTATCTCCAAGTGTCGGCAGCTTACACATTTTAGCATCATGCACAGTAATTAGACTTTGGTAACAGCTTATCACAACAATAAGACAAGTTCTCATCATCATAACATTCTTCCTCTGCCAATTCAAGCAGTGATCACAATCAATGAAAGTAATCTACAGCAGCTTCCACCCTGTCCTGCAGTTTCTGAATTAAAGCAATGCTGTCAGCCAAGAGAACTTTCTTTTTAAGTTTTAGAGACCAAGTGGTAACGGAGAATTTGCTTACATGTCAAGATAACAAAACATTCTTATTAAATATACACCTGGTGGGAAGTAAATTCACAAACAACCCTAAGTTGTTTATGTCTCTTGGAATTTGAAATGCAGTTCACAGAAGTACGCCAACTAGCTATCCCTAAGTAAAATAACTACAAATCTATTCCATAAAAACTTTTGCCGTTCGCTGTTAAATTTAAGTTGAGTTGAAAGGGCTCCATCCAGCCAAGATGCTGTTTTTGGAATGGACAGAACTGCACAAGAACAGAGACACAATCTAACAGGTTCAAAAGTGGTTTCCTTGTGGAGAAGGAAGACCCTGGAGGCTGCTGGGGTGGGGACAAGGTGGCAGAGCTGACACGGAGAGGTGGAATAAGGCAGAGGAGCTGACTGCAAGGTCAGGCATGAGTTTCACCATTAATCCTTATAGCACCACATCCATTGAAGAATGTAGTCCCAAACCATATATTTGAGTTACTTTAATCTGTAGGTGTTTGCTCTGCAGCTCTTCTCTTTCCTGGTGTGAAGAGATTTATGCCTGGGATTGGGAGTGTATGTGTGTCTCAGAAAAGGACCAAGAAGAGTTCATGCAGTTCTGAATTTACTGATGCCTGCTTGTGAAGCCTAATTTCGCAATTACAAAAATCCCATGAAACTCAAAAGCCTCTGTGTAGCACAGAGGACCCTGCATCCATGGGAAGTCCATCTGATCTTCAAAGTGACCACTCTGTGTTAACAAGGACTCCATTAATAGCTCATGTTTTAAAAAGCAGTTCATAGCTTACTGTCTTGCTGCAAATGGGTATTTCGGGAAATAAACTTGGAGATAAGCAGCAAAATTAAGCAAGGCCTTGACACAAAGACTTGAAATGCAATTATTAATGTAATTGTTTTCTTTTCTGAGACACAGCTCTTCTCTGCACTGTACAAGAACTGAAACAATTGACCCTTAATTTTAGCAGAAGAGCTTCTGCTCATCTAATCCACAAAGAGTGCTTGTGTCTGATTAACACAGGATGAATTGGTTCCTGGGAGCAGAGCTCCTGCCACAGTGTTTTGTCTGTTCTCTTCCCAGATCACATTCTGCTACAGATTTCCACATTTAGATGACAGATCTGGCTGCTGTCTGTGGGATTCACCTAGCTGCAACTGCACATTGATTAGCAATTGCCTTGAGGAAATTCAGAGTATCCAGGCAACCAGGAGGAGGCCACGGATACAGCATCTGGATCGGAAGCAAAACAGGCAATGAAGGAGATCTCAGAGAAATTAACCTACAATACAATGCATTTGCTTTTAACAGCAGATTCTCTGTCAATTTTTGCAGTTATTAACAGTGAGATTAACTGAAAGATCAGTTTAGGTTTCCTGTTAAATATGTCAAACTGTTACAATCTGCAAATTTCAGTTTATGTCTGAAATTTAAAATATACTCCAATTAGTGTCCTAAAGGCAATGGCAGCATGGGAGAAAGTCACCTACAGAACAAATCACTCTTACTTATTCTGATTTTTTCTGTGTTGAGATATTGCTAGGTATTGCAACATGCTACTGTTAACACTCAGGTACAGCTGCATCCAAGCACATTTAATGCATGGAAAATTCCTAAAACAAAGCAATGATACTTAAATAAATAAGCAGTAAGGCTTTGGTAGCATGGCTCATGATGTGGCTATGGAAGCTCAGAGTATTTCATGAGACCAGCTGTATTATACCAACTGCTATATTCACATGCAAATAGATTAAAAAAAGATCATAGGGAACGTAAATGAGCATGTGTTTGTGGATGGTATTATGCAGAAAACAGGAGAAGCAGCTGGAAACACCCTACCTAGCACAAGGATGTAGGAATAAAGAAAATACCATGTCAAGCCACTGCAATATGCAAATACTTAAACATTCATATATATATATATATAATCCCACCACAAGGATGTGTCCCACTAACACCTTCCCTCTGCGGAAGGTGGTGTGTGTACGGCAGCTCACAGTGAGCTCTGCAGTGGCTGGGAAATGCCACAGCCTGTGGAGGCTGGGCTGCCTCTGCAAAGAAGGAGCTGGGTAATGCCAGTGAGGAGCAGCTAATTCTGGAGCCCCAAGAACACCCACTACCAAAAAACAACCCCAAAATGTGCCTGGCTGCCATCTATCAATGGACTACCAGGAACAGCCTTCAACACATCAGACTGTGGTTAGAGAGCAAATGATACCTTAAAATAACCTAAACTCTAATTTAGGAAAACAGCAACTAATTCACCGTATCTTTTTTTTGCCAGAGGTGTTTGGGAACCACCTTTTCCCCAAGGTTTATGTTTTAAAATGCATGACTGCTAATGAGCAATTTCTGACAGAGCTCACATTGGAAAACTTCCTACTGAAGGTGCAGAGAGAGAAAAGCTGGTGAGGAATGCCACAGGAAATTCAAAGCCTCTCTAAACCCCGATCAGATATTTGAATATTTACTTTTAGAGAACAAGAGTTACTCAGGTACCACTTTAGCTGTTTGTAGAATGAGGCATTGTTATCAGATGACACTTCAGTACAGCGGCACTCATGCTCAACACTGATAATCATGCACATACACAACAATGTGTTGCCTTTTTTTTCTGTACTACTGGTTTAAAAAAATAACAAGGAAAAAAAAAGCGAAGTATAAAAGCCAAGGATAGAAGAGGAATCTGCAGTGCACAGATGTTAATACGTGGATATTGGACATGATACATTAAAATAGTGCTAAAGGAGCAGTTATGATTTATTGAGTCAGTCTGTAGCAGGGAGACAATAATAAGCGGATCTTATCTCATTAAGTGGAACATGTAGTTCCTCTGCATGTGCATCCCCTGCATCTGCCACCCTTACTCGCCCAGTCTTGCTGTCATGTTTCTCCTGCCACAGACACAGCTCGCATTTCAAGGTTGGACCAAGTTGCTGAGACCCACAGGCTGCGAAGGCACCAGAAGCCCAGCAAAGCAAATCCAGCCATTTTGCTAAAGCAGCTGGGCGAGTGGGGCTGCTGCAGAGAAACCCAAGGAGAGCCAGCACATCAGATAAATTAGGCTAAAGGCATCTTGATTTGAAGCATGTTGCTGAATACACCTCTCTAGTTCAGCTGAAATTTTAACTGCGCTATTAACGTAATTTATTACACTCATTAAGTACCACAATCGGAGACCTTGTCTACAATAGCTAGTTTTATACACTTTTAAAATGTTAGCAAGTCACCCCATTACATCTTAGTCATGAGACTAATGCAGATTACTTATTACTTCTCTTGGCAATCACATAACACTTGTCCCGAGAATGAAAGATGATGCCTTGACAATAATATGCTATAATGTAATAACCCTTCACATGTTATAAAGTGCAGCACTTTTTCTTTTGAGGATCACTAAGTGCTGGGCAGGCATTCATTAATACAGACTCGCCAGACCCTGGTGATACAGCCATCCCCATTCAAAATTCAGCCACCACACCAATGTCCCCGTGTGCCTCTGCACAGCTCCCATGCCCACTGCTGCCTTCAGCACAGCCCTCCCAAATACTGTCGCTTCCACTCTCTCCCTCCCCCTTGCAAGAGCCGATAGCTGCAGCCACAGGCTATCTGCTGTAATATTAATAAAGGGAGAAAAGTAAGTGTTGTTTTAATATTCTCCAGGCCAGTAACCTGAAGTATGGAGCAGTTACCTGATATGCCCAGGGCCACTCAGCAGATGGGGAAAAAATGGGAATAAAATCTGGAAGTGGTGGCTCTGCTCAAAACAGCCCTCCCTCGGGGTCCCTGTGAGAGACCACAATTCAAACACAGAAGTAATTGCTAAATAATTAGTAACCTACACAATTACTTCCATGCATCCATCAGTATTTTCTGCCCTGAAGGAGCAGTCAATAAAAGCCTGAGATTACAATTATGGTGGTTTCCTATCCACCAGAAGGCCTAGACAGTGTGCAGCCTAAAAAGACTTTTCCTTCCTAATGAGCATTGTCAATGGGAATTTTTAACTGGCTTGAGTGTGTTATGTGCAGCTTTACCAGCACCCACGTGGGGCAAAATCACCAACACTGGTGCAGCATTGCAGCTTGGGGTGCGTCTTCCAGGGCTTCAGCTCCCGCTGCTGGATTCATGTGATCCACAAGTAGCTTTCATTAGGGGAAGAAAGAAGATGTTTCTGGGCTTTACGGTTAAAAATCAGCATGTTAAAACTGGAACTGAAAATCTCAGGAATTAAGGCTTGCCAACATCCCCTCCCACCTGAACACAATTTTTTGAGCCTTTTGGGCGCAGAACACACCAGGGAGGTGACAGGTGACCAGAACAGCAGCTGCCCTGCCTGCTCTGCATTCACCAGGATGTGAGTCAAAAGCTGCCCAGAGGAACCTATTTGCAGTGCACCAAAAGAAATAATAATGACATTACACAGCCCTGTAGGTTGGCAACACCTTTTTTGTCCTGTTCAGCTTGCCCTTTCTCTTTTTTGAAATTAGAGCACTTTCAAAATCCAGGTTGTTCTTTCAAAACTTGATACACACTCCTACTCTTTTATGGTTTCCAACTGTTTTCTTCTGCTTGTTCTTTATTCTTTCCAAATCAATAGTACTTGTATCAGCATCAGAGACCTGTGTATTACCCCTCTTCTGATGGCTCCCTGTTTTCCAGTCTTTCTCCCCAGAAGTTCTCTTCAATAACTTACTAAACAAATGCTTGTGCTATGTTTTCTCCTGCAAGGTTTTTTTCTGTCTCTGCAATTGTTTGATTCCTACTCAGTACAATGGGTAAAATTATTAATAATAAAAGCCATGCATTAAAGGTATTATTTTATTGTTCTTCAGGGAGAAAGAGAAGATTATTTCCTTATGTTGGGTTTCATCCCTCTGGTTTAGCATAAGCCATTACTGGTCAAAAATACAGCCAGCTTCATCATGGTGGTACATTAAAAAAAAAAAAAAAAAGGCAGCAGCAAGATGCAGCATAAAACAAATTATAATTAATCTAAGACTGTAAAGCTGGACAGTAACAGAGACTTGGACATTAAAAGTCTAACTTATTTTGTGGTCTGGGTTTTTTGGCAGATTGTTGGGTTTTTTTAACAGACAAAATTGCTGGTGATTGCAGCATTGAGTCTGAATCACACCATCTCCAAGATCTAATCAAGATCAACACTGTCTTGATCAATACAGTTGTAAAATAAGATTTCCAAAAAAAGTACAGCAAAGCCATTAAAGAAATCTCGGAAGGCAGCAAAATAATTTCTTGAAGCCGTAAGTGAAAAATGAACTCTATTTATTTCACATTACAATCAAATAGTAATGTGTCTTGATGCATATGTGCACACATGCATCATCATTATTTGCTTTATTCTTATTGATTTTTCCTTCCATGGGCCAGCACTCCAGAACCACAATGCACCAGCATCACTGATGCCAACAGGGAAAGAGGCTTCTCAGCACTTCTGACAAATCATTCCTTTAGAGTTCAGACACTTCTATCACCCACAAAAATGAAATACACATTAGACTTATGAGAAATCAACCTTATCTTCAGCAACTCAAAAGGAGCAACCCATGAAACCTAAACAGTTTAGCTGCTGCTGCATATAATCACATAAGCAATGAAACGACCATGTTATAACTGTCCCAGATGGACACAGCATTTCCTGAAAACTAATTCCCAGCATATCCCAGGAGCCAGCTTACAGACAGTTACCCATTTTGTCTTTCCAAGTGGAAAGGTCACCAGAACAAACGCGATCAGGAAGCAATGGCGAGGCCGTTCAGCTGATCTATTTCGAGCACCATGACAAAGAAAACTAATTTAGTGTTATAATTAGAAACACGGAGAGGAAAAAGCTCATTTTGGAGAAGAGCTGCTGCTGGAACGTTAGCATTGGTGCTGATGGAGCTAATCAGCTCAGAGAGGTGGAAGAGTGAAACCAAATTATACATTTAGCATCTTCACGCAAACCAGGTTTGACACTGCAATTGTCTGCAGTTGGGAATGAGCACAAGGTTTAAAGGTGCCCTTAAAAGGGAGTTTTTAAAGAAGTAGACAAACAAACAGTGTTTCAGGACTTTTTTTTTCAGATCTTTAAAAAACAAAACCACATGTCACAATCTTTCCTGTTCATGTTTGATAACTACCTTTCAAAGACTGCTGGCTATTTGTGTGTAGCTCATATTTTTAAATGTATTCCATATTTCTTATTATAAAGAATATTAAGTCTGCAAGAATAAGGCTTTTTCAATCTCTCATAATAACAGAGTCCCATTAAACTTCTTGCAAATGGAAATATGACACAAATGAGCTGAAGTACACTGGAAGGACTTTCAAACCTCCAAAGTATTTCTTTTCATTGTCTTCTCAAAAGGTACATTTGAATGTTCTCCAGAGGAAAAAAAACAAACCAACACACTCCAAAAGGAGTTTTCAATTTAAAGGAAATATAGATTGCAGGTTCAGTTACACAAATCCTATTGTGTACCCAAATATGGCCCATTTGCCTGGCATTTCTCTGGGAGTCAAAGGTATCTTTTTCCTGCTCTCACCCTGGTTACATTTCAATGCCCCTTGGCTGCATCACTGCTGTTGTTCGCAAAGCAGTGCTTTGCAAAAAAGTAAAAAAAGATCAACACAGTGACCCAAGTTACAAGCAATTATCTGAGAATAAAGAAGAAAAAAAAAAAGTCCAAAAGCAGTGCATCATGTAGCTGCATAAGGAACACAACTGGGTGATGAAGGACAAGAAAAAGAGCAGGAGGGAAGAAAAAGTGAACAAGGAGATGAACCACAGTGGATACGAAGAAGAGATGCAGACTGCCTCAGTATTTCCGTACTGGAATACATATTGGATTTTCCTAGCATAGTGATGTTAATCTTTAGAGGCAGTTAACTTGAAGGGAAAAGACAAAAGCACAGCAATATGGGAATTCCCTCTCTCAGGGTACAGAGAAAAGGGAAGTAGAGTACTAGGAGGGAAAGCAAGGTTCTAACTCAAGCAAGGGTGGTGCAAGTGTGGTGTCCTACCACAGCTATTTGAAGTGCTTTTTCACTGCCGGTGGCTCCATACCTTCATAAGTTCCTACTTCCAAAAGGGTACCACTTCGCTCCAACTCCAGGAATTCCTCCACAGTCAGAAATTTATAGTCCACACCAGGCACTTCTCCTTCTCTTGGAGGGCGGGTTGTGCCTGAAAGGAAAAATTAGCACATTAATACTAGTTAATGTTGTTTTCTTACCAAAGGTAAAAAGGACAGTGAAAAACTTCTCGTAAAGATATATACCTGTAGGATACAATTCTGTGAGCTACACAGTGTCAGAAGAGTTCAGTTACACATTAGGAGCCCATGTAAAAACAAGACAAGACACAGACCTCTGGCTGAGCTGGCAGTACCAGCTGGAACAAAACAACCAAAGGACAATGTTTTTTTGTCTTCTCAGAAAGACTCTCTGGCAAAGAAATCTCTCGTTCCACATGCAGAAACACAGCTGGAAAAGTTTGGTACCTGGGAATATGCCAGCAATTACCTTCCTGCCATTAGCACTGTCTCTCGTACTTCACTAAAATTGCAATCTGTATTCTCAGATAAGACAACTTCTTTCTAGGTTCCATTATTTCTGTATCACTATCTCACCAAATGTTCTTTCACATCATAAAGATAGTTTCTCCCTTGTTTCGTCTTAGTATTTTATCTCTATTGATATTATTATTTTTATTCAGCATTAAAAAGTCCCATGAGATAGTTTTGATGCACCATTCACACATGCTCACTAAAGAGACAACCTGCCAACTGTTTGCACAGAAGTTCATCTGTAAGTTCATTCCAGTTCAAGAAATATTTTTAAGTAATAAGTCACACTGAATCTCTCTCCAGCACCTGACAATTTAAATAGCACCCATGGAGAACGAGGCTCTGACCACTGCTACTCTGACAGCTCTGAAAGTCTTCTCCCTTCTGACCAATTTACAGCTCTCTGAAGCATAGTGTAAGATGAGTCATTTCATGACTTTTTTGCTAAGATGGCTTGGGCCACTGCATTTTAGGTCACTGAGCACAGCTTCATTGATTAGGATCAATTTCTGTTCAATAGCCTTTATTTTCCATGACTCTGGAGGCTAGGAGGTGGCTGGATTCTGTACATCTGAGATTAAACATAAATGAGAGATTTACAGATGGTACAGGAAACTGAATTTCAGACGAAAGAGCAGAGTTAGAGAGTTGGATGTGTCCGAGTGCTGTGGCTGCAGCCAGTCTGCTGGCTTGGGAATAACTTCAGAGATGTGGAAACCATACCTAACATTTAATGAAGCATGATTTCTCACTTCTGAGGGACTTTTCCGGCCCCTGGGCAGGCATCTTCTCAGTGCATACAATTTCTTAAACTCTCTATAAAAGGACAGAAGAAAGAATAAAGAAGCTGAGCTTCTGGAAACTAATTGGGAAGATTCCAGCTCTCAGAAGTTGAAAGAGCATAAATTTACCATGCCTGCATCTGGCAAATGTTTTCCTCAAGTGCCAGGGAAGCGGAAAGTCTGCTTATCCCCTATTCATCTGAGAGACTGTTCAAGAGGTCAGTCTTGACAGAGTGACACCCTTGAAAGGTTATCACTAGATGAATTTCCTTGATAGACATCCACTTTCTCTAACATCTTCCATTTCTTGTTTCAAAGTAGAAACTCTCTCTTTTTTTATTTTTTATTTACCATCACTCTGCAGAGCGCCTATAAATTCCCACGTTTTTTCTGTCACTCCTCTTGGAGCTGTGTGAAGGTGGGAGAAAAAGGAATGGGATGGAAATGGTGATGGAGATTTTCACCTTACTAGCAAAATTACTCTTTCGTATTTGAAAGGATTGAATTTTGCATTCTTTTTATTTTTGACTCCTTACAGTAAGACTACAACAGCTTCTACCAGGTGGACTGTAACAGAAGACAAATGTCTTCCACAGATCTAGTCCAGAGAAATACAGGAGCTCTTCCACATGCCCCTCAGTGCCCGCATTTCCATCCAAAGGCAGGCAGCAAGGCTGAGCAGGCAATGACCACACGGGTCCCTCCCTGGCACACAAGGAGCATGGAGCACTCACCCAGCAGCTGGGATGAGGAGTAACAGCCCAGATGCAACATCTCCTCTCTGAGTACCAACACCTCCGTAGACACTCAGGCTGTGAGGACCCTCACCAGAGCACTGTGTCTGTTGGCCACTGCCACATGCCCCTAAACCTGGCCCACGAGAGGGAAGGAAGAATCATGAAAAGCCTCCACAATAACTATGTCCAGTGATGTGCTGTAGCTGTCCCACGCCTGGAGCACAATGGAAGTGAGAATTAGACTCTGCAGCGCTCTTCATCCATCAGTCAAATGTTACCCCGAGCCATGTGGCACACGAGCCGAATGACAAAGATCGGGACTTACATTTTCCCAGTAACTAATAACACATATTGATGAGACACAAAGATCAGGGAACTTCAAGACTGCTTTTACTTCATCTTTTAATGCCTTTTCTTTGCTTTATCTGTATCTTTCCACAGAGAGTATTTATTAATAATTTTTTTTTCCTTCTGAATTTTTATGGCAGTGAAGTTGCAGTCAGCAGTTTACTAGTGCTGGCTTCGTATTCGACATGACAATTATATCTGCCATAATTCCTCTGAGCCATTTTAATGGATCTATTTGTTTCATCTCAGTGTTCTTAATTTCCTGAATATGTTGAAGTCGAAAAATCGCAGATGTGCTTGCTATCAGCACGACTGCCTGCAACACACACTGAATGCATTAGGAACACCAAGTCACCCCGTAAAAGAAAAACATTACATCACAGAGATAACATTTGTCACCTCACTCGGTCCTCAGCAGCAAACCAAGGGAAAATAAAAACTACACTGGTTAGGATTTCTTATCTGGGCGAAGGCGAAAAACCCAACAACTTTCCATGTTGCTGTCTAGAGCAAAGATTGCTTGCAGATGCTCCGGCTGTTATCCTGCTTCACATCTGAACAAGTGTTACTGAATGCAATTCAGGAAGGCAGGGGGAAGGGAAAACCCGCCTCCGTTTTTCTTGTAGCAGAATGACAGGCTGCCGGCTGGACACACGCCTGGCAGATGGCATTTCAAAGAGTTTTCATGAACCATCTGGGATGTGTACAATGATTACAAACCACACTTACAACAAAGCCAGAAGGGCTGCTTCACAAGGAGGGTGGGGGGAGAGGGCGGGCGGCAAGAAAGGGGGGAAGAAAAGAAAGCAAAGAGGCTCATAAGCAAACTCCGTGACTTTTCCCACGCACAGGGCACCAAGAATAATCAGCACCTTCCACCCAGAGCCCTTCCACAGCCTGAAACAACTGCTCCAC
The DNA here is from genome assembly GCA_013396775.1 of Cephalopterus ornatus. Classification (NCBI taxonomy): domain Eukaryota; kingdom Metazoa; phylum Chordata; class Aves; order Passeriformes; family Cotingidae; genus Cephalopterus; species Cephalopterus ornatus. Next base: position 71,338 of record VZRE01004774.1, on the reverse strand, counting down.
AACTGTGCAGCATGTGTGTGCACAGGCCAACACTGTCACGGGCTGCAAGCTACCACTGGAGCTCTCTGCTGATAAACTCCAATAGTAATTAAGTCTCCCATCATTAACGTGACAATTATGTACAAAGCATAGTGTGTGTGTCCTCCTTCCCTCTTTAAATTGCATTTCAGCATCCTTACCACAAGAATGGTCATCAGTGAAGGAGATGACTGTACTTTCATCAGAGCTAATAGCAAGTTAGATCACTGTTAATGGCAGAATTAATTGAGCACGATAACAGCTATATAGAGCCCAAACAACAGATAACATATTACATAAGAAAAGATGAGCCGATCATATTTAAATACTTTAACCTGGCTGCCATGTTTGCACTGAAATATTAAGTGGCATGAAATCTTATTGCCATTAGGTTGCAATTTAGCTAATTAATTTGAGCTACATCCGCTGTGTGACTACCTCAGAATTGTTAATGCTACAATAAAAAGGAACTGGAACAGAAACTGAGTGGCTACCAAGTCCTTCTGTGCATTTAATGGTAAAAGCTTTCAGTCTTATTTGGCTAGAATGTCCCACAACATATAAAACTAATTAGATACATTAAATTCACAGGGTAATTGCTCAAAGCTCCTTTAGACACAGAAGACTTATGAAAATAAATAATTTTGAAAAAGGCTACTGGTTAGCTTTACCTTCTCTCATGGTCTGCAGAGAGAAGGTAATGCGTGAGTGGCTCAGAAGCTTGATGAAATGTTTGCCCAGCTGTTGGTTTGATTATCACAGTCAAGCTATCTCCACCCCAGTTAATTCATGCATCCCTAATGCTTGGGCCACAGAAGACGGATTCTCATCACAGGCTGGAGACCCCTCCTGAGAAACTGCTTCTAGACACAGGTGAGTTTCTCCAAGCAGAGCCTAGTGCTGTGCTTGAACTAATATAGCACTTGTCACCCATGCCTAGAATAACTGGACTGTGGCTCAGATGTATTGATGACTATCAACTATTATTCTGAGTAATTTAAGCACCCATTTAGAAGACAAATAGCGGCTTCTGTTGTGATGCCTATCAACCATGCTGACACTTACCCAACATGAGCCTCAATTATACTATGGCCAGACAGTTAATATATGATTCAAGGGCTGTTTAGCTCCTTATCAATCTACCAGGCTTCAAGTTAAGCTGTTAATAGCCACTGATGCCCTGCTGCTAAATTAATCAGAGTCTTGCTTATTGTAATCTAAAAATAAGACTTCAAAGGGGCTGTAGTCACTTCAATTGCTTTCTTGCTAAAACAAAAACAATTCTTGAGCAGTAACACTATTACCATGCACCAAAATAGCCCCTAGCTATTTAGAAGTTGGCTTTTCAAGTGCAAAATACCTACATCTCCCATTTGCAAAAGAAAAAAAATAAAATTATTTCTGCAAACTCTTTCTCCAGTTCCACCGGTTGGCAGCGACAAACCTCGTGAGCCACCAAAATATGGCTGATTAAACCACAAGTCCTTTGGTTCTCATTTCCACTGAGCAGCTTCTCTTAAAATGACAGACAACGGGGGAGTTGTACACTCGAAGTAACGATGTAGTTGCTACCACCATATTTTATATAAGTCACTGGTAGTTACCAGCAGTGAGTGGAACTGTGGTAAATAAGGTTTTAATGTGAAGTGTGCAGGGATGCTCCTGACTCAGGAAGCTGCAAGGCCAAGAGCTGCTGTGGGGGGTTGCTGAGTGGCTGGTTGCAGGTGGAGTGGGAGGAAGGAAGGAAGGATTCTGCTCTTGCCACTGCTCTAAGACTGGTATTTTTGTTCATTCCGCAAGAAGAGACTGCTCTCATCACTACACCGAAAAAAGTACTTCAGCCGCCAAGGAAGAAATATATGAGGAAAAGAGCCCCTTTTCCCTGTGCACGGTGTTTAGAGGTCACCTTCTTCCCTCACATCACAGGATAATTTGGAGAGCCTGCTTTGGCTCTCCTGCATCTGTCACCTTCGGTGCCAGATAACTGGAAGGCAGGACAAACTTCACAGATCTGCCAATGGCAAGTGGAGAAGGGAAAAGACAGGGACAACCTGGTCTGTCTCCAAAAGAGGCAGCCTGATCAGCAGCCAAGCCTAAGGCAGAACTTATCAGCAGCACAGTATTAGAAACAGTCTTATCTACATTAGCAAAAATAAAGTGTAACCTGCCTGTGAAAAGACACCTATATAGAACCTTATCTTATTGACTTCTGAGGTTATTCAAAGTAAGAATACTTTTCTTTTTCAATAGAAGTAACATTGTTGTGCTATCCATTATACAGGTGAGCACAGTACCTGTGGAAAGGGATAAGGAGTCATTTAAGTTTGTAAGTACATAAAATACAGACATTTCAGAGAGGCCCAGTCTTTTACAAACCAAACACGCTCAACTTGCAAATACAATTTTCTCCTGAAACTCGAAACACAGGAAGCTCATTTTGGGATTTGAAATGCTGTCTGTCCCTTCTCTAGCCAGTGACTTGATACCTATAAACCACAAGAATGTGACAAGCATTCAAAGTGTCTTGGTGGCAGAGTAGAAATTCAGTCCAAAGGAGAATGTGGTCTGTCGCTAGAAATTAACTCACAGCTCCGTTAATGATGCATGTGCAGGAACAGATGCTGATTGACTCTTCCTGGCCACACAGATAACTGCAGTATTAAAAGCAAATTTCTGTCACCGTGGTCAGCAGGAATGACTGATTAAACCCAGAAAACAGCTGACCAAGACAAAACTGTCTTTCTACAGACACATTTCAGAGAGAAATGCATTGCGTGGCTGCAGTCTAAAGTAATTTTTCTTGTCTAGCGGGAGATAGGAGGGATTCGAGCCTAGTACCTCCTTCTCCTACCAGCCTTTCCAGCAAGTGGCCAAAGCAGGATCCCACAGCAGCAGCTTGTGAGGATGCCCTCTTGCTCAAAGGACTGTGCCAGCCATGCACACAAGTGATGGCAGGACGACCCTCAGTGCACACAGAAGCTGTTCTTGTGTCCAGTTGCATCTCCCTGCCTCTTTCCCCCTCAAAGAAGTACTGACTGCCCGGAGCCTCCCTGGAGAAGTGATTCAGCCAAGCCACACAGCACAGCTTAGATCGTGTAAACCCTCCAGGCAGCAAGTTATTTTTGTCCTTTTTAAATCTATTTTTGGTATTTCGGTGGCCTTCCCTGCCACCAAATAAGAACACTGATAATCTTCAACACATTTATCCTTAGAGTGTTTTGAGGTAAAGAAAGTCGGTTTGTTTCCGGTTAATAGCATAGGATCAGCCAAACCCAGGCTCTCAAAGGACTCCAGGAACCTAATTCTAGAGAAATCAATGGGATTTAGGAAACCCTACAGATCAGGATCAGGGCCTAACAGATTAAAAGGGACAAAAATAACTTGCTGCTGCGTTGGGGCTTTGCAAGCTTGCCCTGTATGTGTTGCAAAACACTACGCCAAGGCTACACGAAGCCAGTTCAGCATGAGGGGGTTCAATCTTCACTGAAATATAGGTTTAAAAGAAACTATTAGTTACCTGATGACCAGAAGTAAGGGTACTAAACCTGCCACTTAAAAAAGACCTGTTCAAGGATCTATGCCAAATAGTCAAACAGAGCATCACCTCTCTGACCTGGGAAAGTACCACCAGTGGTTCTACTGCTGGGTGGCACTTGCAACTGCGGTTACAAGCTCTTCATGTGTCCTTCGGAACGTTCATTTGCTTTGGCCTAAACAACAACAACAACAAAAGAGCATTCTGGCATCAAATAAAACACAAATATTCTTGGGTTTGCAACAGCAGCAGCTTGCCTTCTGGATCCGTTTCTTTGAGTGATTGCTGTTACCTCACCAGACACCTGCAGCCAAATCCCTCTCATTTCCCACGAGGTGGGACACCCACCAAGAAGATTAAACTTCATGAACTAATGAATTTGCCATTAATCCTGTGTTCCTGGAGTCCAACAGCATGACATCCACTAATTCAAATTGAGAACTACTGATGAAAAAGCAAACTATGTACCTCCTTGGCAAGAATACCTTAGCTGGAACTGTGCACAATTTTATTCCTTCTAATATATGGATTAGGGTAATAAAGTGTAATTTTATAAATCAATAAAGCTGTAGTAATGAGATTGCCCTGTAATGTTCTACTTTTAAATATTGGCACAGAAATGAATGAAAATTGCCGTTTGTATAAGGGTGGATGTGACTTATGGAAAGGGAAATTAGCTGCAAGTAAATTAACAAGGTGATTATATACTTGCTTTTATATTCAGTTTCTCTCATATACGTTTTTAGAAGCATAGATATAATTCTACGACCATGACACACACCTCTATTTCAAAAGGGCCACCTTTCTTCTATGTAAAAATTGCCACAGTTACTTCCAGTAGAAATGTCTAACTTGGGAAAGGCTGCAGCCGAGGATGGTAAATTAAATACATACACTGGGTAATTACAGAGCACCCTGATTAGCTGGTTATTTTTAATCCTGTAGATCATTCACTCTGGACTATGTCAACCCAAGCCCAACATGATCCCTGCAGGGCTGCCCCACATCAGTCACCACCATGCTGAGGCACAGCAGTGCTCTGCTCTACATGCCCAGTGCACCTATGGGAAAGCACAACACGGATTAAGATGACTATTCCATCTGAATGTGCACATGTGTGTTAAATACAACAGGCCAAAGGTGTGTGTGTATGGGGAGTGCTTAAAATCTACTTAATAACTCACAGGAGACCTCGGATGTAGGGTCGCTCCCATGCAAACATCACTTTTAAACAAATCCTTCATTGTCTTATTTATGATTTCATATTATAGGAAGTAGTTTATCAGGAGGTACAACGTACCGTGCTTTATATCTGCTTTTTCCATGGCTGCTTGCAAAGCTATCTGATTTCTCCAAATTGCCAAAGAGAGGGTGTAGCCCAGTCTGAGAGCTTCATAACTCAAGGGCTAGCATTAAACCAAGTCAGCAGAAACATCCAGCTGCTAAAGAACAAATGCCTATTGGCTCCCTGTGATGTTTGGCTAAGTGGCAGAATTAACGGTGTAGTATGTATTGCTTTTCATTAGCTACCACATCTTCATGTGGCTTCGTTCAAGTTTTGGGTAGGTCATATAGGAGTAGAATCATAGAACAGGCAAGAAATAAACCCTCTCAAACCTTGTGCCTCATGCTACAGAATGAAGACTGGGAGGAGAGGGCTTTGGGAAAGATGAGGGGCTAAGACAGCAGCTGGGACTGGGTACCCTGTAAACTCTTGCAAGATGAACTGCCAGGTCACAGAGCAAAGACAGACACAAAACTGTGGAAGTCAGACAACCCAAGGAAACCTTAAGGGTTTTATAAACAGTATGCAATCCTTTTCACCTGCCATGAAGTAGCGGAAGAATTTCCCAATTTAAGAGAAGACAGGCAGTGAAGTCTTGAAGCAGAAATACACTGAACAAGAACACAGTGACTAGTTTTATCAAAAAATAATGAGAACTTGTTTAGGCACTACATGTGACTCTTGAAACCAAAGGAAGAATAAAACCCCCCACATCAGGAACTACTGTTAGTCATGTATGTGCAAATCCATCTCCCAGTGAGATTAGCAGTAGATCATCCCAGAAGCAAGACTTGCCTTGTTTGTTCCCCACGACAGAATATTAAGGAAACTTCCCAGTCTGCTCATTCATGAGGCTCTCTGGCAGCCGCACTCCCAAGGACAGAGACTTTCAGTGCTGGAACTGAAACCCCATCACCGCAGTGGCTCCAATGAGCCCACGGGTCCCCACTTGGCTCCTTGCACACCCCACTCAGTCAGACCAGCTTTCCTTACTGGATCGACCCCAGGTTTCCCACAGCAAAGTCTCAGATAGCTCATTCCATTGAGCCATTTATTCCCGGTGCAGTAACACAGAAACAGCTCAAGCTGGTTCCTAGAAGCTGGTTCCAACAGGAGAACCCCTGGGCTTTTATACCCTCATAGCCTTTCTGTGTGTAAGTCTTGCTCTTCCTCCCGAGTCTTTGGCTCCCGCCCCTGCTCTCCATGTGTGTCCCAGGTCTTCATCTCCTTTGCTATCCAAAAGGTCGGCAATGCCCAGCTCCTCCCCTGTCTCTCAGTCTCCATTCACCTGGCTGGCATCCCCCATCTTCGTGCCCTTTGTTATCCCAAATGTTGGCAGTTCATGGCCTCTTGTCTCCCAGAGCTCAATCTGCATTTCAGTCTGCAGTTTGGAAGTCCAGCTACCTGGACCACCTGTTTTCCTCAACAGCACTACTAAACAAGCTGCCACGACTATGGAAGAAAGAAGCCCTATTTCTTTTCTTTAAAACTTAGATACCGACCAATTTTAAACTCCACAAAACTAGATATCCTCTTTTCCGTTCTAGTTCAAGGCTTCAGACGTGCCCTATAAACAGATATTGTAATTAAGCTCATAATAAATGGCATATCCAACACAGACCAAACACCTGCAACATTTCAATTCAGCTTTTTTTTTTTCAAAAACAATGTTTGCTTTTAACATCTGCATATATATGTGCACATACACCCATGAAAAGATATTCTGCACCTAAAAGCCACAGTAATAAATTTCAAATTATTTGATGTCCAACAGCTCAGCTGCTTCAACAAAGATTCTTCACCTCCCTTTGCTGTTTGTCTTCCTGGGCTGTTTGTACTGCTGAGATAAGTACAATACAAAGTGGGTCATCCCTGGTTGGGTGTGATATAAAACTCCTTCTATTGACTTGAATTGCCCTTCTAGCAGACCTCTAATTTGCAGTTAAAAGTCTTAATAAAACACCTCACCTAACAGCAAGCATCTAAAACTAGATCAATTCATTAGTCCAATCTCTGTAAAGTTCCACCACAGAAAGAAAGAGTCATAGAAAACATACATATAAAACATAGAAAAGATTTATGTCTGAGGCATTGCCTGAAGTTTGTTTCAGTGATCACTTCCACTCTACTGTTAGGAAAAACTCAAAAGAGGGTTTTTCACTCCTTTAAAATAACTCAACAAACAAACAAACAAATAACCCCCCCAACAACAACTACAGCATTCCACCACACTTCTACAGGACATCACTGTAGTTATTAAAACCAGTCTTTTTCCCTGAACAGTGTACACTGGAGACACTGTCACCATGGTACACTTTCTCCCCTAGCCCAGAGCCATGAAATGCTATAAACCTAATGGACTTCGAACCGTGATAAGCTCATCACACTCTTAGAAACCCACGAGTCTCCCGTGGCTCTTCAATGTTTGGCTCTGCCCACTCACCAACCCTTGATTCATATGGGTCTTTTTCCTGACAAATCCTCCTTGACCTTTGCTTAGTAGTTTTCCAGCTTCATATTCAATACTGATCAGCAAATGCAAATGTCTCAGCTATAGCAAAAGGGATGCAGACTATAGAAACATGCAGCCATGTAGCCATATGGATGCACTTACTGTAAAACTCAAGGGAAAGACTACAACAGACAGCAAATCTACCCAGCAATATGTGCATTTAGGCACTATTCCCTACAGATCCTGTCCCTTAATTTTACCTGTTCTTAACTGCTACCAATTTCTGCATTTTTTTTTCAGCAGCTCTGTATGCGCACAGCATGCTTTAGTTCTTCATGATTGCTATTGCTTCAGCTGGTTGAAAACATTCTCCTGGTTCACTTTCTGTGATGTTGATTAGGTAACAGCTCAGGATGCTGAAAAAATGCCAAACATTGAGAAGCTGATTGCTGTTTGAGTTTCAGATTCGTCCCTATTGATAATTGAAAGTGTTAAAATGTAAAAGAAAACAAATACATAAATTTTAATTCTTTTCTTACCCCATTGAAATAAAAACTATTACAATATTTTGTTATTTACTGTTCCTTTGCTGCAAATTCCACATCCCCCAGCTCTAACACAGAAAGACCTTATTAATCCTTGTAGTTTTGTAAGTGCAATAAAACACTAAAGAAAGTGCAAGCTACAATCCATTCTCCCCACTTTTAATTAAAACATTCCCTGGTACAGTAAAAGCCTGCTGGTTAGGTAGTGCATAACTCTGCATCTTTGCAGTCCAAAGCAAACTGTCATGTTATTGATAATGTATACAGGCTTCTCCGCTGATTTTATCGCTTTTTCAGTTGTAGACAAATAATAAAAACCATGCCTACAAATCTTGTCACCATCTATGGGTTTCACAGGATATACATTCACAGGGTGTTTTACTCTGTCTTTCTGAAGCCAAACAACACTCCTATAAAATACTCCAGTGCTTAAACTGGGGACAATGACATAGTGTTTGGCTTAAATGGTCTTCGCTTCATTTCATCTGATTACTTCTAGTTATACTTTCTCCCTGCTAAATGTCCCTGCATAGCCATTTACAGCTCTGCGATCACACAAAACAATCACATTACACACTCCATCATTTTATTAGCTTCTTGCAAATCATTTTCTCCAAGTGCCCCAATTTTAAATGCCATTTTAAATTCATTTGCTGGTTTACCAGTGCCCTGCTGCTGTCGACTGGGCAACAAACATGAGATGCCGCAAGGAGCTATAACGCCAGCAGCTCCCACTTTCACTGCGGTGAGTAATTCCAGAGTATCTCCAGGTCCCCACCATCGCTGGTTTGAATCCAGCATAAATAAACAGCACACAATAATTATCCTCATGCAACTGTCTGGCAGCCCAAACAAATGAGCTGTTCCTTGTCTTGCCTCCAATTCCCAGCAAAGAGAAACACCACCAGGTTTTAGCCTGTAGTTGTGCCGGCATCACCCACAGGATAAGGAAGTAATCCTCAACACTACAATTACCTCCTCGGCTTAGACACGGTTGGTGGAGGATGTTGTTATTCGGGGTGTTGAGAAGACAGTTTCCCCAGAAATCTGCTTTCTCATGCTACCAGATCAGTACGCTCCTGGAAAATGAATGCCTGGAAGCACACAATCAGATCCAGGCTTTAGAAAAACCCTGAGATGAAATTCTCTCCAAAGTATCTGTATGTTATTTGACTTAGAGGACAGTCAAGTTATTATCAGAGAGACAAGTGCATTTCTCCAGGACAAGGATATCACATAGCAGATAAGACCTTACTAAAAAAAATAAAGTTTAAACCTAAACTCCAGCACTTATTTTCAAAGCGTGAAGCATTTATCCCCTGACAGCTGTGTTGAGTCCTTCAGACAAGTGATGCAGGTGAAACCACTTTGCCAGACAGATGCTGGTACAGAACTGGTAATGGTACTCACTGCAAATCACCTGCTCAGTTCAAAGCACACAAGTATCCCAATTGCTTCGAGACCAATTTTCATGATTAGTGTTAAACACATGCTCAAGTTATTGCAGGGTAACAGCCTCGAGGCAATAAATGTCTTGTGAATTAAAAAAAAAAAAATTGTCTTTGGTCTTAGCTGGGGTTCTGAGTCAGGACACTGCTGATTAAAGGTGGTCCCCACCACCCATCGTGTTGATTCCATCTCCTAGCGTCACATGTCCCAGCACAGGACAGACGGGCTTCACTGGAGGCTCACACTGAAACACTGGGCTCTAAAGAGCAACACAGGTTTTCTTCACATCTGCTCTCAGGAAAATGACAACCAAGGGTAGAGCAGCATGGCAGTCAAAAAAGCTGGTTTACCTGATTTCAAGTAAAACTATTGAGACACTGCAAATCAGAGCCTTGATTATCAGACTAGCCATGCATTAATATGTTCAGAGTCTAAATTGTCAGTACAATGACATACAGATGTGTACTTCGATGAAGTCATAAATTAAACACAGCGGAAAAGCTCAAACATTCAATTAATGACTGGTTTTGTGACACTGGAATTTTTTTAAGGAAACATCCTCTCATCCTGCCAAGGACATGTTGCAGAAAGGCAAAATAAAATCAGAGAGAGATCCCTCCTACCTCTGCCACTGCAGGATGAGGGTGACCAAAGTCCAGTGAATGAGACTCCCATAATTTAATGGGAAGCACTTTAAATATTTAAAATAAAAATAAAAGCTCCCATTTGTCAGTACATTTGCCTTCAAAATGCCTCCAGCAGGGTGGGAAGAGGAAACTGAACCCATTTTTCAGATGGGTTGTGGAGGCACAGAGCAGCCAAGCTGGCAGCCCAAGCTCAGAGCCGATTAGGAAGTGAAAGAGCAGAAGGTCACTCGTGTCCCACAATTCTGTGGTTAGCAGACAACGTTTTGGAGCTAATAGCATTACGTGCTCTGTGATGCTGATCTGCTGAGATAAACGTGACAGTCCTCGGTGATGGCTTCATCAGAGGGAACTGCTGACTCAATATTTAGGCATAGTGGCGAGAGCTGTTTATGTGCATACATTGAAAAACAACCGATGACTTGTGGAGCAAAACACATGGGGAAGTTTCTTTCTCGAGGCGATACAAAAGAGCCAAAGTACCTAAAGCACCTTCCCACAGTGACTGTGCAGTAAAATAAATTAGAGCTCGGTGCAGCAACCATCTATTATCCTATACATTTTTAGCAATTCTGAGATTAATAACTGAAAAGGGCCAATAAAACAGTATAACAAGGAAATACACATCTTTTTGATGAACTGCCACTCACTTCTTTCAGATTACTTCGTATCTCAACAGAAAATTTGAAGTTTGATATATTCACTATAGCATTTTTCCTACCACTATTGTCATTTGTTTAAGTTATGCTTTACACTTTCTAGATGAATGAATCACATTAATTATTTCTTTTTTCCTCTCTGACTGTTAAGCCAAATTAGGCTACTTCCAGAGTTGAAGGGGAAAATACAATTATTAACGCTTCCAAACATCCATTTGGCAGAAAAATATGGGGAGGGGAAGACATTCCTGTGAGCTGTGAGAAAGTATTTTGTCTGTTACACAAATAACATCCTCTCCTTTATTGTTCTAGCTTTCACCCATAAGATTTTTACTTGACATAAGACTGTAAACAAGTGTATTGGTAAATCATAGCTCTGAGACAATCTTCAAAATATATCAAATGTTACTAACACTTGTGTTTGGAGCCAACTCTACCAGGTTAGAATTGCAAAACCTGCAGCTTGGAGAGATTCATCCCTCCTCCAACTCGGTTCTTCCCAACCCTCCATCAGGGGCCACAGAACTGTTATTCCGAGAGCTAAAGCTGATTTCCGGGATCATTTTACTCAACGGGAATCTCATTTATTATTGAAAATAACAGAAACTTGACCTTCCCTGGAGACTTTTACAGAAGTTCAGACTGGAGGTGAATTTGACCAACCTGCATAACGCAAGTCAATTCCTCCCGGGGTAAAGCAGCATTCAAAGGGAACAAAGGCATAATTAATGCAACCATCGATCAGCAACAGCTTGGATTCGGAATTTTTATGAAAGATAAATGCACAAGGATGAACTTATGCACTTTTAAAAACTCAAACTTCGAGAAACCTGCTTTGATTAATGAGAGGCCCTCACTACCACAAACCTAAGCTGGTATTTTCCATGGCACACACACCGGTGTCATCCAGCAGGAATGGTTCAGAGCAGACAGTGACTCTTGCCTGTCATAGAGCTAAGTACAGTCTGTCTCATGGACAAGTGATTTCCTGGTTTATTCCCCACTCGGTGTGTGCAAGCAATTCCCATTAGCACCAGCAGGAGTTACAAACATCACCATGAGAAGACACCAGTGAAAGCTCAAATGCTGAAGACATTTACAGGCTATTTGAGATACTATTTCATGATCTTTTGCTCACACTCCTCATCTTTGTGGAAACCATGACTACGGGTTACCACAGCGCGTGAATTTACAAATAATAATGAATTAATCCAGACTGGTATACATGCTAGTCATGTAGCAATGGTCACAATATTTATATTATTGGATTTATAAAGCAGCTTATTCTCAGCCATACAGTGCTTGCTGTCCTTCTTCCCAGACCTAATAGCAGTCCAGAGGAAAATGAGTAGTTTATTTTGCATGCTCTGTGTTACAGACACAGGCCAGTAACTTCAGAGACTGCTGATGGGACCTGTTTACTTAATGGCATCCTATTTTCCCATACACCGTTCCCATGCAAAGGACTTCAGACTCCTTGGGTAATATTTAAATATCTAGGTAAAAAGTAGATTTTCCAAAGTGCTACCTTATTATGGGACACTTAAAGGTAGATTTTAGGAAAGTCCAATATCAAAAGTTCAAGTCTGGAAGGAGGACTGGCTCTGCACTAGCAGACACTGGGGATAGTCCTAACCCAGCTACTTGCTTTGGTAGTGCTAAAACTGTCAAACTAGTTTGTCTCTGGAGCTGGAGAAGAGCAGGAGGTGAGGTTACTGCAGAGAGAAAGTGACTGCTTTTAAGTGCAGTCACAGGCACATCTGTAACCATCAACAGTCCAAGCATCCAGCATAGCTGGAAAATAATTCTGTGACATTCAAGATACATCAGAGTAACTGATTTTATAACTTTCAGGGCAACACCTTCCTCCCTCTCCACAACGAAAAAGGCAAGTTTTATAACTAAACTGGAGGTCCACCAAAGGCAGTGTTCAGGCACCGTCAGTGGAGAATCCCTGCTGGCATCTACAAGCGGTCCCAATGGTCAGTCTCTTTGAAACTATGAAGGGCAGAAAAATAACTCTCCCTATCACATCTTACAGGGATGGTGCTTAGACAAAGCCACTCTCACCTTCAGGTATGGGAATGGACTAAATTACCTCCTTCAAGGTCTCCTCTGAAGGCTGCAAATCACAAGAGCTGGCAACACTGTAATCACACAGTAGAATTTTCAGGAGGACATAGAGTTGTTCTAAATTATGTCAGAGTTGTAGTAATGTGTGCTGGTAGAATAGGATTTTTTTTTTAAAGTATCCAAGCCAACTCATTCATCTGTTCAGAGCAGGCCTCTTTCAAATGAGTTTTTACAAAGTGCACGTCTACAGTGCAGTCACTCGAGGACAGAGCTCAGCAGCCAAGTATTTATGGATCCATCAGGGCAGGTGTTGCAGCTTGCCAAGGGCAAGAGATTGTGCAACTGGATTATGAGCAACACTCAACTCCAAATCCAGCCAAGGACCTTTACACACCTGTGATCAACACTTACCAGCACAGACAGAGCCACACAGTCACCTCCACACGCAGGCTTACGTAAATTCACGTTGCAGATTAAAGGTTTAGAAGTTTGCGAGGTGTTGAGTTTCCACACAGATAAGCGTGATGCCGCGTGCTCAGCCAGCTCCCACCCCCTCCTCACCTCCAAGTGCCCTTTGCCCTCCCAGTCCTGCTTGCACATCCCCACCTCCCACTGCTGGCTCACCCTCACACATCCCTCCGGGCAGCACAGCCTGGCAGCCCTCAGTAGCTGCATTTGGAATTCAACAATACCAACTAATTTTAAATTATACTCTGTATAACCTTGGAAACAGCTGTGTATGATGATCGTGGTCCAGGCAGATAAAAGCTGGTAACACACCACCGAAAGAACATGTTTAAAGAGACAGAAAGAGGTGGACGGACCAAAAGGCCCATATTCTTCAGCTCTCAGCTTTGTACAGAGCTGCAATTTTCCAGCTTAGCACATCAGGAGACTGTGGTGATTTTTTTGGTTGTTTCTTTGGGGTTTTTTTGTTTGTTTTTTCTCTTCTTTATACCAGTTCAAGGAATTCCCCCCTCCCTTTCAAACACAGAGTTTCTGTCCCTCTCTTCAACCAAATTAGGTGAGATCAGAAGGAAAAAATGCTTGCTTTTTGTATAACTTCAGTTATGTCAGATTTGTCCCCAACACATATTGAAATTTTTGGAGAATGTTAGCAGTTCAATCTTCACTAAATTAGATTTCTCCCTTCCTCAGCTTCTTCTACCCCAGGGGACAAAGGGCAGGGGACAACCTCTGTGAGTTTCTCCTGGAGACTGAAATTGCATCATTACAGGTGTTTCTGGTAGAGTCATACCCTTGGCCCACATGTAACAGATCCGTAAGAGTCAAGCAACTCTATCTTTCAAATCAGTAACTTGTACCTTGGGATAGGCTCTCAACCTTCTCACCAAAGAGGGATGAGAATTCCAAGTGGGGACACCCCTCCCACACGGGATTATAATGCCACTTCTACCTACTTTGTCCACTAAGTAGTGGCTAGATGCCAGTTCCTGTACCCTCACAATCTGCTTCAAGACACCTCTTGTGACCAGCAAGGCAAATGGAAGGCCAAATCTGTCACACAGACTGCACTGATTTAGCTGCAGTAAGAAGCAGGACTAACTTGTCAGGTCATCCAAACATGAAGGTGTTCCTAGTGATTAAAGCCTGTAAGGTTATTTTTTCTCTCCCTGAAGAATCTGCAGGAAGGGCAAAGTTGGTCACCTCATTCTCTGAGAGATAGCTTGGTTCTCATGCTAAGATTAAAGAGCAAAATATGTGAAGGTTTGCCTGATGGGTTCCCACTTCAATTAGGAAAGCATAAGAGAGCACCAGGGTTGTGTTCATCACTTCTGGGGAAAAAAAAGAACCTTCATCACTCACAAAGAGCCTCCTCAGGCAACTCTAACTCATCTCCAACACAGCCCCTCCCTTACTCTGCGCACCTCCACAGGCTCCACATCCTGATTTTGTAAAACATAAATCAGCCTGTTTTACAGGGGTCACTCATTTCCTACAGCCCAAGCTCAGAAGTGGAAAGAGTTTGTCACCAGACATCAAAGCACTAAAGACCTGTCAACACTTTCTAGGCAACAAGTTTATGAAAGTCTTGTATGAACAGCTTCCTGTCCTTGCCTCTCTCCTTGTGCATCTCCAAAAGGGAAGACAGATTGCTTATACTAAATTACCTTGATAAAATTACACATCTCCACTGCTCTGCATGTTTCACCTCTTGGCACAGTGAAAATAAGCAAAGACGTGATTGCACCAGTCTAGGTGCCCACAAACATACAAATAAGGACCAGTAGAGCAGAACAGGAATGCATTACCCTTTCAAAGCTCTGCTGACACATGGGTCTGGGCTTCATTATCACCTCTGGAGTTTTCACCACTGTATGCTATAATTAGAAGTGTGTTAGAACTCAGAGCACTGCAATCATCACTGGCTTCTGCTGGCATAAATATGATAAGCAGTAGAGCATGAGGCAGAACTCTTATCTGAGTTCTTAAACAGAGATTAAGTCTCACCCTCTTCTCCTGTTTGAAAAAGACCATATTGAATGAACATTTTAAAGAACACGAGGCTGGTTCATATTGCAGAGGCTCCAGGGGCCTCAGTTAACACCAGCCTCCTGCCCTTAATTCATGATGTTGCAAATGGGGCTGGTGGTAACAGGAGGAAGAGGGCAGACTGCAGTGAGAAAAAGGGTTAAAAATGCCACTAAAAACTTATAGAAAAACAACTGTGAAAAGCTGACCTCTCACATGTCAAGTACCATTTTCATAACCGATTAAATACATATAAGTTTTTATACAGCTGTATTATTAGATTGTTAAATACGTATACTCAAATATTTCCTGGAGTAGAACAGCTCTGCAGGAGTCATTCCTCACCCTTAGTAAATATTCATGACATTTTGGCAGACTTGCTAAAACTGGAACCCACATATTTTATTTTTTTCTCTTTGTTGCGCCAACCTGCAAATCATTCTGTGTTTGTGCATTATGCATATTTTCACAGCCATTCACTAACTTCAGGTGCTCAGTAGTTTTGCAAAACTGCATTAAACCCCAGTTAGTAACAAGCTTTTACACAACTGACATCCCAAAGAGGAATTTTTTTATGGGTTTCTTTAACTGCTTAAAGGCTGACTGCACACACTTATCCCTCACCACTGGAAGGACTATAAAGCTAAAGTGAGATTTTATATCCCCATTTCAGGATACTGAGAGTATGGGGCTGTAATAGAAATGCTGACATTATCCAGTTATGGTGGTGCAACCTCTCCACCATAATTACGTACAGTTGGAGATAATAAGCGCTGCTGATTCAGGAGGAATCTCTGATTGGGCTGGAAGATGGAGAAATGCTGGATAATCTGTTTCCTGAGTGGCAACAGCAGGCCTAAAGAGCATAAACGGAGGAGCAGAGTTTGTAAGGAAACAACAACCACGTCCAATCACGAATCCTTAGAGATGCTCTTATCCCTTTCATTGTTCATGTGATTGCAAGAGACCTAAAGGACTCATTCAGGACTCGTGCTAAGAGGACATCCTGACGTTTCCTGGAGGAATGAGCAGCACCGATAGCCGGGAAAGGTTTGATTACATGACTGAGATCCACTCAAGAGAGCACAGAGCCCTGATTTTCTAAAGAACTGTGCTCCCTTCTGAGGTTTGAAAAATCAAAACCCTTTGAAGTATCTCAAGTTCAGCACCAAAAATGAAGGCACGTAGAAAAAAATCTCAACGTGTATGTGATACTACAATAAATCTGTCTGAATAACCTGAAAAATTTGCCTGGAAATCTCTGATATTATATGGAAAAAAAAGGCTAAATAGAACTGTTTCAATGAGCAACTTCTTTTTTAAAGAGTAACCTTTCTTCCCCTCCTTCCTCCTGTTTTTACTTTGCTTTGGGAGGTGGGGGGGGAGGGGAGGATGAGACAAGACAACACTTTTGGTGAAAACTACTCATTAGGTCCAGTGTTTTCCTGTACCACTTCTCCTACCACATCTCATTTTTTACATATTTACATACTAAATTTCCTAATAAATTACCATCTTCTAAAAAAAAATGTTTGATTGATACAAAAAGTTACAAAAGCAACACTGTGACTGGCTCTAAAATTACTATTAATAAATGCGTAATGAACATTGATAAGATTAACAAACCATTCCAAAAATTCGTTACTATTCTCACTCCACAGCATAAACTCCAAATTAGCAGTAACGCCAGCAGGCTATTAATATTCCCAGATTAACAAAACGCAAGCAGATCATACAAGGATGAGCTTGAATTTTGCAAAATAAAATGCCTGGGTAAATATTTAACGTAAAAGAAAAAAAAGGTGTAAGTTAATGTTTGTTTAGCATGGGGTGTTATGGAAACAGATACACGGGGGTTGCAACATTTACTCTGAAGGAGGGAACGCATGAAGGCAGTGGAGCACAACGTCCTTACCCATCGCATGGGACAGAGTTAAGTTGCTCAGTGGTCCCTCGATGTTGACAGCTGCTTTCTAGGAGCAGGGCTCCACATCCAGCCCCATCCCAGGGCTGGCAGCAGGTAAGGATATGGGATCAAGGGCCCTCCTGCCACAACAGCCAGGCTCAGGGTAAAACCTCCCGAAGCAGGTTGTCACAGGACCTGTTCAAGCATCACTCGGCCCCTCGCTGCCGTGTCACCAACAGGGCGGGGAAAGGGTGCTCCCCTTGGCCATTCCCAGCAAGATCCCAGCCAGAAATTGCAGTGCCCTCACACAGCAGCTGTGCAGCCTCTTCCCTTCCTGACAGCAGAGAGCCCGTGGCAGCCCCAGTCCCTGGGTATAAACCAGCCCCCAACTCCTTCCCTCCATCCACCCAGCTACCTGGCATCACCTACTGCCCCACAGGAGAGGTCAGGGAGGAATACACACTTTCTGGTTGGCTTCCTGTTTGCCTGATGCCCTAAGGCACTTCCAATTTAATAGGTATTTATTTTTAAAGTAAGTGGAATTGAAATAAATCCATACTGTTTGCCAGTTTCCAGCTTATGTAATCAAAGTCAACTGTGCATTCAAAAATTCCTCCCTTCTCTGCAAGCTAATCTGACAGTAGTGGGAGGGAAATATTCTCCTGTGGCACTGTCTCGATTTCCCTGGGAAAATAAAATGCCTTCAGTTTATAATGGCCTAGTAATGAATTTAACATTTTGAAATCCATAAAGGAACCTCAATAACAAGTTCTTTAAAAACTGCAGACACGGTCAAAGCAAAGGCAAAAAAGGAAGCAGAAATATGCTTGAAATGAAGCGGAGACAAATCACAAAGACACGGATGTGATGAAGCAAGGCAATAGGCACACCAGGGAGAGGGAGGAGAATTCACTCACCAGTCTGAGTTCACCCGTTCAGCATCCACTTTCATCAGATACTAAACAAAAGTTACTGCTATAGTTTCATTCACTTATCCAAAAGACCTAACTGGAGTTGTAATATACAGAAATATCAGAGCTTTCAAACTTTTTGCTTGAAAGCTGATAAGTGCTGCTGGTTAAACCAAAATCTATGACTCCACTACACTGGGAGGTGCTGAGATCCAGGCATTTGCATGGCTTAAAATGGCTGCAGCAGTTCAAGGCTTCTGTAACATATTGTACACAACACCATAGAGCACGGGAGAAGGGCCTCTTTCCTGGCTATACACTATTTTAAATTTAACAAAGCCAATGTAATTAGTCCCATGAGCACCCCTCCAGTAACAGCTTCAGCTCCCAGCACTAGTGAGCTGTATGCTATGCAGTAATTATGCTACCAAGCTGTCAGAGCCTCCTTATCTGCATGCAAATTAGTTCATATGCTATACATCTGCTGTAATGACAGTATTAAACCAAGAATTTTATAATGAAGCCATCCTCTTTATAGCAACATAGCACAATTACTTTATTAACATATTGCACATCTATGTCTGTAACTGCTCCCAGTCAAAAAGCCGAGTTTTCCATTCCCCCATACAGCAAGATCTTCTCTTCTCTCTCCCTGCATCTGTAAATAAACACAAAGAACGAGAACGGGAATTTCTGAACTACCTCTGTACAACACCACTCATTCATTGTTCCCGGGGAAGTGCTGCACCAAATGCCATTAAAGCGTGACCAGGTGAATAAATATTCCCATGATGCTCCAAAAGGTTAGGAGATGAAACAGTAATAATCAAATCAGCAGCTGTTTGCTCCCAGCCCTGACATCAATCACCAGCTCCTGTCAACCGGCGGCCGCCGGCACCAAACGGCGGCGGGAGGGGACCCGCGGCCCCTCCGCACCCCCGCGCCCGCCCCAGCGCACGGGGAGATGGCAAGCAACGAAGGAAGCGCGAGAAAAAAAACCTTCGCAGGCAAGGCAGGCTTGGTGCCTGGGAGGACTTCAGCCGGGAAAGGGATTTGGGAGGCGCTGGAGGATGCGAAGGCGAGACCGCAAAGCGCGGCCGCCCCCCGCCCCTCGCCGCGGCGGGGCTCGCACCGCCCGGGGAGCATCCTCGCCCCTCCCGGAACGGGCAGCGGCATCGCCTCTCGGCCCCAGCCCTCTTTCTAACGCTGGTGTTGGGAAAGTTTGGCGGCTTCTCGGTCCAAGAGATTTTTTTCCCAGTTAGGTTTTTGGAAGAGGTTTGCAGTTCTCTGCAAAGGTTATTTAGAGTAGCTAACCTCAAATATATAACATCGACAGAGGACTTGACTAAATTTCCTTGTAGGTACGAGTTCTTCTCTTCATTACTTTGTGAGCAACTGCTGTTATTTTACAATTAAAAACCCACCAAAAACCCACAGAGAAAAAATACGTGATCAACTCTAAACCTTCAATAGATCTTTACACCTATTTCTCAATTTAGGTGTGTTTTTAACCATCCAGCTGTATTAGCCAGGGACCTGCACTCCAACCTTCTTGCAAGGCTGTACCATTGAAGCCAGCTAGCTGCTTCTCCAGGGTAATAAGGAAAGGTCATTTATAATAATGGGGAATATCAATTCTGGGACCTTATTTCACTCAATCTGATACAGGTTATTTATATTTTTGACCAATTGATTACTTTTCAAAAATCTTCTAGGGAAAAGAGTAATTGTGCTTTACAGGCATTCTCCGTGGGCAGGAACCAAGGCAAGCGGAAGTGGACGGGAAAAAAAACAACAAAAACCCTTTTCTCCTTTTCATGTTGTATTTCCTCATGCACCAAAAGGTGTGGATAGGTCTCAGCCAAAGTTTCAGCACTACTTTGTTCTCCACGCAAATCACCTCTTTCATCAATTATCTTAAAGCCATTTATAAACACTGCCGTTTCAAAGCCGGGAGGCGATAGGTGAGAATTACCGCGGACAGCACAAAAATGTTCAAACACTAAACAAATCCAAATATTTTCTTAAAACCTATGTTTACAACTTTGGAATAGCCCTGGGTTTTATGCACCACAGTGCACAAAACAACAAACAAAAGAGCTAGGGAAAGGCACAGAGCAATGCTTCTTTCTCCCCTACAAAAGCTTGTTTTATTATTGTCAGCATAACCTGTAGTTTGCTGGGTTTCTGTGAGATCAAATATTTGATCAGTTTATGAAAGGGATGATATTATATGTTTGCCTTAGGGAACAGGGTCACTGGATTTCACGACCCTGGAGTATACTCCAGCACTTGGTTCCCATGAGAAAAGTACTAAATTACCGTTTTCCTTTGGGAGAAGGGAAAACAAAATCAGAATGTATCATAGTCCTCCCGCAGCTACTAACAAGATCTTCTGTAGCCTTTGACACCACCTCATGAAATAATGCAACACAAGCCATCTTATTAGCACTCAGTGGGCACCCAACTAACGGACTGTGCTTTCAGAGCAGGCAGTCGTGCGAGGAGCAGCTCAGCCTTATCTGCTGGAAGCCTCTACTGCTGTGCTGCCATTTAAATCTCTTCCCTGCTGCTGCTGGTAAAGGTGAAGTCTGTTGCCCCTTAATGCCCACCAAAACACCCTGTCATTAGCTGCAGGGAGGATTGGGTCATGTTCTGGAGGTGGCATTGATCTCACCCAGCTTTGGGGGCTGGCAAGGCAGACTTCTCAAACTGATCCAGGGCTTCAGACTCCCTGTGCTCTCCACAGCCAGACACAAACACGCTCCAACCAGACTCAGGCCAACAGCTGCCTTATGGTGAGCTGAGCTGCACTCCAGGAGTATCAATTTATTTACATTGGCTTTAAAGGGCTTCTAAAGCATTAGCTCAGATGCAGATATTTGCAGTCAGGTGAGATAAATGCTACCTCAGAAGTGTAACAACCAGTGTCACCAGCCCGGCTGTCTCAGCAACACTGAACTGTGGCGTCAATCCCCCCCTGCTGCTCCTATCACTGCGAGCCCCCCTACTTAACCTGAGTGCCTCAGTTTCTTCATCCTAATCCCTGGGATTGCCCATCCACCCTTCTCTCCCTTTTCCATTCCTGTGTCTCTACACACTCCTTCAAAACCAGACATGTTTTTTCAGACACACCAGTACATTCCCCACCACCTCCCTCACCATGTGTCAGGATCTCCCCCGTTACATTTTCATGATATACCACAGGACAGTTCCCTCTCCACCTAAGACACATGCAACACCTTCTGCCATCTCTTCTAATCTCAAGGTGTCTCCCATCAACTGAATCAACCATGAGTCTCTGGCTCTGGCTTGGCAGCTGAGTTACTTGCATACATTTTTGTTGCATTATTAAAGAAGAAATTCTGCCATCAGCGCAATAATCTGCTAGGAAATAAAACCACATGGAAATCACCTGCAAGGTGTGCTATTTTAGGTGGGACTGCAAATGCAGGTCAAATTTTATTAAAAAAAAAATCCTAGTGACATAATTTGGAGGGAGAAAACTTCTCCTCTGGGTTGCATCTGTTTATTAAGACGTTCCTTACGAATTCTAAATTTTGAATCTATCGAGCATTGGTTTTTAACAGAAAAATCACATAAGCAAACACAATTCTTGTTCCCTGATTTCAGGAAGCCAACTCTGTGCTCGTAGCTCATACATTTTGAGTGATATTCATGAAAATGGAAATTATTGTTTCACACTTAAAAAAAAAAAAAGTCCAATTTGACAGTGAAAAAAACACCCAAAGAACTTGAGAATCAGCTCAGGATCACTTCTTGTTAAACCTGTTAAAATTCTGTCTGCCCAATTCATTGAGATAAGTATCATGCAGACTTCTCTTATAAGCAAATCTTCCCAAAGCCTATTCCATTCTGGCAGCCAGTCCTTGGAGTATTTAAGTTTTCCATGCAGCTTTGGCATCTTCCCTCCCCCATGGCAGCAACACTGGCCCATTGCAGTGGCACACCAGACTGCGGAAATCTGCAGAACCACCTTAAAATATTGAAATACTGAAGTGACCTTGTTTTTTAACACATTGTAATACACTTAATGTGTACATGACCCACATTAACATTTAGTGTATGGGCTTTTTTCTTTACCTTTTTTTTTTTTTGGTTAAACATTTGAGATTGCTATTGCTCCTGAGCAAAGTTTAATCATTATAACATTTTAATTTTGTAATTAAAAAGTACGGAAGCCAATCCCAAGCTGGGAGTACAATGACTGCACTTCATAAAGAAGAGCAATGACAAGGGATAAAGTAATTTATTCACTCCTTCTTCCTTCACCTAGAAATTAAATACTTCACAAAAGATCATCAGCAAGATACTCAATTTGCAGACACTAACAACCTTGACAGTGTCCTTTGCAGAGCAGAACAGCTGTTTAGTTGACGGGCACTGTGTCCCAGCAGGGAAAGCTACAGCCTTCTCCACTGTAAATGTTGCAGGTTTCTGCTTTCCAGGCACTCCTGCTTTGTGCCTTGCTTGCAAGAGTGCCCTGAACAGAAATATTGCCACCAACATCGCCAACTGTTACCATGAAAAATTGCTCTGTCCTGGCATTTGTTTTGCCTTAAGTGTACTTAAATTCCTGCAGGTGACCCTTGTTGCTTTCAGAAATTAAAGGAAACAACAAAATATGGGTTTTTCTGAGTTTTTAACGTGCTTAAATCCAGCTACCATCATTTAGCACCTCACTGCAGAGTCCTCCTTAGAGCAACTGTGCAATTAAATATGGAGAAATAAAAGGAGGAAAACTCATGTCACCTTCCCTTCGCACCAGGCTAGACACATTCAAATGTTCCCTTTCTGCAGCTCACCTGACTGTTTGCTTCTAACTGTAACATCTTCCTGACAATGATTTTACATGGGTCTCCCATCCCTCAGTAGAAAGAGGAAAAAAAGAATGCAACACCTTCCCCCAGCACACTGGGGAACCTCCACCCGTCTACAGCCTTTACATGGGGTCTCTGAAATCCTTGTTCCTGCTGTGCTTTCCAAGACTGGTGTTTACAAGCGTGGGTAGGGAAAGTAAAGTAGTGTCAATCTCGAAAGATCAAAACCCGTGACTTTGAAAAACTGGTTTGGGCCTCTGATTTCTAAATTCCCTTTATCTGCTGTGGCGTGTGCACGACGCTTTGTACTGTTAGCAAAATAAGCAACGTTGAGAAGAGGAATTCTGAAGGGTTTCTCACATCCTATCTCTAACCATCCCCAAAGGGCAATCCTGGCTCGGTTTTCCTTTTAATCTTGCTGGAGAAGAAAGGCAGCTTGCATCTCAGCGACATCTCACAAAAAGCCATATGGCCCAGGATGCAAACACAGCAAAGTGACTGTTCTTTTCTCCACACCTAAATGATACTTTACCAGGTACATGAGACACAAAGTTTGTTTACAAACCTGCTTCCAAATAAGACCACATTTTAGGAATTATACTGCAAATGAGATTTCTCAAATGGTGCAAGGTCAGCCAGAAGACAATAGGAAAGACACAGACTTAAAACCAGTTTCAGGATCCCATTTCTAAGGCCTTCAGGAAAGTTGGGCTATTTTAGTAGAAATCTGAGTGATAAAAGCACCAGTTCTGCTATTGTTTATTACCTTGTGTGAATAATACAGTAGTTTATTGCCTCAGTTGCACAAAAGAATTATGTGTCAACTCTTCCAGCTGAAGAAAAAGCACCATGTTGCTTTGCAATTAAAAACAACATCTAAGAGTGCCAAAGGTGAAAGGTGGAGAAAATCCTGATCTCTCTCAAACAGAAGGAACAGAAAAGTAGAGCTGTGGTACAAAATCTCTTTCTACCTTTGCTTTTGTTTATTCTGAGTGTATAAAACAGTTGTGGCCGCTGACTGGAAGCCCAAGTGATGCTGAGAAAACCAAAGTGGAATCTGTTAACCCTTCTTTCCAAAACAGAGAGACCATTAAATACTAGTTAATATGGGACCTTAATAAGTCAATATATGTCTTTCTCTCTCAGATATTGCTATTTCATGCTAGGGAATATCCACTGACAACTTATTCCATCCATCTGCCAACAGCAGTGTTTGCTCCATCCATTCTACTCTTTCCCAGTCTTCTTTGATCCTCCTGGCAGCCACGGGCTTGCCAGGGTGCCAGGACCACCAGCTACTGTCCAGCTGGTTGTTTCAGAGATTCCCTTGCTGTATACATCAGTTTGCATCGTATCTTGTTTGTAATCTTGTATATTGATTTCATGCTGGGTCTACACACCCAGCTCAGCTCTAGGCCATGATTAAGGAGCCCTTCTCAGGCTGCTCCACACAATACCAAGACTGAAAAACAGCATGAGAGCTTTAAATCTGCTGTCCAGTACGCACAAGCTGTCTTCTTTAGCTTTAAGTTTAAGCCATACCAGAGCCAACATGGATGGAACTCGTCAGCTGTTACAAACACAAATAATCCTTATTCACCACAGCCCATCTGGAGGTACAGAGGCCATTCTCAGCAGTGGTCTACTGAAGCCCTCTGCAGATTTTCGTTCCTCTCTAACGGTGCACAGAAAAATTAGAAAGATCTGGTTTAATAAAAATACATGCACTGCAACAGGACATGATTTTGCATTGAAACAGGAACTCAGCAGGAAATACTAAAACACTTAAAAAAAACCCCAAAAAAACCCCCAAAACTTTTAAGTGTGACAGCTTTCAAGTCTGATTGCACAGCTCTCTCTCAAGTCTAGAGGTGGGCCTCTCATAGAGTAGGTAGAAATTTCTGTGTTTCAGTAATATACAGTTCTTGTTTCTCAAGCTCTTCAGAAAACCTTTTTAAACACCCTGCACCTTTGCATCTAGAAAAGCTTTGCTTGGTGCAGCATAAATCCACTCCCATCCCATCCTCAGCTCTGACACATTGAATTTTATAAGGAAGAAGGAGGATTTCCCAGCTACCTGTGTGACATTAGAAATATGTCATGTGGAAGATTAATTTCTGAGTAGAAAGCAGAAAAGAAGAATTTGCTTTTGCCAGAGACAGATTTTTTTTTTTCATTCTTAAGCAGAAGATGTCACAAGTTCAAAGTCCATCTGAGATGGTAAATTCAAATATGCACAATAAGTATATTTCAGTTGTCACAACCACACAGTGGCTATACAAATCACACACAAACACATATTTTACTCTACAAAAGCATATTTAACACAGAAAGACCACTCTTGTCTAAAGCCTAGGATTGATTTACATAATGCACCTTTAAAGTCCCCTTTTAATGTGTTAATTACTGTTAATAAAGAGATGTTGCAAGGAGAGGTTTAAGCTTGGTACGTGCTGTGCTCCCCCAAAAAGTCTGCAGCAGAATCCTTATAAAATAGCTATTTGGGAGCTGCATGGTGCTTCTTTCTAATCAGGAGTCAATATGGGAAGATAACCCATGGATCAAGCAAAATTCACTGTTCATTTGGTCCTGTAAAGACCAGGAAGAAAATAAAAGGGGTTTATGACAATCCTGTAGCAAAGGCAGTTGCAGAGCAGGGCTTTGGAAGCCATCTCAAAGGATGCCCAAAGGTGCTCACCTCCCACTGCACCCAGCTGCTCCTGAAATTCAGTGGCAGTCGGGCACTGCAGCAGAAACCTTGGCATCTTGTCCTCTGATCTTACTTCTTTCACATATGTTCTCTTCAAAAGGCATTTAATAACCAAAGCACGAGCCAAAAACCTGGGGGAGACTTTTGATCCTTCCCAGCATGGAAGGTCTTACATGGCATTCCCAGTTTCTGCAATAGCAGGAAATACAGCAGCGGTGTTGCCATTGTACCTCTGCTATAACCAAAGAAATATATGCTCAGAACTCAAATGAGAGAATTTCCACTATATATAGGCTGGATTTTCTTTAATGTTTCACTTCCTCCTGTCCTCTCTTCTTGAGGTTTAAAGGAAGCCCTCCTTGAAGCAATCTTGTATTAGGACATAATTCTATTCTGAACTCCATTGTGTATCAAAATTTGATACATTAAAGTGGCTAAAACTCTGGAAAAGTTATAAAGGAAACCGGTGCTGATGTTGATGAAGGCTATAACCTGCATTCACTAGACAATAATTTATGGACTACAAAAGCTACTCAACCCTCCATGTTTCTCAATTACTCCCAACACACAGTCCACACAACGAGATTAACATAAAAACCAGGCAACATGAGAAAGATATAACTGTTCACAATAAATCAGCCACTTCCCCTTCATTAGGCTTTGCACAGTTCATATTATTTCCTTTCTGGAGAAAATTGTGACTAGTTACTATCTGCCTTCAGAAACAAAACCATCAGTAACATTTCCATAGGGATCATCTGAAATGAATTCCTAATAACATGCAGGTTAAAAGGTTTCCTTGTTCTCCCCTTTCTGCACCCAGCATTTAAACTTTATGGTCCCGATGACACTGTGAAAAGCACATGTGCTTAATAACAAAACTTGCAAAGAAGTATGCCTTAAAACATACAACTGCATGTTTAAATATAGAACAGACATGAACTCGGGCATTCACTTAATACAGAGGAACAGGTTCTATTTATTCCTCCAGCAGCCAATCTTAGAATAGGAATAACTGACACAGCAGATAAAGGCTCTTATCCTGGGCTGATTGTATGTAGCACTTCATCAGGTCACTTAAAGGCACTTTACTAAAGCAGGGATGTATTGTTGTCCCTCTTTTACAGAAAAAGAAAAGCTTCCCAAGGTTACAGAAGGTCAGAAGCATGTATCTACAACCACCACCTTCATACCTTAACTCCTGTGCTTTGTCCATTAAGCCACACTTTAAGATCTTCACAGATTGAGTTTTTATGTGAACACTTAACTCATTTCTCAATAAACCTAAGAGCATTCATAGTATTTTATCTCCTAAATTGAATTGAATTAGGCCAACCTCTAATGTGCCCAAGTGCACAACATTGATGGAAACACTTCTGCTTAAATTTGGAGGAAATACAGATGGCCCTGATGGTTCTCACTTAAATAGGAAGATAGAGAAATATTTCAAGTCTTGCCAATCCAAATTTAGGTAATGCTTGCTAAATCTCAGGTGGAAGCCACAAGACGAAATTCCTGAGTTAATATATTCACATCATCTTAAACCGACCCTTCTCTTGGAGGAGTAGCACAAAACAACACGACACAAGTTAAGGAGACACATATAGCAGCAAACCAGTCTCTGCAGTTGAGACATCCTATATTTCCCTGTGAGCGAGGTAACACCCAGAAGATACCATCCTGTCTGGATTATAACTTCCCCCAAAACATAGTTTGCAAGTCACATTGCCCTCTGTCACGTTACTCTTGGCCAGATGAACTGCAGATGGGAGCCCCTTCTGACCTCCAAAGGCAAAGAGAAGCTTCTGACTAGAAGAGTCCAGATTAAATGTTCTATTTAGTGACTGTTTTCTTTGGTTTCCACTGGCAGACAGCAGTGTTCTTGCCTTTACTGCCCTCCTTGCTTCTCCAGCAGGGCATCATTCTGGCAGAGCAAGCTCAGTCTGGACACAGGAAGTCTTCAGAGTTTTGCAGCTGCCTGTCTGCTTCACTTTCCCTCCTCTGCCTCAGTTTGGTGTCTTGTTTTATATGGGAAAGACTAAAGACTTCATCTTTATAAAGTGCTTGAACAGGCTATTTGATATAAGCCTCATTTTTCAGAGGTGTCAAACACCTTGGCTCCCACTGAGCACAAATGCATCATCACTGCTGAGAGCAAGTGAAGCCGGGCTCCGTACGCTCATGGAGCTGGGCTGTCCCGAGGGATGGAGCTGCTGGCAGGCAGTGCACACGGCCTGTCCCATGAAGTCTCACTGCATTTCTGGGAGGCACGTGAAAACTAGCCATATAATTTTTTAGCTCAGGCAACTCAGACTGTTACAATCAGTGTCGTGCCACAAGTGACAGAGTGAGTGAAAATGATGAAACATTCATCACGTAGTCCAAGGGTAACTGCAGCCCTCATTTACAGCCCTCTGTTCCACAGTTCAGTCACTGAGGGCAGCCTCAGAAATTCACACAATTATCACTTGGAAGTCTGTATTTCCTACGTGTTTTATTTTGAAATACAGCAGAGAAACAAATGAAATGAAAAAGCTTCATGGAGGAAGCCACTGAGAGCCACTTGTGCCAGACGTTCCTGCCCAGGCTGCCCTGCCTGGTTCGGCTGTGACAACGTGGAAACAAAACGTATAACTGCATTCCATACAAACTCACATCTCCACATGCAAAAGCTCATGCTGACACCACCGTGGCACTCAGAGGAAGTGGCTGCAATGTTAGCATTCACCAGGAATAATTCCAGAAATAATGGAGCTACTGTTCCCATTTCCAGTCGAGAGAAGCACATGGCCCACGAGCACCTACGCCGAAAGGGGCTGCACTAACCAAGTCAGACCCAGCACATACAGCTTTTTAAGAGTGCTGTACTGGGAAGTAGTGGGGAAATAGGACACTCTGGACTCTCCAGAGATCAGATTCTATTTTCATGGCTAATTTTCTGACTACAGAAAGGTATTTAAGTTACCACACCCAAGCAGTAACTAAGGTTTACGTGGCTTACCGAGGTCAGAGAGGATTGTCTCACGAATTTTTACAGCTTGCAAAACAACTCCACTGTTCTAAAAATACCTGTGTAACTGTCATGGCAGTCTACCAAATACCAATATTTTTTCCTGTACAAAATAATTTTTGACATACTCCATTTTCTCCAAGAGCCAGAATACTTTTTCATAAGCAAAATCACTATGTATTGACGACACAGGAGAATGAGAGCAAACACCTTGTGCAATCACCCTTGGCCAATGGGGAACTGGGAGAGGTGGGACAACGCCTTCCCATCACACACAAGGAATTTCAGGTTGAAACCCACGCTTTGGAGGAGGCTGGGAAAGAGCAGAAAGTCAGAGCCCCCTCGTAGTAGAAAATCAGTTTGCAATCTTGATTGCAAAGTTGCTGTTAGGATACCACAATACACTTTTTAAGCGGCTCATTACCAATTTATTAAACATTAGGGCTTCTTTGAGACTGTTGGAGATTATTGTTTAAAGTGCTATTTAAAAGTGTTCAGAGTCACAGCATGGATAATTCATTCTTATGCCAATACAGATACACATATGGGGGGAATGTTGAATTACACTACAGTTCTTTTTTAAAAAGTGATTTTTGCATGCAAATTAAATGTGGCGTTTTTTTCACATCTGGACCATGAACTAAATAAAATCATTTCCAAATATCAAACTATTATTGGAGAACTAAATGGTACTTCTAAATAACCATAAATATTAATTTGACACTTGGATACCTTATACGTCAATAAACAAAGCCATTAATAAAGACAAGTAGACATGTCTCCACGTTCCAGGAGATGCCAGACCATCACCTTTTTCAAAGGGTCATGTGGCTTTAGACAGAGGTAACAACCTCATTAAAACCTTTAGCCTGTCTGGAGATTTTCTCATTTGTTCAGGCTGAGACGACTTGACTTTTTTTTTTTGTTAAGGATTAACAAACAGAAGAGGAGCAGTACTTCCTTGTTCAAGTTCTTATTTTTAATAAGAAGAATAAATATTAATTAGAATACAAACCAAGAGCGGTCCTGATGAAGTGGAAATGCTTTTTTTTCAGAGGTGGGATAACCGTACAGTAGAAGGTTGCATTTAATTGACTGATACACCGGGAACCTTTGACAAAGAGCGGTCAGTTTGAACTTTGGGCTCAGTAATGAGCTCTCCAGTTCCCTCTTTGACAGAATGAACCACAGTGGTGCTGCAAGACTTCAGTTAGCTTCATTTTATAATTACAAGCCTGTTCGCTACTATTTTTCCCCAGCTTAAATACCACTTTTTTTCAAAGCGATGCTAGGGGAAAAAAAAAATGAAACCAATTTTAATGAACTCATGCAAATATAAGCCTGGTGAAACGAAATCACAGACCTAAGCAGAATACTGCATTGAACACATTTGTATGTTTTATGCAAAGCTCATCTAAATTTGAGTAATTGGACCTAATTTGGCAATCTGCACAATCCGTTTGCAAACTTCCACCACTGAATTTTAAGTATGAGCCTGAAAAATCATTAACATTTTTATTTATCATGGTGGCCCCGATCCAGCACAGTACAAAAATTTGCGTTCAAGTGTTTTGAATGAGGTCTTAGTGTATGCACAGCATCCAAGAGAGTTATCAGGAGGTCTAATTTCAGAGAAAAGTCACTGATCTGTTCAGATCACACAATTTTAATCTCAAATCAATCTCAAATCTCTGAAGCTTGAGGCTGGGAACCTTCCTCCAAAAAGCCCAATGTCTTTATTCCTTGTCCATGTCCCACTATCTGAAATACATTCCCCAGATCATAATTATTGCTCTATTGCTTTTCATTTCCACCCTCTCCTCTTCCCCAAGAATCCCTGTTGCCTGCTGTTTCCCTCCTTATGCGGATGTTAACACAGTCCTTTTCACTTCTGCATGCACCTGGTCTCCACTGAGCAGTGCAGGAACTGGATGAGCTTTCCATGCTCCAGGAGCATGGTGAGAGCACCAATCCAGTTTATTAAAGGCCAGTTCTCCCATGTTCTCCCCAGCATGTGTTTTGGCTGCAATGAGGGTTATTTTTCATTTGTGTCTCATCGTTCTTCAACAAAAAATGCAATAGGTCTTGAACTTATAAAACGCTCTTGCTCCAGATACCTTAAAATACTTCGTAGGAAAGAAAACCCTTTCTCATTCAACTGTATTTACTACCTCTTTTTTTTTTTTTTCTGAAGGCATCTTCTTAAAGAGAAGGCAAAGTACATTTTTCAAGGTGAAAACTGCCAGTCTCAATTCGAATGAAAGTCTGAATCCACTGCAAGGGGAAGATTCACAGCATCCCAGCAACTTACTCAAATCAGGGGAGTAAGCAGCCTTGCACTGGCATCGTGAATCCTCTCCACACAACCAGAACACCACCAGAGTTTAACTACAGTTGTGTGTCAGTAAAACCATTTCAAATCATAGGCATAGCCAAGATCTATTAAGGCAGAACTGTGTTAGATCACATGCAAGTTCAGTTTCTCTCCATGTGTCCCCGGGAAACGTGTTAATTGCTCACAGCTCTAACACAGATTTTCAATACATTTGCAAGACACAACACCACACACACTCGCTGAGGGGAAGATCTGATTCTTTTCAGGGCACAGACTAGGGATATTCAGCACATTTCAGCATCATGGTTTTACCCCTTCTCAAGCCTCCTTCTACTTTGCACCATTCTTCCCCCACTGGCTGGACTGGGCTCCGGGTACCCACCCATCATTATTGTGGCGGGATGCAGTTTGCTCACAGACTTGCCCACAAAGCTCAGCTGCACTCCAGACTCCTCATGGGGAATTCTGCACCAGGGCAGGCGGGTGGAGGACAAATGTAATTTTGTGTAGCGATGAGCAAAGTCTGCAGCTCAGCATTTTGAGTCCCACTAAGTCTGTTCTGCCTCCTCTATCTACATCTCCAATCAGTTCCCTATACACCAGATCACAAACTGCTGCCACAAATCAGATTCCATATTTTTGTAGGCCATCTTAAGAACCGTGACTTGAAGCAACATGATTTAAGCAACAATTCAGAGGAGCCTTTCCCCAAATCAGAAGTGCTTTGCACAGGATTTGTGCTGCTCCAGGATTTCCACAGTATAATCAGTCACAAATACCCGCTTTCTCTTTTACTATTGTCATGATATCGCTGTCGTCAAATTCTGCCCAATTAACGTGAGTAGTAAAAATCAGACCTTTTATTTCGCATCAGGAGAAGAATTTCAAACTTATCCAGCTCTAACACATTTTATATGAATTGCTGCTTGGGTGAAGAGAAGTCTCTGGTAGAGAAGAGCTCAGGCCAGCTCCAGCTGTAAGCACACAGGTCATGCACAGCAGCATCCCACAGACCTAAGCGTCTCTTTATATGGAATAAACTCACCAGCCAAACCATACTGCATGCTGAGGACATGCTGCTCTTTCAACCAGGAACTAGCAGGCTCTCACTAGATGGGCAAAGAAGAAATTACCAGCTGCTCAGACAGCACCAAAACTAAGAGCAGAAAACCTTCTTTTAGAAGCCTTTCCCTGTGACTGCATGACAAACAAAGTTTCTACGTCTTGGCAACTCATTCCTCACAGCCTGTCAGCTTGGAGAGAAAGAGCTGTGGTGGTATTAAATTGGTTTGAATTGGGAGATGTCACCAGAACTGAAGTTTCAAAATGCACCTGAGCAACACTGCTCTTTTCACTGCTGAAAAAGCAAACTGAGAAGAACTAATGGGGTTTAGAGGAAATTGGAACTGCTAAAAGACAATTGGGCCACTTTTTAAGTCATGACACAACACTGTCACATCCCAGGGAATTGAATTTCACCAGTTGGCATAAGCTTAAACCAAGTATGCTGTACTCCCTCCAGTGTAGGCTTGTGCTTATCAAGCTCCAAAGCCTGATCATTAAATCTGATCCAAAATGCTGAGAGACTATTCCTGTCAACAAGGGCTCAGTCAGGTGTCTTTATTAATCACAGCTAACAAATATTTTAATTCTGGGACCTTTGGGAGGAAGAGGTGGAGTGGGGCCCTGTGCCTTGTTCCGTATGAGGAGATGACAACTGAGATCTGCAGTGCCTGATTAATATTTTATGTTGTGATCCACTGGGTATGCAGTGTAATTCTGGTGGCTTGTTTTGCTCTACGTTCGCTGCATCTCCAATGTTATTTGCAACAGCTTCGTGGAACAACAACAAAAAGAGGTTTCATTCCCGCAGGACAGCATTGGCTGACCTCTCTCACTGCTTCATGTAATTCAGAGGGAGCAACCACTAAACAGGAACTGCAAGGGCTTTGCAACTTTAGAAGTGAAATAAATGGTACCACAGATTTACATATAGATAGCATTTCAGAGAAGAATGATGTTGATTCCTCCTGCCTTGCATTTATTTACCAAGTCATCCTAACAGTGTGGTCAGAGGAAAAGCCTGCAACAGGGCACTGCTGAATACACATCTCTGTGTCATCGCCAACAGTTCAGTGCGCTGGCATTAAAATAATCTTAAAACACAGCGTGGTCAATGAAAAGAGACAATGAAAGCAAAATGCATAACTTCAAGAACAAATCTACAACTGTGGACCTTCCTAGGACTTTGCAGAGGTCCCTGATCTAAATTTTTAGCGAAAAGAGGACTGTAACTTAAAATCCTACAGTCCCTGAGGACGGGCACAGCGGGGCCTGTCCCACGACCAGGCAATCCCAGAGGCCCCAAAGCAGCCCAGATACCACCAACACTGGCAGACAGCAGCCCTACTGCCTTCAGGGGATGCAATAGTAAAGACAGCTGTTCTGAATCAACGTCATCTTAACACATCTCAGAAAGCTTTCTGCTTTCATTGCAATGTATGGATGGGGTGATTTTGTATTTTATTTCCCTGCTATTCAAAGACCTTTAATAGCACATAATTCAAAACCTCCCATTCTCTCTTAGGGATACGAGTGATGCTTGTAATGAACTCTGTTGTAAGAAGGTATGTGTCAGGGAAAGACTGGGATATTTCTAGATCTGCAGTCTCTTTATGCAGCTTAATGCTAATGAAAGGAAACCATTTTTTGCACACAGTGAAAGGGAACAGATGGTGTCACAGTTCTGCTGTGGAATTTAAGCAGAGTGACAACCTATACAGCAGATCATCATCATGGGTGAAACTCTTTTAGGCAGTCGCATGGAGGGTTTGTTTGTTTTTTATTTACTTATTACTACCCAAAAATCTTGAAAAGCTTTTTCTTTCCTTTTAAGAATGAAACCTAAGGAAATGGTATGATAATATCCATCCTACAAAACCTCAGAAGACACATGAAGACTGGTATTTTAAATACACTGCGAAGGGACAGCTGAAAAACAGCACCTCATATTGCGAATTGTGGCTTTCCAATCATGTACCCATCCAGACACCAGTCACTGGTGAGAAAACCAATGAGGGCTTAAAAGGGACGCTGTCAAGTTGAAAATTACTGCTCTGTCTGAGATCTGGTCCCTAGCCCTAATTATGCCTGCAAGGCAGATGACGGAGGGGAAAAAGAAATGTTATAAAATTTTTAATAATTTTGTATTTTACACTCATTCTATGTACAGTTCACCTCATTGTTTAATTTCTAGGTTCACCTGCTTTCATCCCAGAGAAAAACAAAGGTACACAAAAAGCAGAAAAAAATCACGGTTGGAGATTAGAAATTAGAAAATTAAAAGGGACTTTCTGTCTGATAAATTGTTGCTGCTATTGTTTATTAAATTATTAGTTGAAATTTTTTTTGACCCTACTGGTAACTGCGTCAAACATACATTTTCATGTGCTGAACCCACAAGAGACATCTGAATCCCCACAAAGCATATCCCTCTGGTGAGACAGGCCATAGGCAACTTGAAGTTTCACAATTTTTACTGTTTTCATTCCTTCAGTCGTGTTTCAGCTTATTTCAACTGCCTGTGTATTTTATAGTGCATACCACTAAAAGCAACAGATGACATGATCATCCACTCCATAATTCACACTGACAATCTCTGCTCAGCCCATATCCCACAAGAAAAGGGATTAATCAGGCAGTGACATCCTGGGAGAACAACAAAGCTCAGGCTGCTGGGTTAGGGTTCAGATCCCTCCAGGAATGGTCTGGAACCACTCTACTCTCTCTGAAACTTGGGAAAACATTTGCACAATGACACCCCCATTTTTGCACAGGGATGACTGATGCGTGTCCAAAGCTACCCAGTTGCAAGCCTTATTACAGCTTTTACAATGAGAGAGAGAAAATCAGGTCCTAGATGCAGCTGTAAACTCAAATAGTCCCATTGGCACACTGCAATTTGCAACATGCTCAGTTCTGACTGGGGGGGACAACAGCCATCGGCCTGTAAGATGCTGTGAAGCCGAATTTATATATTGAGTGTATGGTATATATGATATCTATGGTATGAGTTTGCATGGATGAGGCACTGAGATCCAGGGAAAGCTGAGCAATACAAGCAACACTGTACTAAGTGCCCTGCTGGTGAGCTCAAGATGCTGTGCTCCCCCAGGTCCCTGAAACAGTAAAGTCTGAAAGTGAGGTCTAATATTAAACAGAAGCTCCACTCTTCGGGGGGGGCAAGGACCAGCTTAAAATTCCCCACTATTTAGCCAGGATATCTGTCCATCTATATGTGTCTCCAGGGATAAAACTGCACTTTCTCATGCAAAAGGGGATGGCAGGGCTCTTTCAGAGACTTAGCACCTCCCTTAACAGAGATCACAGGAATCATTAATGCCACCACAGCAAGCCATCCTTGACCCCAAAAGTGGCAAGGAAGGATTGTGCAAAGATACATTTGGGATGGGAGCATTTAAAGTGGCAAAATATTCACAGGGAGTGAATTGAAAATTCACTCGCAGGAGTTCACAAGGTATAACCTCCTGACTAACACGTTTTGCAGGGAGGGACACCACCACCTTCTAAAGCTTCCTTCAAGGAGAAGTGAAACACTCGGGTTTTAAGGCATTTACAGGGTATTTCTTATATGTGTCAGGTAAAATCACTACTGTGCTCCAAAGCACCCAGGTTCTTGCTGCAGAAACTCAACAGCTAATACAGAGCAAACGTGAAGTGAAGAAGCAGAAAGAGAAGAAGATTGTCAGTAAATAGGGTTAATCCCTGCAGGTAATACCCTTTCCGTTAAATTGTGCAGCATTTTCCAGTCTGCAGATTCTCAATCCCATTTAACATCTCTCTCACGCTGCAAGCAGACACATCCGAGCTCCCGTCCCCCCACCCCCTCCCCAAATTCTGCAAGGCTGTTTTTTGCAGGCAGCAGCCAGTTAAACTAAAGGCTGCTGGTACTACCCCGGGAAGCTGTAGGGGGGTGGGTGAGCCGCACAAAAGATCTCCACACAAAAGGCCATCCTTTTCATCCTTTTTTCTTCTTCATTTTCTCCAGCTGAACCATAGCTTTATTCAATCAACACTTAAAAACAGAGGAAAATGTGGGAGAGGGTAGGGACCGGAGGGGGGAGGATAATATGGAGCAACACCTAATTTAATACAAAC
This sequence comes from Cephalopterus ornatus, assembly GCA_013396775.1. Taxonomy (NCBI): domain Eukaryota; kingdom Metazoa; phylum Chordata; class Aves; order Passeriformes; family Cotingidae; genus Cephalopterus; species Cephalopterus ornatus. Next base: position 35,294 of record VZRE01004774.1, on the reverse strand, counting down.
AATCAAATTTGGTGGATGAGGGGATGTGGGGAGCCTTCTGCTCTCATCTTCTCCCTGCTTCCAAACGAGCCCTCTAGCCCGTGTCCCCAGCGCTCACAAAAATCCATGCAGCATGCTACAGATATTTTCCGATTTTTTTTTCCCCCCAGGAGAAGACGTAAAGGGTTTGACACCAAAAGGACAGTGAACATCTTTGCATTCCCAGCAAGACCCGCACAGCACATAATCATATGAAAAACATGGCTGGCTGGTGCATCGACAGATGCAAACGAGAAATACCAGACTTAGCCTTATTTAGATCACAGCAAAATTAAATGGGGAGGAGAGGGGGAGGAAGGGAAATAATTGTGGCTGTGTAACATGGCTGCACAATTTTCAAAGCCTCACGATTGCCAGCTTGCAGGGAGCAGTGAAAATGTGTGTCTGCTCTAAAGGGAGCTGTTCCTGCCACCCCTGCAGCACAGCCCCTTCATTCCGCTCTCCATCCCGCGGGCTGGCACGCTGGCCAGCGAGCACGAAAGGCAGGGAAGAACTAAAATAGTTTACCTGATCAATGCAACTCCACGGGAGCCAGAGGTAGGGATTCCTGAAGAAATGCAGCAAGGAAGGGAAAAAAATCTGCTCGGATCCTTCTGGCAGTCCACAGCCTCATCTACATGCATCTGAGCGAGCCCTTACCAGCAGCTGCTTCTTTTATCAAGCCCACAGGCACAGCAAATTAGTCCGGTTAGACAGTTCAGTCAATGTGGGCTATTCACAGCGTGGCTGTTGTGCGAGCCCAGCTTCTCCTGTCCCCCTGTCCCCGGGTAGGCACCCGCCCACCTCCACATGGCCCTGGATAAACACGGCTCTCACAGCATCCACGGAGCGCACCACATGATCCTGACAATCATCGGCGCGGGCACACGCTGAGTGGACCTCACCCTTCGTCCAAGCCGGGCGCCGGGATCTGGGTAAAAAGGCTAAGCCTAAAAATGGGTTTACTTTAAAGGGAACAGCTTTCTTTTTCCCTTCCTCCCCCCCTCCTTCTTTCTTATCTCCCCCCCCACCTCCTCCCCAACCACAGAGGAAAAAATATAATAAAACAAATGCAAAGATCTGAAGATGGGTAACATCTTCCTAATCAACTCAGTTCTGAAAATGAAGTGTCACTCTGAAATGAAGTGTCATTCAGACTTCTAATCAGCACAAAGCATCAGGCAGAGACCCTGGATAAAGCCTGATACAGTCCTGGATAGAGATGCTGACCACAGTCAGTGCATCCTTGATCTGAACAAAGCCCCTGATTTTCCATTTTGTTGTTTTAAAGAAGAAAATGTGACAAGCCCTTTGTTTCTCCTCCTTTCCTCACCATGGACCATTTTAAAATATGCATATAGAAATAACCACACAGGCACACACTTGACATAAAGCTCTAATGAGGTGGCAGACGGCACACACGGTGCCAGCCTTGGAAGGGGGGAGCAAAGCTGGTGGACACAGCACACCGGAGGCATGTTCCTCTTAAACGCACTCATGAGTGCGACCCACAGGGTCAAACATGAAGAAGAAACATTTATGAAAGCCATTCAATTTTTCCGTCACTGCACAAAGAAGAGAAGGACTAAGCCCTTCTCTCTCGCCTCTGCACACCAATATATCTTTAGGACTAACAGTGTCCTTCTTTGTCCCCTCCAACATAAGAAGCAATATGCATATGGAGGAGTGCTATAAATAACCACACACATATATAAAACACAGTTTCTGTTGGTTATCTAAACTCTCTCTTTACAAAGTAACACAGTTAATTGGAAGAGTTCTCCAAACAATCTGGCTGATCACTGACTGCTGCCTACTTCACTTAAGTCAGCATTTGCACTTAACTAGGAGTTAGACATCCATATAAACCAAAGGTAAACACTGATAAGGTATTTGATGCTTAAATAAAAGCAGGTTTATCCAGAAATGGGTTAATAGAAACACACTGCGGCATCACATCACTTAGTTGAGTAGTTGGCTTAAAATCCTGGCTCCTGGAGTCATCACACACAACCACAAACACAAAACTCCATAAAACCTTCTTCCTTTTCTAAAACGGAAAAAGGGGCTTTATGGCTCTGAAAGAAAAGTTTGAACTTACTCCCGAAATTCCTCACAGGCTTAAAAAAAGAGAGAAGAGAATAAAAGGCACAGGGGGAGGGAGGGAAGAATAATAAGGAAAAGAAACAAACCTCATGCTTCCTATGCCATTCCCACCTTCCTAATGTTGCAAGGCTGGCAATACCCAAAAGCAAATGAAGCTTTAATCAGGACCACCCTCCATATTTGTCTGTAGGAAGTAAGAAACTTCTCAACAAAGGTAAAACTGAAGTGTGGAAAGCTCTTGGAATGGCTTATAAATTCATTTCAAACACGGGGGAAGAAATGAAACACAAAACCCATACATGAACTGGATGGGCAGGGAGTGAGCAGTGCCTTCGGCAATCTGGAAAGGTAAAGCTGTTCCTCCGCCTGCCGGCAATTTCCAGCCTCAGCAATACATTGTTATCTTTAATTTGCTCCTGTCTGAATAGAGAGGTTTGGTACTGCCCCCTCACTCATCTCTGCTCGCTCATTACCTCTCCTGCCTGAAAGGTGAGAGGAAGCAGGAGGCAGGATTGAGGTCACTTCAGGATTGCATTACAGGGTATTGAATAAGCGCGGCACATCACTGTCCCTCATCCCATATGGAAGTATGATCCAGGAACCAGGGTAAGGGCAGTCTGTACTGCCATCAAACCTACAGCTGCTGCTCACATACGTATGCAGGCAGCCAGGGCAGCACGCTGAGGGCAGCACATGGTCTGGGAAGGGCGGGGAACATCTACCCAAGGGTCGTGGGGGACAGCTTTAGTCCTGAGGAGTGGGCAGGAAGCACTTTGGATGTGACTGCAGGAGAGGTGAAGCTGCACCCCCAGTGCCACCCCAGTGATCAGCTGGCACCTCTTCAAAGTGTGACCATCCTCACCTTCCCCCAACCTTTTCATCAAGATCCACTGCTGAGCAATCTCAGAGAGACTCCCGGTGCCCAGAGAGTGGGTGAAAATTCCAGCAGGAACAGGAGACCGAGTCTGCACAACGCAAAGATATGCAGGCCAGGTGTGATACCGGCAGGGCAAAATACAGTTGGCTGAAGACCTATTTTTCAGGCTTAATTAGAATTTAGCCCTGATAAAAAGCCAAACCATTCCCCATTATAGTCAAGGGGAGTTTGTCACTGTCTTGATGGCAGCAGGATGTGGGACATTAAGAAAAAAAAGGCCAGTTCATCACCTTGAATAGGCGAAAATGGAAGTCCATTCTTTGCTGTCCCATGTGACTCCTGAAAGAGAGCTTAGTGTATTGCTAGCATTTAACTTAGTATTTCTTAAAAATAATTTTAAGCTGTATAAAGTGACTTGCAAACATTTTTCCCCCTGCATATCTGATTACTTGATAAGGGAATCCAATTTAGTTCTCAAAAAAATCCCCAGATCTTTCTCTCCAGGAACCTCAGGCCCCTGATGCTCAGCATCCCTGAAGCACCCCGCAGACCAGCCGCGGCTGCAGTGCCACCGTGGTACAGGTGACACACGTGCCTCTCCACTCGTTGTCTCCTGCTGAAACACTAATGCTCACCATGAGGTCGTGGAGTTGGCAAGACTCTGTAGATAGGAATGAAGGGAGGAGAGAAACACAGAGGCAATCTTAAAGCAGCCTGAAAACGTGACTTCAGAGAAAAACAGTCAGAGCCCGTATCCACGAGATTGTGTGTTGCAGAAGGAGGAAAAAAACAACCTCACCCTCTGAAGTTGGCTGGCAGCACATCTGGTTGGTTCTCAACTTCTCTCAGACTCTAATTTGACACTTACTTCACTATATTTATTTATTTCAGGCAGGACAGGAGAGGAAGGAAGAAGGTAAAAGCCTGATCAATGTAGTCTAGACAAATATCTCAAAGAGAGGAAGATCTTGGTTCATTGCTTCATCTGTAAGCTGGTCCTTCACATCCGTACTCTTGCTAAGCAAGGAACACACCTGTGTGTCCTTGGAGTGGAAATCTTGTTTTTTTTAAGGATACTACATGAAGGTGGCACAATTCTGAAATGCATTATTTGCTGTCACATGGAAACTGTAATCAATTATATGCATTGTTATGCACTGCATTTTCTTAATAGTCATTGATTTTAGGAACAGATATTCAATCTGCACTGTATAAACCAGGCCTAAAATTTCAGTGAGTTCCTCTGGTACTGAGCATAGGCAGGTAAGATTGCAGAGCTATTATCAGCTTAAAAAAAACAAACAACAAACAAACAAATAAAAAATAAAAGAACAAGATAAAACCCAACCCAAAGTGTTCTGATATTCCTTCTTGCTTTAACACAGAAAAGCAGGTATTGTAGTTACTTTCTCTTAGCAGCTTTTTTTTTTACAGATAAATGGAAGTATACTGAATATAGATCTTGAAAATGTCTAGTTTTGAAAAAGCCCAGTATGAAACTTCTACTTGGACTCTGTCACACTTGTGCATTTCAATGTGAATTTTTGTTTGTTTTGCAAGAGCAGAAGCATGAAACTGTTTACAGTGCTACAATAATAAACTTCTCATTTTTAAACTTCTCCATGAATCTGTGTAATAAAAATAATCTTTAAAAGATATCCCCATACCATAAACTATCAGAGTTAAGCAGACTTTAGTTGATACATAGTAACCAACACTTTCACAGAACAGCAAGACAACCTTCAGAATGAATTAAACTTTCTATTAAAGGAAACAGTGCTTTCTGTATTGAATCATAGAACTGTTTCACCCAAATAAGTGGTCAATGACTAATATTTTACCAATATACAACCCCCAGGCAAATTATGAGATGCTGTTTGTACCTATACCTGAAAATCCCTTTCTCGCCCTCACAAGACACACAACCCCCTGAGGAGGAAGAGCACTCCCCCAGAGCACCACACAGACACATTCAGCTTTGATGTTTATAGATGCAAGTAGAATCAATGATGCTAAAAGGATCCTTTACACATTCATCACGGTGTTTATCGCTGTATTCCAGCCTCACTCAGACTAAGAGATGCAAAGTATCATTTCAGCTTGTTTCCCTGCCATGGAGTGTCTCCTAATTCTTGCATTAGAAATGAGAAAAAAAATGGACTGATCAGTTTTCCAGTGCTTAATAGATTCTGGCACAACCTGGCCTCTGCTATAAACAAATAGCCTCAGCACATGAAACCCCTGAAGACTGATTAAAAGTAAGCCTGATTTCATCTGCACTGGTTTTGTGCAGCCATTAATATTGTTAACACACAACCTTTTGTTCTGCGTAGCTGGAGGGCAGCTCACGTTGCACTCGGCTGGGGCACCTCTGAAGGTATGTTCGCTGCCAGTGACATGTATGATTATGTTAATGGTGTTTAACATTTCTTTACCACGAGGAAAACTGACACTAGTAATATAGAAACTGATACTCGCATGTAAAGTGATGCCATTAAGTTGGGGGTGGAAGTGGCCTTGCTGCCAGTGCAACCACAGATCTTTATAGATGTGAGGGGAAAAAGGCATCTGGGCTGAGACGGCCACAGGTGATGGGCCATAACCAACCGGGTTTCCCTTGAAAAAGCTGAGTCTTGAACACAGCAATACTGATTTTGGACAGAAGAAGATGGAAACACTGAAAAAGAGAGCATGAGAGCAAAGAAGCACCGAGCCAAGAGACACTCCCTGGAGTCCTCGAGACCCTGGGGGAACACCTACATATGCCTGCAGTGGGAGAGAGGTTTGTACTTTCCTGTGCCTTACATCATTTCCTAGCACCGATTCAGTGTTCTAGGACTGGAAAATTATGGCTGGCTTTATGGTCTGGCAGGACACAGATGATTGTGCACCATCCACACTAAGAGCCCAGCTTGGCTGCTCCCTGCTGAGGGAGCTGTACAGACATTACCCCAGCTGTAATTCTGGTCCTTGCTGTTTCTTTACTGGCCTAAGAAAAGGATAATTTTAAACCAAAATTAGGTGATGCAAGTTCTAGGGGGAAACCTACAGACAAAACGATCAGTATAATTTTTTTTTCTGCAATACCGAAACATTAAAATTTAAGTCTGACATTTTTAGGAAGACGTGAGCTGACAAATATAGGAGTAATACAAAGCTGTCCTCACTCCTCCCCCATCTTCATGTCTTCTTTAAAAATAAACAATCAGAAGAACAAAACAAGCATTTACAAAGTGACAGCCAAAGCCACAACTCACTAGAAGCTCCTCCGTCCACAGACCCATGGGAATGCCACCTTCAAGTCTGCTCCTCCTGACATACTGCTGACGTGAGCCAGGCTCAGAAATGCAGCTGACTGACATCAAAGGACTCACTTGATGCAATTCATTCCATTTTCAACTATTTCATTTTAGCAAGTATTGCAAAGCTGTAGGAGACCAGACTTAAAGCTAAACCAGCGCAATTCAAATCACAGCTTCCAGTCTGCCAAGATGAGCTGTCCAGTCAGACCAGCTCTACAATCCCATTCATTTTAGACTAGCATGATGCTTCTCATAAGTAAAGGACACCTGGCAGCAATCTACTCATCTGCACAGACCTCAGTTTAAAAAAAACAAAACAAAACAAAAAATCATCATAACAATAAAAAGCTTTCATTCCTCGTGATTCAGTTGAAACATATTCTGCCCATTTGGACCTGCATGATCGCAAGCAGCGGGAGCTTGGTTCATTCCTACCAGGTGAGAGACAGCCCTCCTCCCCTAAACACTGCGTCCCCTGAAGCCAGCCCCTCTGCTCACCCGTCCCCTTGCTGGGGATTTGGATGACTCCCGCGCCCACCCAACCCAACTGGCCATGGGATACACACGAACTGCTCAGGAGCTGCAAACTGTTCAGAAGGCACAGGCTGACCACCCACCCCATGTTACCACAGACAGACCAATGACCCACCTGCAACTGTTTCTTTTAATTCTGTCTTGAAATACTATCCTGTGATAGAAGCTATTCTTATTAATTGGAACACAAGAGAGATCAGGCTGAGGTTTTATTAGTTAGGAGCATGCAATATACATTTATTCTTTCTTTTATTCTTTCAACCTAAAGGTAATTTTCCCCAGTTCTGCTACCAAACATCAAGGACTAAATAGAGCTCATTCTTTTTGTTTACACTTCGGTGAAATAACATGTAATAGCAAGCCCTTAAACAAACCACTGAGTCTGGAATTCAGTACACTTCATACAAGAACCAAACAACAGCATTTCTACTTGTTAAAATAAGACAGGCATGAAGACACACATAGGAAGGGAGATTATTTTCCTAAAATCAAGCAAGTCTAGTGCTGAGATATGTACCTGTGGCTTCCAAGTGCTGTCAGCAGGGACCACGTCTCTGCCGGGGAGCCTCGGTCATGTTCTCCAGCCCAGTGACCCCCGGAGCCGAGGAGAATGCAGAAGTGGGATGTGGATGGAGACATGCACACATGGCCTGCTGCTTATAATGCGTCTGGAATCAGCCTCAAATCTCCTCCTGCACCTAGAAACCCTCCACCTGAATACAAATGCACCCCAGCTTCACTGCAGGAATCTGCAACGATTAATGCCACACACCATCACACTACAGCCCTCCCCGAAGACAGAAATGGATTGATTTTAAATTTTATTTAAATGTTAACCAAATAGCTGTGCACTTTTCAAGAAAATCATCTCCCTATCAGCCACGAGACACCCCCTACCCCCTGCTCCAAAAAAACGAAGAAATGACAGTGCTTTGCATCAGAAACTACACCCAGGATGGTTATTAGAAGCGAGAACAAGGGAAGGCTGGTAGCTGCTATGCATGTCCAGCCAGATTAGATCACCAGCAAGTGTCCCAAGAAAGGCAGGGGACAATAATGACACCCATTTGTAACTAGAACACGTGATTGGTTCAAATAAATGCAAAGTTTCAAGAGATGCAAAAGAGGACAATTTCTGGCACCAAAGCCAGGCTCTTTGCATCCTCTGATTTGCAAAAGGACAGCCTAGCTGGTGTAGTTGCAGCCCTGTAGCCCCTTGTATGTGCCAGTCAGGAAAGTGAGTCCAGAGCAGCAAGAGCCTCCAGCAGGATTTGTTTCACGGCCTATCTACAGACCAGGTCCACTTTCTGGAAGATACTGTAGTAACAAGGAATAATGAGACTGATTCCTGCTCCAAGGCACCTACAGTTAAGTAATAACGATCCTTCACCCATGACCCATCCTGATATGCTGTTGTCAGTCACTGGAGTTGGGGAAACACGTATTTGATGCATGCCACTACTCACCCAACCCTTGGGAATTACAAGGCAAGGTTTGTCTCACTGAGAATGGACCAGCAAAGTGCCAAGGGCTTCTCAGCAGGGGGAAGAGAGCTCACGCTTCTGCAACAGGAGCAAAATAAACCTCCTGCCATTTCTCCAGTGTGATTAAATTAGGCCAGATCTACGCCCATTGTATAGAAGCCTGTGTCAGATTTATAAACAGTTACATAGCATTTGCATTTAAAAACAAAGCTCTTAACAGGCCAATGCCAGAGATCCAGCAGTGAACCCAGAGAAGTTCACACAACGTTTTAAAGCCAAATGCTGTGATCTTTCAGTGCACAGTAACTGGGAAGTAAAATATATATCAAAGCATGAAACTAGGAAGCCTTGAATCTGAACTGAGAAAAAGCAGCACAGTGACATAAATTACAATCATAAATCCCCTAAAACACAGGAAAAAATAGTATTTAGAATTTAAAGTGTTATCAGTGCAAATAAAGGTAAATTATTTATCTCAGCATGATTTTTAAGCTGACTCAACACCCTTCTGTAACTATGTGCCTGCTTAAAATTGAAATGTCTTCATGCTTGAGAGAAAAGCCACATGAAACACAGCATGAGCACCTCTGTGTATGATGGCTTTGGTGTCCTGGCCTGCTGGGGGTTTTGGGGGACTGCGCATCATCTTTCTATGCCCCAGTTTCCTTTTTAGACAACCATCTTAAAAAATTAATTTGGTATTGAGCTCATTTGGAAAACTGCAATCTTCTGATGCCAAGTACCAACCCAGTTTATTATTTTTTTTCCTTTTTCCTCCAAGTATCCCATTGATAATTACAAGGCAAAAAGAGATGTTTCACACCTGTAAAAGCAGCTGTCTCTCGGCACTTTTCTTAGCAGAGCGAAGATGAAACCACACACAAACAACCCAAAGAGACCCTGAAATGAGGATGGGAGGGAAAACAGTTGTCCCATTTCCATGCCCGTGGCCACCCCAAGGGACAGGCAACCCGATCTGACCTCACTCCACAGCTAATCCGGCCATTTTCGGAGGCCTCAGGGACGTTGGTACTCAGCTATTAGTACGTGAACCCTCATTCCCATGGGCTTTACTGACAATCTCAGACTTAGTTAACTGCATCTTTTTGAAATATGAAAATGTGTGGGAAGGAACAGTGAGAACTTTTAAAAATTGCAGTACTTTGATCCTAATTAACAGAGTTGACTGAAAGCAAAATATGTAGAGCTAATTTTCACAATATTTTTCCACAATCCCTAGACAGAGGCTTTTTCCTGGCACTGTTTAAAATTAATGAAGTAAATATGTTTGTATATTTATCTTTTCATTACATGGAAACAACAACAAGGAAAACAGATTGAACTGATAGCAGAATTCTTCCACTCCAAAGCAGTCTGGATGTGGTTTTTTTGTTTCAGTTCATACAATGCAACCCAAATCAAACAAGCAATGCAAGTTCACTGGCCATGTAAGTAATCGGTTTTATCCAACAGAGCTCCTACAAAATAACTGCCGTAGGAATTGACCCCTTCATTTTATTTTTGTCTCTATGGAGAGAGAGTGACATGGCTTTCAAGGAGAATAACATCCTTCCTGAAGTCTAAAAAACAAAGTGTTTGCAGGTTGCCCCACACAAGTAACAACACACACACAGTCAAGTCAAATGCTACCATATGGCTAATAGACTCAGGCAACGGGAAAATGGGAAAGGACATAAGACATGGCTTCATTAGGACTCTTGTATTAATTCCCAAAGAGATGTTTTCATTTTTTTGGAACCTGTAGCCCAGAATCTACAAACAGAAATGTAGGGTTTCTAGAAGAAAATGGACATATGATGGACAAATTGTGAGCAATCCTGGACATTGTCTGACACGATTTTTATTCCCATGTGAAAGCATGCTGTTTCAGACAATGTCCAGGATTGCTCACAATTTGTCCATCATATGTCCATTTTCTTCTAGAAACCCTACACAGAAATACCTGTGAGGTCAGTGGTCCCTACACCACATTGTAAACCATGGTCTGGTCTGCACTTCACACCTGTGGGATGGGAGGAACAGAAGAACCAATCTGCAGCACTGAGCTGCAGCATTGGCAAACTCCATGGAGAGAAGACAGCCAGCTTCCACAAGCCCTGCTCAAAGATGCAGGGAGAGTGGGATGTATGTGATTAATATGTGTGCAGATAAAGCAAGAGCAGAAGCTCAGCCTTGCAAGGATGACAAGCAGAGGCAGAAGATAAGAGACATTCCTTTGAGTTTGAAAACTGCCAGCTTGCTCCCAAGTCTGACTGGGCTCCATATTCCCTAGTCATTCCCATGGAAACCCTCTCTCCTATCAAGTCCCTTCAGTTTACATGTACTCCATAGAGTACCCATTTTATGTACCATTTCATGGGGTACACTGCTGACCAGACATCCTCTGTCCTGGGAGACAGAATGGGAGATGACTGCACCTCATGGCAGAAGTCACCTTCTCTTATACGCTTTTACCTTAACTCTAATAGATACAATAATTCATTAAATCCCAGATTTTTTTTCTCCAAGGGTCACTAAGGCTAAATAAATGTGATGGATTTTGCGCTATTCAATGATCCCTAGTTATGCTTTGATGACTGTATCAATTGCCGTTGCAAATGCTGAGCACCCGTGATTGAAACGATAATTAAAAAGGCAAATCGTACTCGGCAGTTGTTCCTCTGTTATCCCAGAGCTTGGACGAGGCTGTTTGCAGCATTGATTACATGTGCACAAACACAACATTCCATGGAAACTCAGATTTCAGAAACTACAGAAGAAAAAAAATAGGGAGAAAAGACCTATTACTACCCCCTCTCCATCAGCACGTATTACAGAAGTCATTAGCGTGCAGAGTTATCAGCTTTTCATCTACCTGGAGGAAAAGAATGCATGACACTTTCAACCCTGATGATGGCATTTTAACCATGAAATTTTGCTCTGTTTTTAAGCCTGTGATGCTCTAAAAGAGATCCTGCTTTTGTGAAGATCTTGCTTCACCAGCTGTACAGCTTTCACTACAGCTGTGGCACTTGGAGATGAAACTACAGATAAACCAGTTCTTTTTTCCCTCCTAAACGGCACCATGGAGATGTCAAATACACTGACATGCACAGAANACACTGACATGCACAGAAGACAAAAAAAAAAAAAAAAAAAACAAAAAACAACCCTTCCATGCTTCTCAGTTTGTTTCTGGCACATCAGTCCATGTGTTTTGCAATTTGGTTTTTGTTTTTGGTTGGCTGGTTGGTTTTTGTTTGTTTTTTTTGACAAAGGTTTATTTTCTTTTTCAGAATGTGAATGAGCAAGATCATTTAAGTGACGCTGTAGTAAATGGCATGGTAACTATAAAATCCCTTGTTAACTTTTCTTTTGCCACAGAAGTCTAGGAAATAGCAATGGATCTCAAAAGTAAATGTTTTCTATGTGCATAAAAGGGTTTGCTCTTTGAACTTCACTGAGATGACACAGTCATCACTATATGAAAGCGTGAGCATTTTCTTCTATTTTGCTACAATTGTCAAGCAAGTGAAAGCTTGATTTGATTTTCATTCACATTGAAGACATGATTTAGTACTCAGGTAAAACAGGCAGTGTCAGAAGGGTTTTAAATTGTAATGGTATCACTTTAACATCTTAAAGGCACTTTTTAGAAGATGAGTTTATCTGCCTATGATGACTAAATGACACAGTAATGGAGAAGAGGTAAAGATTTTCTTATGGTAATAAAAGGAACACCTCACCCAGAGAAAGAAAAGCAGAGAGTGTTGCACCTCTTAGAAACACCTTCAAGAACCTTTCAAAATAGCAGAAAAATAAATATATGTATTATATTAAACCAGGACTGATGTAGGTCTAGATTTCTGACAGCAACTATCACTTCAGAGAGGCAACATTAAAAAAAATGACAACACCCAGCAGAGTACCTGATACAGGAACACAACTCCAGGAAGGAACTGGCAGGTGATGGCCCTGGGATTGTTGAGAGCTGCTGGCCAATGCTAGCACTCCATCAATTTCCAAAAACACTTAACTAATATAGCATAAGTATCACATATATGATGCACAGAAAAAGCTGTCTCAGCTGAAAGCCCTTAAAGAGTAATATGGTAAAAAACTTCATTGTTTTCACTAATCCTCTGTGAAGCACCCCTGGCTCTATACAACCTACTCAGCCTACATATTTTATTCTTTCCTAAATGTCTATAAAGAGAAAGTATTAAACAAAGTTGCTCCACCCTTTCACAAACAAAGGAAGCAAAACTCTAAACAGGAGATTTTGTGGGTGCATAACCCAAGTGATCTACACATTTCCCTTGCTGCTGAATTTGTGAAGCTACTGTCATCAGAAAAATTGCTTATCATAGTTCTATGTGGTACAACAAACAGAGAATAAAGTGTACTTCAAGGCATGATTTGCAGCCGAAAGCCAATAAAAAAAGAAATGAATACGCTCTAGCAGAGCTGCATGAACTGGCATGGCTCTGGCAGCCAGGATGTGAACCAGAAGATCATACTTTAGATCTGGTGGTAGGTAAAAACGTGCTCAGTGAACTGCAACACCCAAAGCACTTCACAGAATATTGATACCAGGTAAGTCAGATAGTAACTACAGCTGGACCACTAGGAGAACATCAAATAAAAAGAAAATGTGTTTAGTTGACACAGGATAGCAATCCCAATACAGACTGTACAGCATTTTCTTTGTCCTTTAATTAGATTCCTAATTTGTTTGCATTATTCTATTCAAACTCACTGCAGTAGCCAATCACTTAGCCAACAGTTTCCAAAAGCAGAACTCTGTTCTGCATATGCAGCAATGCCAAACAAATTTTTCCATTTTAAAATACCACTTTTAATCCTTCCTTCTCAACTGAGTGGTAGAACATAAATATAACCCATTTAATGCAGGACCATGGATGTTGTTAAAACCACGCAAGACATCAAAATGACAGCAGAAGTCAAAATATACATTGTGATTTTGGTCTTGGTGTCAATCCTTGCTTGTGCAAAGTAGGAGAATTCATACTTTGCATCATTCCCACCCAAAAATTGTCACGATCCTGGTTTTCAGTTTAAAAATAATCATATATATTTTCCACAAAAGATTCATTTTATTTTACATTACATGAAGGGCAATTCCTTTGAAATTGTCACGTCAGGTCATGTTTAGCAAAACTTTCAGTCAGAAAAACACTACCCTAAACCAAACAAGAAATTAGGGGGAAAAAACCCTATCCATACATCTTACAAAACACATCTTCAGCTTTGAGGGACTAGAAGATGTGCTCTTAAATTCCTGCCTACCTTAGGAAGCCAGTCACTACTGTCGTTCCCTTGCACTGAAAACAAGATTGCTGCCTGTGCCCTGGGATGTTGCCCACGCTACAATGACAATATTTTCTGGCTTTTCCATTCTTCATTGGGGACATTTCAGAAGGTCCTGCCAAGGAAAAGGCAGGGCACAGCCGCTTGGTGTTACTCACAGTGAGCTGTAGTCAGTCACTGGTTGTCATACTGGTGTCTTTATTTACAAGTGTACCTAAAAAAAAGATGATAAGATGACAAAATCTGTGTATTTTTCATCCCTGGCTCTGTGGCAGTATCTTGGTTTAGAGGCAAATAAAAACCTGTAGGTGTTTGAGTTTTCTGGGGGAGAGGCAAGAAGTGAATAGTGGTGCCTTTTTTTCTGAATTCCTTAAAAATGATCCGATGCTGTCAAATGTTACTGGTGCATCAACATCAGTGGGTGGCTACCTTTTATAAAACAAAGCAGATGCACTGAATTAATGACAGGAATGGACAAGATAAATTTATCCTCGTTAGACAGCTGATAAAGCTTGCAAATATTAGGTTTGGGGGTAGACTTTGCTGATGAAAGACTTTGCCGATAAAAGACTTCAAGAACAGGCACCGAGATTCTCCCTGGATTCACTGCAAATTGGGATTTTGAGACCAGTGGAAGTTGGTCTGTCTGCTTATCCTGAAACTAATGCTAGAAGTCTTCTTTCCATTGACTGGGGGGAGAAGCAGCCTCAAGGACTGCAGTTCAAAATTATAACTCTTGTGTTCATGTTAAATAATAATACAATGTTCTTTATTAAATACTCAATCAACAGCCACAGCAAGGGTATATGCTGCAGCAAGAGCAGCTGCAATACAGACAGTTCTCAAATTTGACCATTCAGGAGGTCACAGACACTGTGAAAATGCTACTTCCACATTCTTCTTCAAGAAACATAAGGTCAAAATTAACAGTTAAGATGCAGTAAAGAGCGTATTTCAATGTACGTCACTCCTCTCTTGTGCCTTCATGCTCCCCAAACCCAAATCTGAAAAGACCTAGTTCCATAGAAACACAATCCATTATATCAGTGTAATTAAACTTCACAGTATCATAAAGCCAGTGAGCACCTGGAAATATTGATAAGGTTTCAGTTTATGGACACTTTAGTGGGGAAATTGCTGTTTTCTTTTACACTGTGATGCAGCCATTATGGATTTGGGGAGGTTGGGCTTGGGGGCTTTTTTCCCTGCTTTCAGTACAACTATTTTCTATACCTTCAGTCAAACATACATGTGGGATCACTGGTACTGAATTTCTCTCAGTTTTAATCTTGAAATATGGTATATAAAGAAGGTTTCTCATCGGTTCAACAGCTTGTCTTATCCTGGAGCATTGGAATAAAGAGAAAGCTTACTTGGGCCATATGTTTCAGTTGTTCCTCTCACTCCCCCGCTGTCTTTCCACACATACCATGACCGTGGACAACCTCTCCTTAAGTGGGCAAACAAATGGTTTAACTCAGATTTGCACAGTGTTTGCTGACTTGTGTGGGCTCCAGAACGCAACTCAGCCTTATCATTTCAGGCAAACATATTTCTGACTGACACTGTGGTAATTAGAGCAGCTCGATTTTATTAGATTGATGACAGATTAAAGGCCAGGATCTCAACCAGCAGAAATCAGTGCTGCTCCCCTGAAATCCATGGTGCTATGCTGATCTATGCCAGCTGCAAGCACGGCCCCAAGTCTTTTACTTTGTTTTGTGCCTCTTTACATAACAAATTTTAAAAATTAAATTATTTCAAGACTGCATGTGTGGTCCCTAATCTACCTGCCCAGTGATGGATTCAGTGAAATACTTGCACTACAAATTACCTGACCCATCAAATGGTTTATATTCATTAAGAACAACACAACTGAATTTAAGAGGAACCTTTTCAACCTTATACAATGAAAAGAAAAGAAAAAAAAGTAACATCTTAATTTTCTGGAACCTCTGTAGGTGCCAGTGGACCTGGACTGTCTGTCCCTTATTCTCAACTGAAACTGTTCTGTATGGGTCTCCTTTCTATCTTGCACCCCAAACATGTGAGATACCTACAGGTCAAATCGGTGTCGATTTCTATGAAGGAAGAGCACAGAACCAACAGGCTCAGATACAAGATCCATTACCACAAGCCTTATTTAAGCAGCACCATAACACAGGTACCAAAATCTCAAGGACCAAAAACCCACTGATGCGGATTCTCAAAACAACATTATCTCAGGAGACAAAAAGCATCCTTAATCCTGGGGAAGGTCCTTAAAGGAAAGCCTCATCTAAAAAGCCGTTCTATACTGGATCTTGTGGCCTATCACTTGGTCTTTATTAGAAGTTTTTCAACAGGCAACAGTTACCCACACACCAAACTTCATTCTTTATATAGCTGATAGTAAGATGCCAACTTATGTGTGAGAGAGCACAGAGACTGCACCAGCCTGTCCCCACAGGAGGGGGTGACCTGGATGTGCAGGGGTAAGTGCAAAGGAGGCCCTTTATGTCAGGTGGGTCTCTGCCTGTTATTATAACCATGGGCATCAGCAAATCTCATCAAGCGCACATCTGACCTCATACCAGAGGTGAGCTGCACTTGGCTTGATCACGGAAAGAAAAGAGGATAAAAACCCATTAAAATGAACCAACCGCAAGAGGCAATTGAGACTATTACATTTATTTGAAGTAGACTTTATATCGCAAAATATTTCAAGAGCTTTCTGATGTTTGGTCTATTTTTAAAGACTTTCAGTTAGTCATAGATAAACCTCAAAACATTCAGTGGCTTGATATGAATAAATATGCTTATCCAAGCCTATGACCTGACATTAAAAAAAGCTGCATGATTTATGCCAGCTGAGGAGGTTAAACTAGGAGACGGCCTCTCTTGTGATGCAGGAGGATTTTTTTTTGCTGTTACACTCAAGTTTAGAACAATCCAAAAGAAAGAATCTTTTCCACAAGAAAACACCACTGTTGTAATCTAATCTGATCTCTCTAGACAAGCAAGGAATGTTTCACCCAGTAATTCCTCCACCATGGCTGTAACTTCAACTTTAACAACACTGTACCTTTTAAGATGATATTTAAAGCATTTGAATGTCTCAAAGACCAGAAGAATCCAAACCATTCCTTCAGAAGTTTGTCAGGACCTAGCTTGTATGTAGTAATGCTATAAAACAAAGCCAAGATACTTAATCAGTTCAAGAGAGGCAAGAGGAGTCTTTCTTTGTTCTTTTAAATCTCTCGCTTAGTGTAATGCAAATTCCTTATTTACAAGGCTGAAGTCTTTCCAGAGTGAAGAGTGCTGACCTGAGGGGTCAGTGCAGCAGTTCATTATACAAATCATACAAATAACCTCAAAGAGATATTTCCCATCAAATTAGTAGCACAACAAATAAACAAATTAAAGCCCAAGTGATGAGCACACATTACAAATTAACTGCTTGATTATCCTTCAAGTCAGAGGATGCTCATCTCCTGGAAGAACTCAGGAAATCTGGTAGCAAACCAAACTATGAGGTCGATGAGTGTCCACCACCCAGCAGCACTAGAGCTGAAACTGTTCCTTCTCCAAAAGCTTCATCTTTATCCACACCACAGCAACCAAACCCCGATCCAATGCTCACCTGAAGTCAATGGG
This sequence comes from Cephalopterus ornatus, assembly GCA_013396775.1. Classification (NCBI taxonomy): domain Eukaryota; kingdom Metazoa; phylum Chordata; class Aves; order Passeriformes; family Cotingidae; genus Cephalopterus; species Cephalopterus ornatus. The sequence continues at coordinate 18,006 of VZRE01004774.1, read as the reverse complement.
ACCAGCTCAAAAGCAAGTGCCGTGTTTCCTTCAAACCCAGAGAACACAACTGTTCTCTGTGAAACTCCAAAAACACACAACAGAAGTAAATTAAGAGAATTTATAGTTGGAAAACTCATACCTGGAATGCATCAGGACAGCAAAGGCAACACTTTCCCCTTAGTTCTCCACATGAAGCCGTTTGTGAGCACACTAAAAAAAATACTAAGGGCTAATATTGCAATTCTGTTCATTCCAAAACAAGTTTCCACAAGCTCTCCCCTAGCTATTCCATTTTTCAGTATCTCTTGCCCAATAAAAGACAGGCTTTAAAACACCATATGACACCTGTTTGCATTAAAAACTAACTACCTGTAAACTTACTTTTTTTTTAATTAAGTATTTTTTTGGCAGCAGCAGGACTCTTCTTTTGGTCACAGTTCTGTAACTTCCAAATGTTTAAACTGATTGGGGTCATATTCAGTTGAACATTTTCATTTGGGCTCACAAATAAATAACACAAGTTTCACAGGAACTTCTAAAGATTTCCACAGCAGAAGAATTCTGAAAAGTTTGGCAGCTAGTAAGCCTGCCAAGTAATTTCTTTCTTTTCCCCCTTCTGTATTATAAAAATAACAGCTTTATGATCACTGAAATCATTATCATGCGGGCTGACCATATGAATTCTAGCTGAGCTGTATATTGCAGTGCATTAGTTTCTTCCAGCTGGGTGATGGACAGAGCTGTGTGCTGTTTGATCTGGCCACATTCGATACCACCAAGAAAAAAATTAATGGGGAGCATGAACACCTTGGCCTAATGCGTTTGAAAGCAGACTTTTCCCCTAAAATACCCTGTTTTTATTGATTTTGAGAGTGAAAGAATTGACTTTCACAGCTTTTTTTTCCCCATGATTTGAATGATCACATCGTGGTGACAATGTCACAAGTTTATCCTTCTCATTTTCAGCATGTAGGTGGGCTTTTACTGGAATTAAGGTCTGAGTGTTGATAACACCCTGTGGTGTTTCTCAGCAAGAATTTCACTTTGCAGTTCGGATATTGTTACAAAAAAATTACATATTTGCTGGGTTTTGTTACAGTTTTTGAGATTTTCAATGAATCAGTCAAATTCATCAAACATTCCAGCATTCTGTTGATCAGCAAATCCATGTGTCCAGCAAGTCTTAGTGCACATGGACAGACAAATGGGGCCTTATTTTCTGTCTTCTTTTTAACTTCAGTATTATATCTTGACTCACTGTAGTATCATTTCTGCTTCCCATTTTCCAAATAACCCATTAGACTATCTAATATGGCTTGTTATTTAGAAAAGCCAATTTAGGTGATGATTAGCTACTGAGTCTATTGTAAAAACATAAAAAGCACATAGGCATGATTTAAATGTGAAGTCCCATTTTGGTATTAAACCACTCAGCTTCCATTTGACAGTACAAAATTCAGCAACACAAATTAGCCTTTATATATAATTATACGCACGCATTTACCAAAAAATAAATATTTTGAAAGATATTTTCTGGGAAAACAATCTTGAGGCAAAACAATGAGGCATTCATATCAGCCTCTGCCTTGTTCAAAGTAGGTAAAAATGGTATTTTGAGGTATAAATTCCAGGCAAATTGCATTCCGAGCAGCTGCTTCAGAATTTGCAGGCTGCTTTTTTTGAGAGAGCTCTCTTTTCTTTCATCTCAGGAAATAGACAAGCATTTGAACTTAATGGCCTTGAAAATGATGTGGCCAGAAGCATATACACCACTAAGAACTCGATGTTACATTGACTAAGCATCTCTGAGTCCCAAAGATAGACAAGTGGCACTCACAGGCATCACTGGCTTCATTTCACCTTATTTTTGACCAGCCTTTCTTTTGTTTCAGTGAGCTCTTCTTTCTTTATCCATTTCCAGTGGCTCAGAAAGCTTCTCTGCACCCTTCACACAGGCCTGGTTTTGGTATGACACTACACGGCAGAACAGTCCTTTTTAATTTTAGCTTTAACAATGAAAGTCAGATTTCCAGAGCTGTATCTACAACACAGTGTTTTGCCAAGTGAATATATTTTTTCCCTTCCTTCTAAAGGCAGCACCATAAAAGCTACACTTCAATAATTACATAGTGCTTTTCATCCACCGATCCCAAAGAGCTTTAAAAAAAGGAGCGTATCATTAGCCTCAGCTTACAATGGGAGAAAATAAGGCAGAGAGGGATAAATCCTCACCATTATTTGCATTTCGGGGGAGCAGGAGGAACTCTAATTAGGTATTAGGAAAAAATTCCTCGCTGAAAGGGTGACATTGGAACAGGCTGCCCAGGGCAGTGGCGGAATCACCACACCTGGAAATATGGTGGATGTGGCACATGGGGACATGGTGTAGTGGTGGACTTGGAAGTGCAGGGTTAGTGGTTGGCCTTGATGATCCTGGAAGTCTTTTGCAACCTTAACAATTGTAAATTCTACAGTACCATGCCATCTACAGAATGCCAAATAATGGAGGGTTTGCCCCAAAGAGGGCAGCTCTACAGCAGCTCAAGCAAATCCAAGCCCTAGAACCTCACCCAACTCCTGGCGGTCACTATTGCTCCATTCCTTGCAGCAGCTGGCCCATTCCAGCACAAAAGACGACCAAAAAGCCAGTAACTGTTGCTGAAGCCCATTTAGCCACAGATTGAGTGCCCTGTGCGGAATGGGACCAGGGAAGCCCCAGCCCTGCTCATACAGCCAGTTCCCAGCCCCCTGCACAGCCACTGCAGGCACTCACTGGGCATCTCCATCACTGTCAGACCCGTGTTCTGGGCACTGACCTGCCACCCTGAGCCCTTTTCCACTGCACAGGGACACGGCTGCCTTGTGGGTTCATCTCAGCCTGACATACTAGAAATTTAAAAAGTCTCCAGAGAATGGACTGAAGGGAGCTGGGCAAAAAACTGCTTTAAGTGTAGTGCTGTCTTTCTTCTCCTGCACTCCCATCTCTTCGAAGATAACGGATCAGCAATTAAAGCAACCAAGCAGTGCAGGTGCAGCAGGCACCATCTATACATAACTTTCTGTGGCCACTGTTACTGTGGGTCAGCTGCACAATGCCAAAAAGTTAGACTGATAAATTTAATATCAGGTGGCATTTAAGCTGCTGACAGCCTATTAAACCCACTGTGCTGCAGGATGCTGGCACTTAATTACTGAGATGGTATCGGACCTCACAGCCAGCATGGGTGGGGATGTCCAGGCTTGCAAGCAGAGCCAAACAGACATTTTTTAATAGAACTTTAAGCTGGAGAAGCTTTGAATACAGGAGCTGTTTTAGTCCTACTGCTGCACATAGTTTGGGCAGTTTGTAGTTGTGTCAAACAGCAGCGGAGACCAAAGGAGCAGCTACAACAGCTCCTTCAGCATTTTTCCAGAGAGTGGGATTATTCTTCATTGTTGCTTCATGTAACATTTTGAAATTTATCTTTTTTGTTTCCCTCTTTTTTCTTGAAACACAGCCAACACCTGACAAAATAGCTCTCCAGAGGGCAAAAATAATTCCCAAGAATGAGACAGACTGTGGAAAGATATGCAAAAGATCAATCACTGCACCCAGCCATAAAACGCTCCTGTTAACAGAGCTTGCAGTAAGTCAGGCCATTTTCCCAATCCCTTTTCTTTCTTTTTTTTTTGATAGATAAGCCTGCAGCAATCAGAGATGAAGGTGGCCAGTGGCAAAAGCAGGAAATTCCTAGAAAATACACAGCTAAGAGAGATCCAGCAGCCTAGACAGATACCTGCTGGCCCATTGCAAAGCTGTGGCTCCCACTGCTCACTGCCAGCTCTCTCTGCCTGGTACCAGTCTCAGTGCATAAAGATGTGGTTTAGCAAACCTGACCGGTCCAAATCACAGAACCAGAACTGCAAGTCTCTGAGCACCTTTGCTTCACATTGCCTGGGTGCATCCAAATAAAACCAAACCTAGTCAAACTGGGAGATGGCGCATGAGCCAAGGGAGAAAAAGCAGAATGTTTTAAGCCATCCACACTTTCAGTGAGGAAGTGAGACCACAAGTTCTGAAAGTACACTGAATACTGTCTCTAGGAAGAAGCTGGAGTACCAAGGGGATGGTCAGCAATATAAAATAACTAGACTACAAAAATTAATAGTGTCAGGCTTATTTGAATGTGTATTTGTAAAATGCATTTAAGAGAAGGAACTCCTGAGGGAAAGCTATCAAAAAATAATGTAATTAGATATGAGGTCAGGAAACACATCAGAGGAGTTTAAGATTTCTTCCACTCCACCCAAGAATATCCAAGGAATATAGTTCCAAAGCCCAAGGCACAAATGTAATTGTTTGTTCAGGTGCTGGTCACATCCCTATTATTTCTGTTGATGTAACAGTACTACAAACCTCAAGCAGCACCAGCAAGGTAAACCACCATCTGGCAAATAGAAACATTTATTTGCTTTTAAAACTCTTCTTAGGTTGTAGACAGACAACCCAAAGAAATAAAGTTACTACCTGCTAGGCAACACAGCATCAGAGCCCCCCAATGCTCAAGGAGAGTACAAGCTTTTAAATAGCAGAAGTTTTAAGAATTTAAACTAATTCCTTTCATTTTGCCTTCGCTCAGGGCAAGGAGTGCAGATATGGCTCCAGTGGCTCATTAAGCCATTCCAGCCCAAGCAATTGTGCTGTGCAAAGATACCCTTATTTTATGCCACTGTTTGTTTTGATAAACTCATTCTGTATCGGAAGTGTTGATGTTTGGAACATTAGAGGAGTTGGAAGAGGAAATTTGTTAAGCTCTATGAATATAGAGAGGAATTGAGTAAATTTGATACACTGACAAAAGGAGAAAAGGGATCAGAGAATGGCCACCATAAAACCTCATTATGAAAGCACCCACGAGAGCCATCAGTTTGCACTATTACTATATAAAGATTTTTTGTTATAATGGGGATATCCGAAATAGTGCTTAGTGCAGTGGGACACGCTTTAACTTCACAAAGAGTGTTACAACAGGCAACTATTTAATAAGGCTGCTAGAGGATCAGGTCAGCAGGTAATTCACCAGGAGTGAGCCACTTTTCAATATTTTACTAAAAGAACACACTGAGATAATAATATCTCATTTACCAGCTTGCCCTTCAAGATGCTGTAACACTAGTATCTCCTTTACAGTGAAGCAGACCTTTTATTAGAGAAAGGTCCTTCAATTTAAAGATCTCCCCCATGGCGACAATGTGCCATTTTGCAGCTAGAGATGCAAAGAGTTCTACATATAAAAGCAACTTTTGGGTGGCATTCAAATCTCCCCTTGCTTAAAAGTTTAAGCTTTGTGTGTGTCAGATGCAGCCAGCAGCAACACCTGAAAAGCTGTTTCACACACTCCATTATCAGCTTTTACTTTCAGGGACTCCCATTTCATTTTTCCAAGCTTTAAATACCGTGGATGAAATCTCCCATAGTTGTTCTCTGGCCCCACTTAACAGGAAGGGCCAGAAGGTAGGAAGCTGGAAGGAAGGTAGGGCTTTGGGAGGAAGGCAGAACTTTGAGAATTTCAGAGTGTTGCTTTGCTCCTGCCTTTTAAAAAAGCCTACAATGTTAACCTTTGAAAAAAATGCCTGCTAAAATACAGTCTCCCAAATACAGCACTTCTGAGCTACCAAAGGCCACAGTTCAGGTTGCTGGAATAGTTTTTGTTTCTCTTTGTTCATGTAGGTATTTCTCAAGAATTTTTCCACCCTGATGTTGGGACATTCTTATCTCCCTCATAAAAACCATTTTTCACGTAGCGAGCAGCAGAGAGCAGCAAATGAGGCAGAGGGTTACCAGAAGGAGAAAGCAAGACTGAGCAAGAGGAAAGTTCTCATGTTACACAACTATTTGACAAGACTTGTCCAGATAATGTCAGAATACGATGTCTAAAAATGTTCAAATTATGGCAGCATCAATCTTAACAGTCCCTAAACTTTGGAACCCCAAATTCTCCACATACCCATATCTATTCATCTCTGACCAAGAGGCAGAGTCTGGGCTAGGAAAATGCCTCATAGATGAGGCCCTAGAAGGAATGCCTCAAAACAGAAGCCTACCAACACAAGGCTGAATTTTCCAAAAAAACTCCCTAATGCAGTTAATGCTAACTCTTCCCTGTTCTCTTATATAACTGGGAAATTCAAGTCAATCACACTTAGCTTGTTAGACTTCCCTAGAACTGTCGTGAACCCAACAGTATTCTTTCAATTGTGTAATGGTACATTTCTTTATTTTACTTAGGCTGGCAAAGCTCCACAGGCTAGTTTCTCTCCGTCTCTTTTCCAGGGATCCTATTACCCAAACACTGAAGCAGAAACTGCAGCTCAATGTACTGAATGGACACCTTCATCTGCTGGGAAGAAATGGGTTTTGATTCACCGTGCGATGAACTCGCTGATACCGTAACACAGTGCAGCTCAAAATCAAACTGCTCGGCCTTGGAGAAGCACAAGGAAGATGAATAGAGGTCACCAATATTTAGTCACCAAGACCTTTATAAAAGTCAGAATACTTCGACTGCAGTGACCCAAAAAGACCACTGAACTAATAAAACAATAGAATCCATGAAGTATGAGAAAGAGAAGAACTGAAAAAAATTGAAAAGGATCAAACATTGACTAAAGGAGCTGATAAGGGGAATTAAATGCTCTGTGTTGTACCCTAATAACCCAAAGAAAATCTGAAACTTCAAATAATGAGAACAGCAGGGCTCAGCCTTCATGTCCCCCAAATCACATATGACTAAAGATGAGATCTCTCTAATGGGTAAGCAGCTGCCTAACAGAGTGATGATAAAACTAGTTCAAGTACTCATACTGCAGCCTTGCTGTGGCTTTCTAAACCCTTTCCAGTTTTTCCCAGTGGTTTGGCACTGTGAGAATACTTTCTGGGACGTTCATCTCCTTCACAAAACATCATCTCATCAGCAGGTAATGTGTGACATCCTGGCTGGCAGTCCCAGGAGTGAAGGGAAAGATTTAATGAGCACAGACTCTGAATCACTTCCTGATTAGGACTCAAAATGAGTTGACTTCATCTTCACCACGAAAAAAAAAATAAAATTAAAGTCGTTGTGTAGAAAAAGCAAAGGACAGTTTTAGCTCATACAACTGAACGTACTAAACCCTTGATTTACCTGAAGAGTTTAGGATGACAGATTATCACACATTAAAATATTGCCTTGTCAACACCAGGACACTTGTCAACTAAACTACATTTAAAACACACCTTTAAGCAGCCATCCCTGCAGCACTGTGCAAGTAGCTTACACTGATACAGCCCCTTCCCAGCTTCTGCTGCTGAAAAGAACTTGGATACCTCGGTCAAAGCCTCAGGGGATGTCTCAAGCCTCAGGCTCTTGCTGTGGTCCATGTAAAAAACAGGGGAAGAGAGGACGTTTTTTCCCCCCGTCGCTTCCCCACCTTTACCAAGGGTTTGTATTCTGGTGCCAGACTGTCAGTGCACCTTCACAGAAATGACACACTATTAATCACCAGGCAGTGCTGACAGAGCATTCATTTCCAACAGCACCTTCTACATGACTATTATTCAGCTGCTCCCCATTCATTTAAATTTTTGTAAAAAAATCAACACCAGAGGGTTCTCAATGTGAGTAGTAAACCTACCAAAGGCTTCTGCTAAAAGCTGTACCCAGAGAAGTGCAAACGGGGGGGAGGGGGGGGAAGGGGGAATAAAAGAGCAAATTTACTTTCCCCCCCAATATATTACAATCTTAGTAATGGAGGTCTTTCACAGATTTTTTTTTCTGTGCCTGACTCTCATCTTATCTTCAAATGCATTACAAGGCAGTGTTGTACCCTAATGAAAACACATGAAAAAATCCCACACAAACAAACCAAAATTTCCAGTCTACAATGGATGGAGAGTTTCCTCAAGCAAACAAAGAAGGCAGTAACATGGTGAATTCCAGGTGGGACACTATCATTCTTTGGGTAGGCAAAGCAATAAGCTACTTTTCTATACAGTAAGTGATATCCACAGCCATATTCCAGTTGCAGACAGAATTACATTATTCACACCTAGCAAGGTTTTTTTCCCTATCTCAATACTGAAAATTTTCAGAAAACATATATAACAAAGTCATTCAGGCACAGTTCACTTAGGGCTGACTTGACACAATTTTTTTTGGTATTTGCTTCATTGGCCTCAAACTGCTAGGTCAACTATTTTTCTTCTTGGATTTCATTTTCTTAATGAATCCTTTGAAAGTCTATTTAGAAGAAAAAAAACATCAGTCTCTTCCAAAGAAAGATATGGGTGTTTATAACATTTTATATCAACTAAATATTACACAGTTTTTACAAAAAAGTTTGACTTCAGTTATCATGGGACTCTCCAGTTCATGACATTTTGATGCTTGCAGTTAAATGCACACACCAGATATATAGATCCCGTGCAATCATGTCAATATAGGGCATATGGATATTAACATATTTATGGAAATATGCTAATCTTACTATAAGGAGATATAGTATCTGTCAAGGGGGGTGGGGAGAATCAACCCAAGGTTAAACTATCACCCTTCCCTACGTAAGCTATTCTACTAAATCTGAAACATGGTCAAGTAAAACAACTTTGAGGTGACACTAACTGTCCCGAAGGAAAAAGGGTTTTTTCCACCAGAAAGGGATTTTGCAAAAGCACATCTCCCACAGGTAGGTCTGGCAGTCAAAAATAAAAAAATCAATAGGAAAAAGCTAGGAAAATCCAGTAACTTTAGGGAAGCAATATTTACCATAGCCATCACTGTCAGCTTCAACTCTAGTTAATGAAAAGTTGAAATAGAAAATCTGTCCAATATCTGTGAGTTTGAAAACTTGCTTCAAATGTATCTTGGCTTCCACATTTGTCTACAGCTGAAATTCCTGAGAACATCCTGCACAGTCAGACCCAGTGCATGCCTGCAGGTAGAGCTCAACAGATCAAGATTATTTTTCCTACTTCTCCAGGTTTTGTTTTTCAAGAAGAAACTCAACTCTCATACTAAAGGATGAGATAAAGGAAGAGTAGGATATTTGAACTGTTATCTTCTAGCAGTCAGCTGGAACTCTATTGGACATCATCACTGAGGAGGAGGGAAAGAATCTTACTCATGTATGCAGAACAGCAACAGCAGCTCAGGATTAGCTGCAGACAGAAAGACCATACAGGATTAACACAGTGAACCAGTCATCATGCTTACCAGAATATTCAAGAGCAAAACATTCAGAGGATTTCAGGACAGGATTTAGCATAATTTGACTGAAAACAGCACCACATTTCGAATAAGCATCTCTTGACCAAAGCTACTTGACTTGCATTCATTTCAGACGTACTTCTTGTGTAACCATGTAAAGACTCAGAGCACTGAAAAGGATGGAAAGCTGGTAGAAAGGTTTCTGTACACAGGCTCCAAAGTGCAGGCAAGAGCCTCACCTGCAGCACAGGAACTTTTAAATGACTGAAATGCAGGGTAAGTATTATTATTGTCAGATGCAGAGTCAGGAACCCAACACCACTTAATCAGCTTCTGCTGCTGAATTATAGGCTTTCATTGTTGCTTTTTTCTTTCTGCAACACTTTGACAGCTATGCCAGCCTTACTTGTGTTAGGGATTGTCAATAATGACAAAAGGGATACTCTCAGCTTCGTATTTCAGGTTGGATTACCTGCATTAGAAGACTGCATTAAAAAAAGAAAAAAAAAAAGGTATTCAACTGAGAAAGGCTTATTCCTGTTATGGCAAAAGCTGGCTCTACAACACTTCAATAGCAGGGATCTGAAGTGCTTGTGGAACAGCTGCTCGTGCTCTTTCTTACCAGCTCTGGAGCAGTTTCCCAGAAGGAAGCAAAGCATCATTTTTGGATCTACATGGATCCATCACTGCTTGCTTCTGACAGGACTCAGCAGTAGACAATGACAAGTGGAAACAAACTGGCAAGGCAGAAAACACTCCCTGCACTTCTGCACCACTGAGTGCATCCTTGCTCTCTCCAGACCAAAGTTACTCCTTGATGTAATTTCCCACATTGTCAGAGGAGCCACACATCAACAAGCAACAGGTTCACAGTTTGGCCCTTTTCTGAGCCAGCCCCTCTAACAGAGAAGCCCTTCACAGCAGACCCATCCCCCTGGGACTGAGCTCACCTTTGCGTTTTGCCCATTTTAACTTGGGCACTGCAGCATGGAAAATAAGCATAATAAACAACATAAAGCTCAACTTGCTGAACCTGGTGGTTCAATTTAAAAACCAGCTCCATACATTCACGCCGTGTAGGTGTGCTAGAAGAAGTCTTACTAATCGCCTGGGCAAGCGCTGCCTTGTATTTTTTTTGGCTGCCGATTCCAGCCACTACACTTGTAAAAGCATTCCCATTGACAGGCACACGGACTGATACCCAAGTAGCCAGAGCATGGAAAGGACAGCAAATAGGTCACAAGTGGTAACACTGTTGATGTTACACGATACCGTAACCTAATGCTGCACACGCTCCTCACCGGTGCCTGGAAAGCGCTCTCCAAGTGCCACTGGCGTCCCCAAATAGTCACTCTCACAGCTGGCTGATCACTGCCTTTATTAATCTGCAGTCCTGGCCAACCTTTTAATAGGCACATGAGCTTGTCCATCTTACACACTCTCGGTTTATTTTCCTACACTCTTGTTCGCAGTTTACACAGCAGTGAACGATCGAAGGTGCACAAGGACAAAATCCTAGTTCATGGTCAACTTGGCCATTCATCCACAGACAAGGGGTACATAGAAAGGCAGCTGCAATATGTGAAGCTGCTGCAGCCATTGGCCATGCTTTACGTGCCCTCTGGGCAAATTAAGCTGATCACTCTTCATCCCTATTAACACACTGATAAGTAAGAATAAATAAGTAAAATAATTCAAGCCTTGCCTGCAAATTCCTCTAAAACTCCTGGCAAAGAAACCTCAAACCCTTCCCAGTGTAACAGCGGGCACGGATCACCAGCTAAGTTAGCTCGAAAGGCAAATATTCCATTTTCACAGAGAGATGCAGTGTGCCATAATATGAATAAGGAACAAAGACCCCTTTCATTCTGCTGACAAATACAGTATAGCATATCACAAATCACAAGGGGAGCAGACAACACAATGGCAGCAATTAAATGGGTGTCTTTTTATTAAGAAATACATATAATAATGACTGTGTACACTCTCCTCCTCCCCAAGCCTTCAGGAATTGAACTGGCTAACATGGCTGGAAGCATTTTAGGGATGTTACTTCTGTTACACAGAAAACTATCTTAAAGGAGGACTATATTAAGCCAGTGTAGCAGGATGCCCACAAATGAAGAAATAGATGTTTTGTTTTGTTTTATCCATGTTATACACCTTGTTTATTACAATTCACACACAGCGCCTGCAACTCATTCACAATTGATGTATTTCTGGTGAAGCTGACAAAAATATGCCCTCTTTTAACTCTCTCACTGCTGAATTCCAACTGAGACACCGTCTCTGCCTCCTCCATCCTTGCCTTCTGCCCTGGAGACCCTGTCCGCTTCCAGGAGATTCACTTCCCAGCCCTCACACCTGCTTAGTTTCTGGGATATTTGCAGGGGGAAAAAAAAAAAAAAAAAGAAAAAAAAGAAAAAGAAAGGGAAAAAAGACCTTCTTGGCCCTGCTTTGCCTTTAAGCTGTAACCAGGCTCTCTGAGCCTGTCCCGCGCTTGCTCCAAAGCCAGCACAGAGGACCGCTGTCCAGCTCAGCTCCCGGGTCCAACACCTTGTCCCGCGCAGTGACCCCAGAGAGGAATCAAGCCGATTGTCGCCTCCCGCTTTCCCTCCAGCATGTGCGGCCGTCTCGGGAGCCGCTCCATTTCTACTCCCGATGAGAGCATCCCTCACGGGGTCTCCCTTCCTGCCCCCTCCCCGGCTGAGCCGCGGGAGAACAATGCGGGGACAGACATTTAGCAACACCTGCTGTATCGCATTAATATGCACAGGGATGTATTGATGGTTTTTCCCATCCAGCACTAAGACCGCATTGTTCGGGGCGATCCATCAGTGGATCGCCCCCCCCGCCAGCGCCGGCCCCACAAGCCCCCTTCTGACATGTCCCCTTGTCTCCCAAGCCCGGGCTGACGACCACGTTTAGGAATGCACTTCATTAAATCGGAGCTGCCCCATTCCAACCTGCAATGCGGAGGCAGTACAAAGCCAGCGCCACGCTTCCTCCCGCATTTCTTTCAAAAGCCCCATTGTTCGGCAGGCATCTGGTCCTGATCTCAGCCTATTCGTGCCCATTGACCCCGCTTTTCGCAGCACACCCGCTCGCCAACGGGCCTCACGTAAAGCCTGCTTGATGAATTAAAAAGCAGCACTAGCCATCTGTCCTCCCAGGCTGGGCTAAGGCTGTCAGCCCCGCTCCGCAGCTCCCTTCCCAACCCCACAGCCTCCCCTCGCATCCCGCTCGCTCCTCACGCACAACCTGCAGCTGAGGAACCGCTGGGTTCGCTCAGTAAACACAGACCCAGCTCATCACATTCGCTGCTTTTCATTTCTTATGTTCGCCTCTAGGAAAGAGGGAAAAAAAATGAGAATACAACAGAACGTTCTCACTTGCCTGAGTCCTTCGAAATTCAAGCACAAATACAAGATTAATCCTTCCTTTGTGAGGTCTTGTCTTTAAGTCGTGGTATGTAATGATCCTCAGCACTGCAGCAGAGGGGAATAAAAAATGCAGGGATCATAAGCAGGGGGAGGACAGGGCTTACTTACATCAGGGTTTTTGCCACATGACAATAGGTTTGAGAGGGAAGAATAAGCTGGCAGCAGCAGCTGACAGTGCAAAAGGGAGAATGCAGAAGCCTGCCTTTTATATTATTGGTGACATTTCTAACACATGACAACAATTTCCATCTGTATTTAAGCTGGGAGTGTGAGGAAAAGAGCATTACATCACGACTCCTCTATTCCTAGGGGCTGTGGAATATGTAGGCCAGAAGGATTAAAAAGCACCTGTGTATGCTGGAGATCTGAAATACCACGAGGCAGATTTTCCCCCCCTCTCTTCTTTCTCCCTCACCCTTTTTATTTCTGTATCACCTTCAATAAGCTGCTGTTTGAGAATATGCCCAGGGAAGTGCAAAATGGTATTGTCCTACTTTGCAAGGCACGAGCATGGGGGAATGATGCGAACATGTATTTCTAGGTCTGTCTCTCTCTCCGTAGGAGATAGAGCACTCATTTTTGCAAGCAATCAGATAGAATACAGAGCATCTTCCTGTTTTCTGTCGTGCTTGTCCCAAGGGCTTGGAGTTTCTCTTAAAGTACCAACTTTCATCTTCCTTTTAAGTCTGCAGGGAATTTCAGTGACAGTAGCAACAACGATTTTTTTTCTTCCTTTCTTCTACAGCCAACACATGCCTGTATCTTTTTAAAAGTAAACATTCCAAACAGGGGCCAAAGATATTTCGGAAAAAGCACTTGACTGCTTCAGAGCCAGCAGGTGTCCGTCTTGGATGCTTTCCACATATCTCACAGGGCAGGATTGCTCGGATGCAGCACCGAAATCCCAGAGGAACTCCAGCCTCGCAAGGAAACCTGCTCCCCTGCAGCTCAACGGCTGCTTCGCCGGGGCTTGTGCGGCTCCACCGAGACAGGCAGGGACATGGGGATCCCAAGGATCACACGGGAGGTGCTGGTGAGGTGGGGACAGTACCTGTCACCACAGCTCCAACAAGATATCTCGAGCCACACCAGCTGACAGCCATCACCAGCAAAGCAGCTCCACAGAGGTGTGGACACAGGTGACAGCTCACAAATTTACAGCACATGTGTGCAAGGGCCAGGCAAAGTAAGGGAAAAATATCATCCTCTCCCACTACCAAACCTGGCAGCAAATACAGACGCTGCGCCCTTGCTGAAGTACCCAGACCCTAAAAGTGTTTGGACTGGGTAGGGGCAAAACACCACCGAGAGCCAGCAACCCTTGTGTTACCTTTGTAAGAGAAATGGCCACACACGAGCAGGAGACTGGCCTGCTTGTAAACATATGAAACAGTCTTAGCTTTATGGGACATAAATATTTTCCTGAAAACACCAGCTGGCCCAAGGTGCTGGCCCATTATATGCCTCTTTTTTAAAAAGAAAAGATAAAAATTCTTTGCTCAAGATTACCTTCCTGATCTTTCAACAATGGCCTCATTGAGCCATAGGCTGTTTTTTGAGTATATGTCTGGCCAGCTCACAGCTGCCATGGGAAGTCCAAAAGCCTTTGATAATGTTGGGTTTAGAATACAGGATACAGTAAATTTGAAGACTGCAATATGAAAATAAATAACTCTGAATTCCTTGCCCCTCCTCTTCGTGTCCACAAAATAAAAAATCTGCACGAGCCACAATGAAACTCTCTCAACCAGATGATACTTCAATGAGGCAACACCTAAATGGAACATTCCAGAAAAAAGCCTCTTTATTAAAAAAAGAAATAGACCATTTTACTTTACATTTATTCAGAGATGCAGCTCCCCAATCATTTATGAAAACTCTTTCATAAGATTTAGAAGAGGGGGAAAAGGAAACAATGAAATGACTTATTTTAATCTGGGGTTTAAAGGCTTTTTCTCTTTCAAAAAAAAAAAAAAAGTCCCACACACAAAGAAAGAAATTCAATGCAAACCTCTGTTTCTGTATCATGAAAGCCCCTTCTAGCACCAGAGTAATCAATTTCTCAGAGCTTGTGTGGTCTACAGCAAAAGCCAAAGAACGTATTTAAGTTTATACAGCCTTCAGCATTTTGAAGGCTTGCTTTTGAAATACAACATGTTTAAATTTTATATCTTTTTTTACATTTAGTTATGTCTTAAGAAAATGGTCGCTTGCCAGTAGAAAAAATAGAAAGAAGGGAGAATAAATGAAATTCAACCTGTTTTTGAGCCATTTGCCCATTCTAAAATCAGAGTAACTCAAAGTTGCACCATGAAAATTATTACAATTCTAAGTACAGCTCTCATCATTATGTCATACCCAATTTTAATTTAGCATCAAACACTTTGGCTCATATGAACAAATTAAAAATACTAAATAAGAGTGGTGCTCCAAACCCAAACACCACCACAAGTATCCACACAAGTTTACAGAAACAGTAAAGGAAATACTTTGTTAGATGTATGAACTCTACCTTTTCTAGAGCTGAAAGTCAAAGGCAAACCATAAATCACTTCAGGATGGGGAAAGGAGTCTTTGTCCTTACCGTAACCCCAGCTTCCCACCATGAAAGAAGATCATCTTGAGACAAGATTTTACAGCTGGGATTTAACTCACAGGGTGGAAAAAGTGTGAGATAGAGCACTCTTGTAGGTAGGAACAAACTTCTCCAACAGACTTCTCATTCTTTCATCAGTACATTTTGGATCCAATTCACTTTACCATGTGGGAACAGCAAATGGGGAACAAACTGTGAATTCAAATAACTGTAAACTCAGCAAGATGTGGAAATAAAACACAGATGGTGCACTTCAGATTAAGGGTCAGCGTTTCAGCGTCGCTTTCCACTTTTACATTGTGATAGGTGATGTATAACAACCACCTCCTCCTCGAGACAGCGCTCTAATTAAACCATGACTCACTTAGGAAAACAAGGAAGCAAGTGATACCTCTGCAGAAGCCTCCTGCCAGTCCAGAGGAGCTAAGGTTACTTGGTTAAGCTGCGGTTCATGGTTTTGTTGCTTGAGTGATTGGGAGTGGAAGTTGTCTCTGCTGGACAACACGGCACAAAAAAAGGTTTCTTCAGTGTTCCCAGCTCCCAGGCACACTGCAGCAGGGCTGCTCTGCCTAGCAGGGCTGTGCCCAGCACCCATCACAGCCCCTGCCACAGCATCCCCTTAGTCCCCTCTTCACCACCTACAACTCCAGCAAGACTTGGTAGAGGCTGCTCCTGTTTGCAGAAGCCAAGAACACAGCAACCGCTGCCAACAATTCCCTGTGCCAACCCTTAGGGAATGCCCAGTCCTAAAACACCTCTTCAGGTCTGCATCGTGCTTGTCTCAACAGTGGGTTAATTTTACTCTTTAAAGCCAACAATTTGTCCAAAACCTCAGGAATGGAATTTAGGATGACTTTATTCTGGCTGTTAAGTGTTAATTGCATGCCCAGGGCCCTCTAGGAAAGGGCGTGCTTGTAAGCACAAGTTCAAAGAAGAAATAAAGGAGTAAGTACAGATCAGATGACAGAAGAACCATAAATCTATAGGAGCTTCAAATGCCAGATAGAGAGGAGCAGTACTGATTGTAAGGTGATTATTACCTTCAAAATATGCCGGAGGTTGTTTATCAGATCAGAGTTAATGAGGGAGAAATCTAATAGTACCATAATATTAAATTTACCACTTTAATGGTATCATCAATGTCCTATAATGTGGGCAATTTACAGAATGTCTGTCAGTGTGATTCTCCAGTGTGGTTAGTTACATAGGAGCAAAGCTATTGCATGTCATCAGCTGTTCCCTTCCAGAGAACAGGGTGTTTTGCAGAGGACTGCAGAAGGCTGAGGTGGCAAAATATACCTTTAAAATGGTGGGAATGCAAAAATGAGCAAGATATTTATGAATACAATGGGGTATTTATATTCCTGAAAGAACTGGGTCCAGCTCTGCCCCACAGTTGAGTCCAGACTTCCTACTTCTGCACTGCCTTGTAGCGTCCTCCTGGGTTTTCCCTGACTCTCTTGCACATCTTGCAACCCCTTCTCAAAACCTTACACAGCCTGAGATTTAGGAGAACAGCTAAAAGCCTCACTATTCAAGCACATTTTCAGCTTTCATGTGCTATTCCTCTCTGAACAAAACAAAATACCAAAAAACTCGCCCTAGAAAAACATGAACAACGATGGGAGTAAGGGCTCAGAAATTTATAGGTAAATGAAAACAGTCAAAATATCCAGTTTCAAGGTTTTGATTGCTAACTCAAGACCTGTGAACACCAGGAGATGGTAATGCTGTGTTTATTAATAGCCATCTCCTCATGTATTCAAGGAAGAGTTTGCTAAAAGCAGCAGCTTCTTAATTTGGAGTTCCTCCTTCCCGCAGCACCTGCTCCAGCCCCTCAATTCTGAGGTTTGCCAGTACAAATCCCTAATATAGCAAAGATTACCTGCACATTTTTAGCATATGACAAATCTCCCCTTAAGTAGCTTTAAATTTTGGTATTTGAGTTGCTCATGATGGTCTGAGATAAAAATAAAGTATCACCAATATCTGCAATAAGCTGCACTGCTTCTTCCCACAGGCCTCCTTTTATCAACATCAACATTTGTTTACTGCTTTTTCCCCTGGTAAATGGAGTGTTAAACCCCAAGTTCAAAGAAAAAGTGCAGGTAGTCAACAAATGATGAAGTATGAAATGTAATTCCATAGCAGATGATGCTTCCAAAGGTCTTTGATGTTTTTCTCCATCCTCAGCTCCAAGGCCATGCAAGCAGAACTACCCACCTGATTACTCCGTGATACACGTCTCATTTTGAAGATACATGAGGCTTTCAAAGAGCCATTTATTAAACATTTCCATTTAAATAATAATTTTCACAATCCTCAGTCAAACAGATGTATTTGCTCTTAAATCCCTAATTAAGAGAGCAGTCTGGGACGTTACAAAGCCCTTTAAAAGGAATTCAGAGAACTAGTGTCCCCCTTAAACAAATCTGTTCTGGTAATGACCCAGGAATCTTGACTTCATAACTCAAAGGACTAATTATTCAAGAAGACATTACAAAAAAAGGATACATCTAGACTGTTAGGACTAATAAGAAAGATTTATTTTTCCTTCAGTAGAGGCAGACCTAGAAATATTTGTTCTATTTTTTTTTACCTTCTTATTCACTTGGGGGGGGGGGGGGGGGGGAGAGCACA